>CM035228.1:22271072-22871072 GCA_020226215.1 Sindora glabra
ATCAAAATAAATATAAACCCTATTTTGGCTATAAAAAATTTAACTTTCTTATTTATGAAAAATAATTCAAACATATGAGAATATAAATTAAAAAAGTGCACTCATATGTTTTATATTTGATAACATAAGTTAAAAATAGATAATATATAATATGTTTTTGTTTGGATGATGTATAAAATAACTAATTTTTAGTATTAAATTATTAAAAAAGCCAATTAGATACACATGAGTATTCATTCTTTTTGAGATTAATATCAAAAAGAATATATACTCATGTGTATCTAACTGCCTTTTTTAATAATTTAATACTAAAAATTAATTATTTTATACATTATCCAAACAAAAACATATTATATATTATCTATTTTTAGCTTATGTTATCAAATATAAAAATATGAGTGCACTTTTTTATATTAGAGTAAATACTTCATTTATAAAAGTAAAATAAAATTATGACATTTAATAAATAAAAAAAAATATAAAATTGATTTCATCTAGAAAATTAATATTTTAAAATGTGATAGATTGGTTAACCGTCTGAGTTTGCTTAATGCGCTTTGGACTGAGACTAGAACTGGACAATTCAATCTAGCTTATCAGTAATCTACCTGAGACTGATGATTTGATGTACGTTGGATTAACCCTGTGACATTGGACTAAGTGGATTAATCCGTTTTTGATAGGGCTATTTGCAATTGAGTGGATTAGTTTAAGAACATGTACGGGCTTGGGTAATTCACGCTTAAACATATAAACTCAACTTACATGAAGAAAGGTTATTTACTGCCCACCAAACGAAAAATCTACATGAATACAAAGAATCATGTCAACTTCCACTAAAGCACAGAAGACTGTGTAGAAAATAAAGGAACTGGAACCAATATTGATCGAGGGATTAGTAATTTAAATTTACGTAATTCTATGAATAATCATCCAATAATTTGCTTAGCACTTATATTTTATGCTACTAAGCAAGCAAACCTCATATTTTAGAAGAAAAATACAAGGATTAGAAAGCTTAGAAGGATCTTCCTCTTCCTGTATTAAAATGCCTATATAAAACGATAACTCCGATATTTGCAGATGGTGCCACTCATGTTTCTCTAATCGTTAAAAAACTAAATCATTCTAAATGCTCTAAATGGGACGAACAGTCACTTTGAAACTGACGTGTTCATATTACATAAATTGTCGCAACTGAGGAAGCAGTACAGAGATGATATGCCCAGCCAACCATTAACATAGGGCAAATCTGCATGTGCTTGCATCATGAACAAAGCAATGGTCTGCCTCCATTACAGTTACAATCACGCCAATGAGTAACTTCATTCGTCCAATGGGAAAAATGTGACCTCAATTTTGAAATTTGTGACATCAAATTTAAACCAGAGCCATAACTCAGCTCAAGATTCCCCGTGAGAAATTCGAAGTATTGACCTTGTGTTTCAAATCCACATATTCTTGTCGTGTGCCCTTCCACAGGCTACCAAGCTAGTTCACTTCAACCTGATTTTGCATCTCAAATTTGTATATGTCCAACATGACTTACCTCGAAAGCACAGTACTAATGTGAAGCAGCAAATGTCAGCACTTGGTATCCCAGTCCCCAAATTGGAAGGATGGGTCATCTAAAACTGCATTACAGGAATCAGTTTAGCCCTACCCAACATCAGTATATTCAGGGAATCCTGAAAAATCATCAAGGCCTGAGATAAAGTCATTAACATATTCATGTGGGACCTCTCCAAGACTCTCGGTTTCCGATGAATTTTCCACAATGAAATCAAAGGGAAGATTGCTATCCATATACTCAGTTGTAACATCATCTTTAGGGGCCGCATTAAGATCAAGCCTCAATTCCGTGGCTTGCAATGGAAGCAATGACTGAAATAATGGCTCAGCCTGTTGGTGACGCATGTCACCGGACTCCATTGATGTTCTTCTGGACTTGGACTTGGAAGGCTTAATTGACTCAGAGATTGAAGACTTGTGCTTTCCCAAGGACTGTACTTTGGATCCTGGCCGAGAACCTGACATCGTTTGTAGGAAAACTGAGGAAGCCCATCCAATGCCATCCTCCTCACAAGCTTTTGCTGCCTCCCTGGGAATAAGATACTTCCTATGAGCATCATCCAGCAACAAGCAACATCTTTTCAATTAAATAAAAACTTAATGATGAACAGGATGCAATTCTTCTTCTTTTTTTTTTTTTTTTTTTTTTTGGGGGGGGTGGGTTTCAAAATGAGGACAAGCCCATGCTAAAAATTGTGTATCCCATGAAATCCCTTAATTCAATAAGAACAATTTGATTGATGAAGCATTGCATGAACCATAAATCATACTAAATGTGACCATACCTGAAACGGTTTTTCAGCTACAAACCTGCAGCTTTTAAAACGATCATCCCCTCCTGCTTGCTTGTTTGGAGATGGCAGAGCTTCTGCCCCATATAATTGATAAATTTATAACAGATGGAAAGGAAACCAAGGAATCACTTTCATCCTTCTGGAACTCTATTGTTATATCCAGATGATCTGCACTCATCAAACATCTCCTCACCCTCGTTGGAGGGGAGGCTTTTATCATCCGGTTGCCTACTGCTAGTGTCAAGTGCAGCCGCCAATAATTTCCTGCTCTGGACCAAATTTGTGAATGCCATTCTTTCAGATGGTTTCTTCAGGGGATTCTGAGAATGCTGACCAATGGAAGTATAGAAACTCTGATCAAAATAGAGGCCATTGTGTGAGGGGGATGTATTTTGCCTGCAGGTCGTTGTGTGATGCCACCTTCCAAACAGATGAGAGAAGAGCCAAAAAAAAATGTTTCTGAAGTAACAACTCTCTATTTGTCTGCTCAGAAAGCAACATCCAATAACATCCGAATGTTATCCTGCAAAAATAGCTCACACATAAGTGAAAAATTCATTTTTGCAATTCTAATAATCAAGAGATAAATAACAGCTGATAATTGTGAAATTGTAAATCAATCAAACACCCAAATGATGATAAAATTGTACTAGTGGTAATAGTGCATTAAGATGAAGATATAACCGCTATGAAGAACCAAAGAAGCATGCTACATTGCCAGCATTACCTCTGTTACTTTGAGAAGAGCCTTTCCAGAGCCAACATTGCTGCTTTTCCTCGTTATTAGCATGGTCTGTCATGGACAACACATATTTTTGGACCAGTTCTCTAAACCTCTCACAGCAGTGTAACAGGATGACGATATCTCCCTCTGTATGCCCCCACCGGCAGTCATACCATAGAGCGTTTCACTAACCAAATTCCAGTTAGGACCATATTCATGAACAACTGCACATAATAGTGCATCTTCCTGTGACATCCATAAATCAGGTGATGGCACACAATCTTTGGACCAAATGTTTCCCTTCTTCAGTTTTTCTGGTTTTATCATCATTATCCGTTTCACTGGCATTGGAGTGATGGATATTTTTCCTCCCATTTTACTCCTGCTCGCAGATTTCTGATCCAAGTCAACCAGACCTTCAGATGGCCTTGATTCTGCTTGGTCATCCTGCACACCTAGTGAGTTAGAATCTAAATCTGAAGGACAAATGTCAGGAGGAACCCTCTTGATCTTTTTGGACTTCTTAGAGATCATCTCTCCACCATCTGCCATCGATTTAGAATTCTTCCGTTTTTTCTGCATAGATGAATTTGGAGACACCCAGTCCAAACTAGTAGCAACCTCATCATCCACAGACATTGACTCCAGTTCTGGCTCTTCTTTCACCAGTTCCAAATCTGAAGCTAAAGTTCCTTTCTTCAGGGACTTGAACTTGGTTTTCTTAGGTTTCTTTTTAGGTTTGGGCTTAGAATCACTTGCTGTTGCTTTCCTGATTGAAGAGAGCAAATAGATGTGAATGACAAGAACTTTTGCAGGCATTTTTCGTATTTAGGACATTACTCCAAATATATACCATCAATAAATTCAAACCCCAATAGTTAAAGATATTAAAATATAAAAGTAAATAAGCTGGCTGAAGTTAGGAATAGCAACAAGGTTACCCAGGTTCATAAAATACTTTTTATCATAGAAACATAGCATAAAAGAAGCTTGCCCATATTACATCTATCAGGTGTAAAAAGTAGGTTTTACACAAATAATTATAGGAGGTGGAAGGAAGGAATAAAAATAATAGAAGTTCAACGCTCTCTCACCTTCGCTTCTCTTCTTCAGCTGCTTCTTTTTGTCTAGCTTCATACTCAAGTTCCTCCATTAACTAAGAAAATAAACATACATAAGAATTGAGGCATAGAAGAAAAAGAAACATAAAAGTTGATCTAAGAAACCTGATGTTGAGCCAAGGCCTCCACTTGCTGTCTATATGCCTCAGTTGCAAAATCAGCATCCCACCCTAATATAATTGATAAAGAAAAAGTTTCAATGTTGGGATATTGAAATCCTTAAAGATCAGTATTGCAACTAGCTACCAGTGGAAAAATGTTAAATTTACTTGTAGAGGCCAACAAATAATATCAGCAAAAAATGTACAATATCAGCATTCAATGGAAAAGTGAAAACCATGAACATTGGTCAAGACACAATCTACTGCACAATTATATTGTTACACATTGTTCTAGGTGACATCACTTATAACATGTAGACGAACATGAAAGACAAGCCCATTTGTCACAACTAGATATACCAACTAAACTGTAGAAGGCTGGAAGCAGAACTTGTTATTAAAAATTGTCATGATTTAATCACACTTTCATGAGGACCAAGTACATGACAAACATCTTTAATATTTCATTAACTTGTATACATGCAATATACATAATCAGGATATTAATTTGAGTAAATTACACAAACCTCCCTTCTTGTTTCAAAAATTACAACGACCTCGCCTTATAAAAAGGAGACTTCGTTTTGTTAAAACTTTAAATAAGGGAAGTATGTGTAATTTGAAAGCAAGACTAAGGCCCTATATTTTGAGTGCTGAGGAAATGTTTATTCAGTTTACCCTCTGAATTTTATAGAGAGAAAAGAGCATAGAGGTACATACGTTCATATTTAAGAGGCTCCTCATCTTCATCAATTTCTGCTTCCATCTCCTCCTTGTACTTCTCAATGCGATCCAGCTCCCATTCTGTGTCCTCAATCCTGACTTCAGACTCCAACACTGCTTTATCTATAATAGGATCCCAAACCTCCAAAAATCGAATGGCATATCGATCAATTGGGCGTAAGTGATTCTCAAAAGCTGAGATAGCTTGTCCAGCTGCAGCTGCAGCAGCAGCCATCTGCTTGACATCAGCCAGAATGTCAGCGTCATCTTCTTTGCCAGCAACAGAGAGAGACCTTTCTTCCCTAGGATCATTTCCATTTATCATCAATGCATTCTCTTGACTTAAATTGGTAACCGGTCCACCCTGTTCTGCAGGCTCATCAACCTTCATATCATCCTCATTTCCATACTCATCCTCTTCAACTCTCCCAATGGCTTCTTCTGTAAATTCCTGATTGTCCACAGCTTCTTCCAGTTCAACTTTCTTCAATGCCATATAATCTGCTTCATCTTCAGCATATTTTAATGCAGCCTCTAAATCTGCATTGGTTAGAGAAACCTCAGCCCCATTTGTCTGGTTTTTCTCCTGCTGCATATTTTTAATTGAGAGAGTTCTATGACCTGAAAATAATTCCATAGGATCAAGCTTCTTGAAGAATTCAGTATTATAACCCCCACTTTGAATAACTAGATCATCAAGAGCCCGCTTCTGTTTTGCTTTCTTCAAAATGTTCTCTTCAATGGTGCTTTTACTTATCAATATATAAATATGGACCTCGCGTGTGTGACCAATCTTATGGCACCTATCTTGACCTTGTTAACCCATTACTGGATTGCAGTCGCTGTTATAAAATATAACTGTGTCAACCCCAACAAGGTTAACACCAATAACCTCATTATGCGTGGACAAGATGAAAGGAGAAATTTTAGGATTTGAATTAAACCACGGCGTTAAGGTCTGCCTTTCTATGGTTATGTTGATCCATTTAAACATATGTAAGTGTAACCATACAAATTTACGAAATCCTCCAATGTGTCTAGCATCTTCATCATCTGAGTGAATATCAATGCTCTATGACCTTCTGACTCTAAATTCCTCAAATATATTACAATTTCCCACAGTTTGCCACAATCAAATTGTATAAGGCGCTTGTCTGGGAAATACACTTGGCGGCGCACAATTGCAGGCCTGATTGGAGCCAAAAGGGGTGATAAAACTTCAGAGCATTTCTGCTGGTAAGTTGGATTCAGAAACACAGGTGTTTCACTTCTAGTGCACCAGCAAGCTGGAGGTGGGGCCCGTGCAGCAGGAATTGCAAACATGAAACTTTCAACCACATCAATCATCCCAAGAAATCGTTCAACAGGGGAAAGGACAATGCCTGCAAGCTTTGAGGAATACAAGTAAGAAATAGGGTTGTCTTTCTCACAGTGAATGTCATACGCAGGATGCCTTATGGTAACAAGCTCCCTGAAGGTTGTTGAGTATATGGGTTTCCTTTTACACCTCAAGGAATTCCACCATGAAATAGCTGCTGCACGCTCCTTTGCTTGTTTTAGCCTCTCTTCCCAAATGGCCCTTCGGATCTCTTCAAAAATGTTTGTTCCTTGCAGCTTTTTCCGATGCTCCAGTTCTGGCTTAATTACTTCTAGGCCACCCGCATCAGACCATTCCATGATTAGACTTGCTGGGGTCTCAATAGCTTGCACTTCTTCACTTTCCCAAGAAGTCATGCTAAAATCAAGATGAGTAAATAAAAAGCCAAGGCCCCTTAAGTCTACAGTTGAAAAAGGGCTAGACGAAAACATTGAACACACAGAAGAACTTAACTGAATATCAATACCCCCCATATCAAAAGAACTAACAATAGGACGACCCTCAAAGAGGTCAGGGTGATTGCAAACCTTGCGAAGTTGCATAATAATGCTAATCATCCCAAAAAAATTGGCACTTGCAAGAGTAGCTTGTGTCTCTGAGCTAGCAATGAAATCTTCATACAGATTCCGCTGTCTCTTTGACAATCTACAGTATATGACATGCTCGTGTTTCATTGGGAGCTGCTTCTCCACATCTTGCTTCAATCGACGGAGTATAAATGGACGAAGGACATTATGAAGGCGATCAACTACCTCCTTATTGACCTTTTCTTCTCCCTCTACCATCCCTGATATAGGATTACTAAACCAGTCCTTAAATTCTTGATGAGACTGGAAAACATGGGGCATTAAAAAATGCATGAGAGACCAGAGTTCCATAAGATCATTCTGCAGTGGTGTACCAGTCAAGAGGATACGCCGTTTTGAATTGAAATTCAAAAGAGTCTGCCATCTTTGCGACTTCCAATTTTTTATCAAATGAGCTTCATCTAAGATCAAGTACTTCCACTTCTTGCGCTTGAAAACTTTGGAATCCTGAATAACTAGTCTATAAGTTGTTATGCACACATGAAATGAGTTTGGTTTCAACCATCCTTGTCTCTTATGTTTCCGCTCCTTTGCACTTCCAAAATAGGTCAAAATTTTGAACGCAGGGCACCATTTAAGAAATTCAGTTTCCCAATTGAGCATGACACTTGTTGGTACCACAATGAGATGTGGGCCCCATATTCCTTTTTCACAAGCAAGGTGTGCAAGCAGAGCTATGGTCATAATTGTTTTTCCAAGTCCCATTTCATCAGCCAAAATTCCATTCAACCTTTTTTCATACATCGTAACAAGCCAATCCAATCCAATATGTTGATACTCACGAAGAGAGTACTTGAGTAGAAAAGGGAACTTTGTGCGCACTTTAGTTGTGGAAAAGGTGTTTCCAGTTGGTTGTGCTGATCTTGCAGCAGCAGCAGCATCTGCAATTATATTCTCACCCTCTCTCCCTTCTGAATTTTTCTTAGCTGCTTCCCAATGATCTTCTGCCTGGTTTTGCAGAATCGCCAAGCCCTCATCAGGTCTGGCATCCTCATCCACAGAACCAGCATGATGTCCCTCTCTAGCCTCATCATAGACTGAAGAATCCAAAAGGTCCTCAGACAAAGCAGAAGTGTAGTCAGGTTCATCCTCCCCATCTTCATCTTCATAGGGGTCCTATCAAACAGAACAGGATAAACATGAATCAAATTTAACAGTCACCTAAGCCCCAAGTAACAACTATAGGGATACGATCATACAAAATGCTACCTACCTTTTTATAATACCTTGCAAGGAGTTCCTCAACAGGCATGTCACTCTCCTTTTGCAATAATGCAATCTGCAAATAAGATCAAGGGCCAATAAGTTGAATTCTCAATCATTATGCTAGTGTAATGTAGAAAAAGAAGTCTTAATTGCCCTTAACCTCATCCTTGGGCTCAATGCTATCCATTCTTCCCAATTTTTCCTCCTCAGATAAGGTTGTTTCATCATCCTGAACATCAATGAAAAGTTAACACACCAGATTATCAGAAGCACAAATTGGATACACGCCATCAGTTTTTTTCCTTTAAAAAAAAAATTACTCACACTTGCACCAAGGAAATTTCAAGGAATCGGAAATTTCAAGGAATCAAATGCAATAAAGAAAAATTTTGAAAAAAGGGGGAAATAGTAAAAATATATGCTGACATGTAGCATACCTTATCTTCGGTGAAGAGCAAAAAGTCATCATCTTCCTGCCCCCCCAAAAAAAAAATAAATAGTAATGATGGAATAGCATAAACTTGCTTTTCGTTTCAAGTAACAAAATATGAAAGAAAATGAATACGCATGGAAACAAAGCACTGAAGGTTATAGAACAGGTTCAAATTGATCCAGAAAGCAAAGGACAAATTTTCCAAGTGGCACATGATGGATTGCATAATTAAGTGAATTGGGCCATCTTACCCATGTGACCATAATTTTGTGTCCATAATGATTGATTGATGAATAAAAAACTCAATTTTATCTTTCAAGAGGTACTTCTGCTTATCCTCCTATCTCTCTCAATATATATATACATATATATGTATGTATGTATAAAATAAAATGACATAGTTCATTTAGCCTATCCATGCCTCCTACAACCAGTTAATTTGGTTTTCTACCAGCAGCTTGAACTCTAACCCCAGCTCTATTTATTGGCCTGCACAAGATAAGACTTAGCATGCATTCAGAAAAACTTCCATAAAGAGAAATAATTCATTTTAAACTGAACGAAGCCTACCATCATCTTAGGATGAAAAGCAGACATTGAGGACATCTAACAAGTATCAACTATTAATCAACTAAAAGGAGAGGGGAAAAAAAAAGAAAAAATGAAAAATACAATCACACACATAATCTTACAACTATATAAACATAAATAAGGGGAAACCTTAGATATGCTGGAAAATTTCTCAATGTTCAACTATGACAACCAAGATGAATTGACTCCAAATTGCAGGATTGTAAGCAATTCCATTTAGCTTTCATAGTTACTAATACAGTTCAATTTCTAAATATCAGTGTTCAAAAACAAATTTCAAGAAACCATCAATGCATCTATACAAAATAAAAAAGAAGTAGAATACAATATAGAAAGCATCTATTCTTACCTCTTCATCACTAAAATCATATGTGAGATTTTCATTGACCATCTCATTCGAAACTTCATTCAGACTTTTAGATTGACAGGCTTCATCTTGCAATTGATTGCTTGATGATGTAGCCAAGTCACCATTACATTCATCCTGTTAACAGGAAATGAGCATTATGCTAAGTCCTGAGCTCACTCTGCAATCCAGTAGTGGTAAAAATAAACACATACAACTTACACAACGACGACCAGGGACAATGCTGGAGTTGGCCATGCCAATCTTGCTCTCATTTAAAAGATCATACCCATTTTCTGCAGCACATAAACCATTGCCCATGTTACATACAACTAAAACCTCAAGAAAATGAAATGGCGACACATCCAATGCTTGTCCTTACCATCATGACCGCCTTCTCTAACTATTTTGGCATCAGGTTCACCATGTTCTGGACTACTTTCTCGACTAACTGGCTCTGCCAATAAATAAAGATAGCATATTATCAGCCAGAAAAGCGAATGGCAAATAATTAACTGACATGGCATGGAGAAGAGGAGATCCTATTCATGCTTTCACATCCAATTTCCATTATATCTTTCAATATGTCCGGCAGGATGTGTAATGAGAATTAAATTCAGTGAGGTTGTTTAGATACCAAGTAATGAGAATTAAATTCAGTGAGGTTGTTTAGATACCAAAATAATAACCTATATGGAGCATAACAGAAAGTAGGCCACTAATGATCTATTAAGTGCCAAAAGTAAGTCCAGATCTTTAGATTCACAAGTGTGTTTGGGGATAATAGAACAATTTCCAAAGAGGGGGAAAGAAGAAAAAGGCAATGAAGAATTCTTCTTAATCAAGAAAAACAAGAAAATGCAAAAAATGAAAAACTATATCAGCTCAGAAGAACTCTCAGAACTAAGCTGAACCTATTCCACGCACATACACCTGCATTTTCTGAAACAACCATAGCAGAAGCAAAATAAAGCCAAGTTGGTTACCACTGGTTCAGAGGTAGAAATTTGATTATCCTGGTTAGCCAAATCCTTATATGATCCATAAATTGGCTTTCCATGAGTTAAGCAGCTCAGGATGCCAAAATAAAGACTGTGGTTGATAAAATATACTCACCTCTCTCTCCAGCATAACGTTTCAATAACTCCTCAAGTGGAAGATCAACTTCATCGTGCAAAGCTGCTATTTCCTCCTGCCTTTCTTCTTCAGTTATCAGAGCCTCATCTTCCTCCAGGGTTTGCTCATCATCCTCCTGAAAACAGCACCACCATAAAGCAACCAAGGAAACTATTAAGGTCACTTGACAAAGTAACAGAACAAACCATAAAGGTTTAAAGCGTAATAGATAGAAACTTCTTCACATACAGGTTTAAAGCATAATAGATGGAAATTTTATTAAGACTTCAACCAAAGAAAATAAGGGCATATAATCCTCTTTGAGAGAATGCAGAAAGCATATACTACCATCATTTTAGTGACAAAACATGGCCATATAGATGCATATTGCACTTGTTCATCAGGAAAAAATAGTGTCAGTGGCCCTAGAGCCCCATATGCCTAAGTACCCAGAATTATTACAATAAACTATCTTAGTGTAACAACAACTAGCAAGCAGACCATCTGTACCACTAGGCAATCTCCATGAACTAAATCTGGTTTTGTTGATTTGTTGACTGTTAAGAGAGTATTTATAGTAATTAGGTTAACTTGCATCCAAAGTCAAGGGAATTAAAGTCTATATGTTTCATAGTAGCTCAATATAAGTAAAGCATTAGGGTTATATTTTAGGTAGCAATTCAGCCTCTTATTTCATTATATATTAGTATTTCCTCCAAATTCTCTCAAGTCTCTCTCTACTCCTCCCCTCTAAATTCTAACCATGTTGACTAATCAAAGCACTATCATCTGCCTTGAGCCTGTTGGGTGCCACGCTTCTGGCAACCTATACCACTATAAATTAGTTTTTCTATCTTTCTATTCCTATTTTTATTAGTTATCTAGTATTTGAGTGTCTAGGGGGAAAAAATAGAGAGAAATAGTTCAGAGTTGCTGTCATTAAGTTTATTTATTTATTGAATTTTGAGGGGGGAAAAGGGAAGAAAAAAGAGGTAAAAAAAAGTTTAAAAAAGGAGAATTTCTATGATTTTAAAAACAAAGAGAAGTCAAGGAAAAATAGTATCTGAGTGTCCAGGGTGAGCAGGCTGAAAGGCATGACCAAGATGGTGCAACTCATATAAGTTACACGTGGGTGAGAACGGCAGTGCGTGGAATCATGCACCGATGACAGATGACAGGTGGTGTGTGGGGCATCAACACAGGCAAGGGGAGGCTGGTTTTGGGCTTTTGGGTCTTATTCTGAAGTCAGCTCTTTGATATTCAAATGCTACAGTGGAGTTTTTTGGGAGAAAAAAATTGATTCTGTTTTGTGGTCAAAACTGGGTGAGCAGGGGATCTGCTTGGGGTTTTCTTCTAGAAGTAGAGAGTACCAGTATTTTTCTTTTTCAGAGGATGCAGTTTTGAAAGATGATGAGGATTCAATTGGAGGGCAAATGCAAAGGTAATGTATAGGAGGATTCTGTTTCAATGATATAAAGAAGAATAGGATATTACTGCTGATAATTTTAGCAAGTTTGTTCTCCGGCAACCAGAGGAGGTGGTGACCAGATTCTGTTGACTCCATGGGAGGCCCAACGACGACCAGTGACACACCACTGAATGGCATTGAGAAAGGGCAGTATAGTGCTATTTTCCATTGTGATGTTTCTAGAACAACCTAGAGGTCATTGCTGGTAGGTGGTTGTTACAAACAGTACCAACAGATTTTTCCAGGTGATGTGAGGCAGACTCCAACAGTATTTCTAGCCAGCCAGAATCCTGGAATGGGGTGACTAGGTTCAACCTGATCTGTTTAATCACTTTCTTTCACTCTGGTTGTCCATTTTCAATCAACCGGAGATGTTTGAAGCTAGTTTGGACTGTTCCTGCTTATATTTCACTGGTTTTCGTGTGATTTTGGTAATCTGAAAGTTCTAGGCTATGCAGTTCTACAGATTTTGGCTCCAGATAGACCTCTTTAATTTGAGTTCATTCTTGTCTAATTTTGTGCACAGGAAGTCTGATTTTGTGTTGGAGGGGGAGGCCAGTGGATTTCGTAACCATACCAACAACAACCCACAGTGGCCAGCAAAGCAATCTCTCAGACTGCAACTCCGTTGGTGAGCCTATTTTTTGGGTAAAGCTGTGATTATACATATTATGGCTGTCAGTTCCGTAACTACAATCGATTTGATTTTATGTGGTTGTTTTGTTGAGTTTTTCTTCAGACAATTCTGGTTGGGTCATTTTGTTGGCCAGTGTTTTGGATGAAATTCTGTTTGATGCATTTTTTACTTGCAAGGCAATGCCTTTTGATGCTAAGCAGTTGGCTGCAATAAGCACAAGTTGCAAGCAACCTGGTCTGTGGTAGTGTTAGGGGTTTTGGTGTAATTCCAACCATAGGTGTTATTGGTTTTGAAGAACAGCTAGGAGAAGTAGAAGGAGCAGTTAGGGAAGCTAGCAGAAGACTTCTAGAAGTTCTCATTTATGCCGAGGGAGCAACTGGAAGAAGGTAGAGGGAGCAACCAAGTGTAGTTGGCTAAAGACTTCTAGGAGTTGTGTCTGCCAAAGTTTTGGCATTGTTTATGTGGTTTGTAATGTTTGCATTCAAGAGGAGTTGTTTGCCAATTGTTGCTTGTTGCAAGCTGTCTGTGGAGTTTGATGTTCAAGTTTTCTTTATATTTATGTTTAGTTGCATTTTATTTTTGAGGGCAAGCTTAAGCTTCATAAGCTGCGGCTTGAGGGGGATGCTAAGAAAGTATTATTAGTAATTAGGTTTATAATATTATAGGCTAAGGCTATTTTATGTCCCTGCACGTGTTGCACTCAAAATTAAGGGTATTAGAATCTTTATCTTTCTTAGTAACTCTATTTAGGGTTATGGTTAATGTAACAATTCAGCCTCTCATTATATAATATATATTTGTATTTCCCCCTAATTCTCTCTAGTCTCTCTCTACTCCTCCCCTCTAACTAATCATGTTTCTCAACATTATTCAGCATCTGACCTCCAATTCTTTTAAAGGAATATGGACTTCAGTCAAACAAATCATACGCAGAATAACAAATTAACAAAACCAGTTTTAGTTCATGGGGACTTCCATGTGGTACCAATAGGATATGAATGTTCTGAAATATTTTTCATGACTAGATTTAAATTAAATTGAAGATCATAATCTTCATTATTGTTTCTAGAAGCCATAGAATGTGCATTAGGCTATCATCACTATGCATAAAGACTCAAATTAGCACACAAATGCCAATCAACTCTTAAAAAACTCAGACAGAGGAAAGGTTTCACTAGTCACAAGGATCTAGAGAAATCCATACTGATTCATCTCCAGATTGTATATCATATTCTTCATCATTCTCAGGAGCATCTGACTCGGAGTCTGCGACAAATGGATTTAGTCAAAAAAGTGATCTGCTGTCCATATATTTACAGATACAGCACTCTACCTACCAAAATTAACTTCTTTAGATTCACTGTTACTGTTTTCATCTACTCCTTGGTAGGGAATGCTCAAATGATGCTCTGCAGAATGTTTTTCTACTGGTTTACAAGCATCCACAAGATTTTCAGCCAACATCGTTGAGTACCTGAAAGAAGATATGTTGAAAAGAAAATATCAGCAATAAAGGTCCAGTGGATAACCACCTCCACAAACAAAAAATGAAAATTGATCAAAATCTACCGCTCAGTTTGCCCCAAAAGAAACTCAAGCTGTTTGTCAAGTGCCTTTTTCTTCTTCTCATCAAGCTCCATTTGATGCTTGTAAAGAACCTGGAACCATAACAAACTCTTAACTACATCAACTGAAAATTAAGAAAACTACGCAGGTAATTAAAATGATAAAATGCATTACCAGCTTCTCTATTTTCATCCAAAACTTCTTGACGTCCTTGGAAATATTTAGTGCAATTTTTCTTAACCGATGCTCTTCTTCCTGAACAACATAGACCAATTCAGAAAATATACAAGCAAGCATATGATTCAGTAGATCAAAATATTTTTGTCACAATGCATATAGTAACAAGGTTTTTATAGGAAGATCTGAACCTTCATTTTCTTTTCACCTCTTGTAGCCTGGTCTAACATGCCTTTGCTGGCTCTAATAGCAACTCTCTTTGCCTGAGCTAATTTCCATTTCCTCTCTGACTCAAAGTCCTGTCAATCAATAGTATAACTAGCATGATCACAATAAACATTTTGCCACATCGAATTTCAGAGTTTAAAGTGAAACTAGTATATACCTTTGATAACCACGCCATCTCTTCTAAGACGTGATCCCAATGAGTTTTGGGGCGCCGGGGCTCCCTTGGAGCTTCAAGTGCCTGACACAAAAATAATATATTGATAAACAAAAAGGGACAGAACAACAAGATGATAAAATCCAAGCAACGTATAAATATTATCATTGGGGATATGTAAAACCAGTACAATCCATCCAGTTTTCAAACCAGAAAAATAATACATCCTAGTATGTGGCACTCAAATGGTTTTATGTTCCATTCAAGCCCCACTTCATGAGGTTTTCCCTTAAAAGACAAAAAGTCCTTTTAAACTCGGAAAAGCCCAAAAGAGGATATACAAAAATCCAGCAGGCATATACTACCTTCAGTGTGTGATGTTTATTCTCCAAATTTAGTAAACATTGCAAAACTACTACAGGTTTGTCAATATGTCGAACCAAATGTATATATATCTACACATTAATTTTAATACCAGAAAGGCTCCACACCTCATCCCCATAGCCAGTAGCAAATAAAGTTGATTCAATAATCAAATTCTCCAATTTTCTTACATTGACAATATTACAGATTGAAATGAACAAATAAATAACCACGCATATTTTAAAACTAGAGGACCTTGGAATGTTTTCCTACATAAATATAAATTTTTTCCATTAAACTATAGCTTTGTGGGTATATATAATGTATATAAGATTATTCATAACCTAGTATTGAAACACTATAGTCTAGTAATACCAGTATGACAAGACGCATCACCAATATCTGTACAGCTTCTACAAGTGAGAAAACTGATTCATCAACCAGTAATAACTTTTGGTCACAAAATAACATGTAAAAATTCATATTTCATAGAGTACATGAAAGTATGTAACATCGTGCTTTGAACCTTAAGTAGGCAGAAAAAATAGCAGATACTTGTAACTGAACGGTATCTTAAAAGGCTTGTATTTTCATCGATTTATTTTATGAGTAGATATCACTCAATTTGCTGATAGATTGCCATCAAACTTCTAAACCAATTATGCCTCGCATCCTTTCCAGTAAATGATAGAATAGGACATACGATATCGACCACTGAAGTTATAACATTGATTTGCAAATTTGAGTAATGAGAAGCAATGCCTACCGTTTTGCCTCCATGAATTAAGGGTTGGTCATGAAAAATCCAATTAATTTATGGTTATGCGTCTCTTCTCCAAATTCCAAAGAGGTCAACCCCCTTAATCCAAAAGTTAAATACGATTCATTTTAAGCTCCTTGTGCATCCTCCAAAGTAACACCAAACTATATAACCCTTGCAAAATGTATATTGGTTACAATTTGACTGTCAATGTGCTTACAACTGACCCTCCCAAATCTAGATTGTTTAAGTCTCAAACGAAGAATAATAACAAAAAGGAGCAGAGAAAGATAAATTTGTGACACCAACTTCACTTCCAAGCTGGAATTTAATCCTCATGCAATCAGGTGCATGATATCAGTTACAACCATATGCATTCAACGGAAACATAAGTAATAAAAAATAAAAAAATAAAAAGCGTGAGAAAACTATCACGAAAAGCAAACTTACTTTTTGCCGCTTGGCTCTTGACTCATGATCAATCTTAGACCTCGGACCTTTGGACGCCATCAGGCCTTCCAACCTACAGCCAAGGAACTAAAAGTCCTGTCGTACGCACGGAGCTTTTTGGTTTCCACGGCAAATGATGCAGAATAGAGAAGGAAGACCGAAAAAATATACGCATCTACTTCGTCTGCTCAGATTTTACTTAAACAAAAAATAATCAAACATCGTACAGCAAGTCCCCAGTTCCCTTGCGGAGTAAATGCAACGAAATTGGGTTCCTTCAGCTCTCAACTTGTAAAATTTGTGCAAATAACCAAGTATTCTTCGGATCCTACAAGGTTTGCTCCCTATATCTCGTCAAACAACGTCACTATGCGCTTCACTAAACACTCTGATGAACGGCAACTAGCGAGAGAGTGTTTCAGACGTCGTCGCCGTCTCCGTCGTCGTCTTTGTCGAGGGTTTTAGGGTTTTCAAACTGGTTTGAAAGTACCGGTCACGGAGAAAATAGCCTGATGAGTCCTGGATCCGAATAACAATAACAGAAGAAAATGAGGAAGCCAAACATTCTTCCTTGTTTGGTTTGGAGTTCTTTCACAGAAGAAAAGGCCTACTTTTCTTTTCTTTTTTTTTAATTAAATTTTATTTGTTGTTGCGTTTCTGGATAAAACCCGAAAGGACGGTTAGATGTGATGTCATTGGAGATCCAACGGCTGACTTCAGTTGGAAGCCGGGAGAGACGCGAGTTGCGTGACTTGGGGGATTTCTTTCTCAATGGAAGACGTACATATACAATTGGAAATCCGGCAAAAATACTCAGCAAAAGAAGAGTGAACTTCCCATATATGATAATTTTTTTTTATTTTTATTTTTATAGTTGGAAATCTGGTTCGGTAATTTAAATGCAACGACATGAATTTATTTATATTTATATTATACTATATTTATCTTAAATTGGATGAGACTTACTATATGCTAATTTGTTGTATTACCATCAACATTTTCCCTCGGATTGAGAAACTTTTTTTATTTTAAAAAAATTAGCTATTTAATATGAATAAATTCAAATACATAAAATTGTATAAAATGAATTCTATTATAAATTAAGTTAAAAATTTAAGGATTTAAATTTGATTCATTTTTAGTATAAAAATTTTTTATATTATTACCCATTCATATATTATCTTATCAATAAAAAATTATTAAATTTTTTATTATTATTAGAAGTTTTTATTTACTATTTTTTTACTGGTGGTATAAAATACGTTATATTAACGATAAATATAGTCCTTGCATTTGTCACCTATAAATTGAGTTCATTTGATAAATTAAAATGTTGAGTAACTACCCTTTTTAATTCCTAATAAAATTTTTATCAATTTTATCCTTTAAAAAAAATATGAATACCATTTTTCCTTTTTGTACAAAAAAGGAAGTAAAAGCAAAAGCAAAAGTTGGATCAACACTACATGAAGGAAAGAAATATCCCTTGTATCACACATCTAACTTTGCACACAAATCATGGAAGGATTCTTAAATCTTGTAATATGATGATATGAAGATCTTATGTCGTGAAACAATTTCATTAAATGATCCACCGCTTACTTCCCTTCACGATAATAATGATTGAGTTTAACTTGCTAATCAACCTAAATGAGTATCTAAATGGATTTGGGCGACTATTTCAGCGCATGGGAAGACTTAAAGAATCCCAAGAGACAAGATTATCAAACTCAAATTTGTATAATAAATAGGCATGAGAATATCTAAATGGATTTTGTGTAATACGTGATCCATCACTTAATTCCCTTCACGATAACAATGGTCTAGTTTAATTCGCCAATTAGCTTGCATGAGTATCTAAATGGATTTCGACGACCATTTTAGCACATAGGAAGACCTATAGAATCTTAAGAAACAAGGTTATCAAACTTAGCTTTGTATAATAAATAGGGATGAGGGTAGGTGTATTGCTAATAGCTTTAACTAATTATTAACTTATGCACCCTTTGATATTCTATCCATAAGTTTGTATATTTATTCTAACATATATTATTATCTTTGAACAAAAAAAATGGATTTCACTAATGCAAAGCAAGGATATGAGGGAGAACACCCTTTCAAAATTAGTGTTATGGCAATAGATGAGTTAAATTCAAAAATAACTTATCTCCACCCTATATACAAGGCCATTTTTATCCTTATATATAAACCTTACACTTCCACCATTAACATGCTAATATCACCCATGTATTTGCAAAAACTCAATATCTATGTTCTAGTTGCATCTCTAAAAATACCCTTACATCCCACTTGGGAGTTATTTTTCATGGACCCATCAATATTCCAGTTCGCCTAATTTATTGGAAGAAAAGCTCATTTAGGGGAGCTTTTATTTTTTGTCTCAGGTTTCTATGATGCTACATCTTAGATAATATGGCCTACATCTCTCTAATTTTCTAAGTTGTTGAAAATATAATGCTTTGAAGATGGCTACCTTACCATTAAAAACTAGATTGTTCTTGTTATTCCACACCATCCAGCCTAGGTATCTAGAAATCAAGTGCCAAATTGTGTCATTTGTTCTTCTTAATGTAACAAGTTCCAATCAAGCTAGCCATGCAAATTTAGTTCAAAAAACTTCTGCCAATATCCAAGTTTAACTATTAAAAGCCATAAGTTAGTCACTTCAATGCAATTTTCTAAAGGTGTAAAGTAAATTCATTTGATAATTATCGAGTTGTTAAGATAAAATGTGTCAATGATAGGCTTAGACTAATTTGGGTAGTTATAGGCCGACTGGTATATAAGTTGTGCCAAACAAATTATCTTTAGTCAATCAGACATTTTAAATATCGTTATATTAAAAACTTTACTATCACAATACAAGCATTTTCTTTTTTTCATTCTCTATATTTAACACCTAGTTAAAATATTAAAAAAAAAATTTAGGAAAATTCTTAATCAAACAAAAACATGTTTGAGAAAAGCAATCCTTATTAAGTAATAAATTTTCAATCCATCACTTTACAATAGATTTTATTGGATATAGTGATGGTTCCACTTCAATTTCGGCATAATTAATTAAATGGATTAAAACATTAAGTTATTTTGGTATTTGAGATTAAAACAAGATTTATAATTATCTATCGATGCAACCTTCAATTCTCAACATAATTAAAATTAAAACTAACTCTAAGAATTTGAAATATCCATTTAAAAATGATGACAAAAATAACTCTCATCACAGGCGAAAATATGCCTTAGATTTACATGAAAAATTCTTTTAGCATCAGGAGCTCGCTAAAGACCATTAGTTGCAGAAGTGTAACCAGGTAATGGCCTAATCTTATTAAAGCTTATTATGAATTTAAATTCGAACTTAAGAAAATGTAGGCCAAGCTAAGCTTCTTCCTTTTCTTTCGATAAATTGTATAGTAATGCCATTTCTTCAACTTCGTTTTAATAAGGTGTTAGCGCTGATATTTATTTTAAATAAATGTTAATTTTATAAATTATTACTATTATATTTCTAAAATGTCATTTTTTAACTCTGAGAATATGATTATAAATTAAGAATTTCAGAAAGACATAATATTATGATTAGTTAACTAATTTTTGCATATGACAACTTATTTTTATTCGTCTTCCCATGATATTTCAATAGAAAATAAGAAAATTTGAATTTGACGGGGCCCACCTAGTCAGAAATATGTAAATTAAGCTTAAAACTTTATAACTTTGTGCTCAATTATATGTTTTAGGCAATTTTTTTTATTTCATGTAACTTTTTAAGATTTACATGCTTGCAAAATGCCTTACTTTAGTTAGTGAAAAAGGGTATTTTTCAATGACTTTTCATAATTTTTCTTTATTTTTTTGTTATTTTTCCAACTTTAAATTCATTTTTGTCAATTCAAATTCATTTGAATCTTATATTAAACTTTTGCTCCTAAACTCTTTTAGTGTCTTGCAGTACCATAATAATTTTTTTAATAAATAAAATTATCAAAAAATAATATATTACTATTTGTAGACTAAATAGTAATATATTATTGTTTCATTTTAAAATAATAATATTAACCAAAAATTTCAAATAAATGGATAAATCAAGTTTAATTAATAATCAAACAATCAAATAATAATATGTTACTATTTATTTTCTAGAACAAATAATAATATGTTACTATTTCATCATAAAATAGTAACACTAAATAAAAACTCAAAATAAATGGATAAATAAAATTTAATTAATAATCAAACTGTTAAAAAAGAACATATTATTATTTTATTCTAAAATAATAATACTAACAAAAAATTTTAAATAAATAAATAAATAAAGTTTAATTAATAGTCAAACTATTAAATAATAACATGTTACTGTTTATTCTTCAAATAGTAATATATTACTATTTCATTCTAAAATAGTAATATTAATTAAAAATTTTAAATAAATAGATAAATTAAGTTTAATTAATAATTAAACTGTTAAAAAGTAGGATGTTAGTGTTTCGTTTCAAAATAGTAATACCAACTAAAAATCTCAAATAAATTAATAAATTAAGTTTAATTAATAATTAAATTACCAAATAACAACATGTTAGTATTTATTCTCTAAATAATAATATATTATTATTTCATTCCAAAACAGTAACAATAACAAAAAATTCTAAATAAATAGATAAATTAAGTATAATTAACAATCAAATTGACAACTAAGTGGATGTTATTATTTCGTTTCAAAATAGTAAAATCAATAAAAAATTTTAAATAAATAAATTAAGTTTAATTAATAACTAAACTGTCAAATAATAACATGTTTCTATTCATTTTCTAAATAGTAATATTAATAAAAAAATTTAAATAAATAGATAAATTAAGTCTAATTAACAATCAAATTATCAAATAAGAGTATGTTACTATTTATTCTTCAGACAATAACATGTTACTATTTCATTCCAAAACAGTAACACTAACAAAAAATCTTAAATAAATGAATAAATTAAGTTTAATTAATAGTCAAACTGCTAAAAAATAGTATATTATTGTTTCATTTCAAAACAATAATACTAACTAAAAATATTTTAAATAAATGGATAAACCAAGTCTAATTAATAGTTAAACTGTCAAAAAAAAGGATGTTATTATTCCATTTAAAAATAGCAATACCAATAAAAAATTTTAAATAAATGGATAAATTAAATTTAATTAATAACTAAATTATCAAATAACAATATGTTATTGTTTGTTCTCTAAATAGTAACATATTTTAAGTAAATGGATAAATTAATAACAACTAAATTAATAGTTAAACTATTAAAGAAAAGGATGTTACTATTCCATTGAAAAATAGCAATACCAATAAAATTTTTTAAATAAATGGATAAATTAAGTTTAATTAATAACTAAATTATCAAATAATAACATGTTACTATTTATTCTCTAGATAGTAACATATTATTATTTACTTTTAAAATAGTAATACTAATTAAAAATCTCAAATAAATAGATGAATCAAATTTGATTAACAATCAAATTATCAAATAATAATATATTACTATTTATTCTCCAGAGAATAATATGTTGCTGTTTCATTTTAAAATAGTAATACTAATTAAAAATATCAAATAAATAGATAAATCAAATTTAATTATTAACTAAATTGTTAAAGAAGCAAATGTACTATTTCATTCCAAAATAACAATATTAACAAAAAATCTTAAATAAATAGATAAATTAAGTCTAATTAATAATTAAATTACTAAATAATAACATGTTATTATTTATTCTCTAAACATTAACAAGTTACTGTTTCTTCTCTAAACTGTAATACTAACTAAAAATTTTAAATAAATGAATAAATTAAGTCTAATTAATAATCAAATTGTCAAATAATAATATCTTACTATATTTCTAAGTTCTTATTTATTTTTATTTTTATCTTAACTAAAATTCTATTTTAATTCCTAAAAATTAAATTTTTATTAATTTTATTTATAATTAAAATTTTATATTAATTTAATTTTTATAAAGTTAAAAATTCTTCAATTTTAATTCTTATAAGCTTTTAGTCTTTTATTTTTTATTTTTATTAAATTAAAAATTCTTCAAATTTAATATGTGGTAAAAGAGATTTCTATTTTAGTATTTTTTATCTTCTTGAAATGCATTATAAATATGTTATTTTGTATTTTAGGTTTCGTGATAAATTTCTATACACAAATGTACTTAAATGAAAGAAAGTGAGCTTTCGATATCTTATTGTAATAAATTGTACTAAATGATATCGGCCTGATTTTTTTCCTTTTTTTTTCAATGGGTAAAGCCTAATTTAACTTTGGGGCCTTCAAACCTCTAAACAAATCTATTTAGAAGTTAGATCATGCTAATTTTGTTTTTATACACGTGTAACTTATTTTAGGTAAATTTTAAGCTAATATAATCTACTACCACTCCTAATGGATGTTTTGTATAGATTTATCTAGTTTATGGCCAAGACTAAGACTCGGTTTTGATTTTATTACCACTTTTTAATATATTTCACTAGATCATTGAAAATATTTTAATTATGTTTCAAAAAATCGCAATCGAATAGGTTACATCAATCAAAATTTGTTCTTATCATTACATTTTTCTTATAAAAAATCATTTGTAAACAATTATAATTATAATATAATATAATAATTAGTAATTATTAAACACCATATGCAAATTTCAAACACAAAACAAACTTGAGTGAATTATTAAACCAAATATTCAAAAATAAAACAAATTATTTTTATTGAAAATTTCAAAATTACTAACAACACTCGATTCTTTTACGGTCGCATCAACCACACCTTTAATGATAGAGTTATAAGATAAAATTTTTCACCATTTATACCATTTTTTCCTATAATATAACAATAAGCAGTCACTCGATACACAGACATTAATATATTTTGAATTCAAATTCAGGATAATAATAATATAATAGTATTATTTCGAAGAAATTACAAATTATTCCTTTAATTTAAAATTTTAAAAATTATACTTGAAATAACATTCATCAACCAATTAATTCATTATTTTATTAATTATACGCATTTTCAATGAAATTTTTAAACAATATTCAAAATATTATACTATATTAATTTTTTAGTTATTTTCTATATATAATTTTATGTTATATAATTAATAAAAATTAAATTACATATAAATAATTTTAATTAAATACTTGTATATAAGGTATGGAATTATTATCCAAAAAATAGAAAAATAACTAAAAATTTTATAATATATTTATTCTTGCTTAAAATTTTTATAAAAAATTACATAATTTAACAAAATAGTTAATTAAGAGAAAGATTGGCATTATTTTCAAGTTTTTATAAAATTTAAGGGAATAATTTTTAAGTTTTCAAAATTCAAGTAGGTAATATTCAACCACCTCAAAATTGAAAAAGATAAATTACATTTTTCCTCCTATTTTTATTCTCTTATTTCTCATCTTTTAAAAATATAATCTTACTCTAGCCCTATAAATACATATTTAATTTAGATGCGAACTAGTGTGTATGATGCATGAGATTCTTTTTTCATTCAAAATTAATATATATATACATTTTATATTTTACAAATTTATATTATCAAAAAATTATTATAAGATTAATATAATTTGTATTGTTAAAAAATCTAAACATAAAGACATACATATATTTAAATACATTCATTACTTTCTTTCTTTGAATTTTTTTATAAAAATTCATTACTCTCTTTCTTTGAAATTTTTATAAAAATCTTCTATTGTATGGAAGATTTAATATAAGATACTAAAATTGACAATCAAATAAAAAAAACTAAAATATAAGAGATTAAATATTCAATCTTTCAAATATTCATTTTTTAAAATTAGTTTAAAAGTATATTAGTCACTTTTTTTTTATCAATACAATATAAGTATATACAAATTATTTAATAGCAATGTAATATATATTTAAATAAAGATGAATATTTTATATTACACAAATATTCTTTGATATGCTTAAAATGTTAACTAATAAGAACATTAGTAAAACTATAAAATTAACAATTTAAAGTTTAATATAATTTAAAATATAGTGAAAAATCTATTGTAATAATTATTAAATTTAACAAAAGAGAATAGGAAATTAAACAATTGTAATATATTAAATTTAGAAAGAAAGGAAATTAATCTAATAAAATATGAAAATGATAGACATTCCATTAAATATTTTTTAACATATTTTTTTTGAATTTTTTTTAGAGGAAAATTTATAGGTGAAAGGGTTTGAAAGAAAAAAAATATTTTTTTATTCACGTAATAACAAGTTTTAGTGATAAATTTAATAAACTTTTACTGATAAAGTTATAAAATTTTATTAAAAATTATAGTTTTCATGTAAAAATTTAAAAGATGCAAAGAAAAAAATTATGGAGGTTTCTCTAGTACAATTCTAGTGTGCAATGAATTCCTTACACCTGACTTTCAAAATTATTCCTACCAGTTAGAGTCACAAAGGAAAGCCAACAAAATAACTAATTTTACCATTTGCACGTGCCAGCAAAATGTCTCTCTGTGTAATAAACACCTAACCAAGGCAAGCATAAGCAAGCAAAATTCTGAAAATTCTCATATTTTAAATTTTAATATTAAATTTATAATTAATTAAAACATTTATTACTTTATAATTTATATATTATTTTTATTCTTCTGATATTTTTTTTATATCCATTTCTATTATTATAATTCAAACTCTAATATCATTAATATTAATGAATAATATGAATAAAACATAATACATTTTATTTTTATTACAATAATATTTTATATGCATTAAATTTTTAATATATAAACTATTAATTAAATTCGTTCTTTATTTATAATGAAAATATTTGAAAATAAAAATAAAAACTATTTGTTTAATTTTTATAAATATTTTTAATATATAAAGTATAAATTGAATTAATTTATTTCAGGTTATTTTCCTTAAAGAAATACACTAAAAAGTTAAAATCAAGTGTATATTATTTAAATTTCATCTATATTTTTTATGTTATGAGTTTTCATGTACCCTATTTCAAATAAAATATACATTAATTAGAATTTTATCAAAATTTTACAGCTCATATTATATGTTTTTCCCTTTTTTTGGTTTCACTCTCGTAATTTTTAATTCAAATGCTAATATCATTAAACAATCTTAATATAACACTATGCATTTCCTATTTATTATAATTTTTTAGAATAAATGAAAGATTTAATTTAATTAAATACTTAATTATATATTCTATTTTTATCTCTTTTTACTTTATAATTCATGCACTATTTTTTTTAATTTTACTTGCTCCATTACATACTTTTATATTTTATTTTTCATGTCTATTCTTATAGTCTACAATTCAAATTAAAGCTATTAAATAGACTTGTTTAATTTATTCACAAATTGGTTTATGCGAATTAGCCATAAATGGATTAGAGTGAGTCTCATTCGCAAAAATTACAAATTTTCTAAATAAGAGTTTAAGTCATAAGGTTTGTAGATTGTATTCATAATTTTTTTCTTTTCTTTTCTAAAAAATAATTTTAAATCTAAAATAATAATTAAAAATTCAAAAATTACATAATTAATGCATTCTTAATTCACCCTTAAAATTCAAGATTAAATGAACTGTAGTAAAATTAGTTAACTTTAAGATTATTAATTAAGAAATATAAACTAAAATCTTATTTTAATTATTATAAAATTAAATTTTTATCAATTTCATCATTGACTAAAAGTATATATTAATTTAATTCTTATAAGATTAAAAACTTTTAAATTCTAGTCATTCTGTAGAGTAATTCAATATTATATCTCATATACAAAAGAACTAAAATTTGAGTACTTCTAATTTTATAAGAACCAAATTGATGCAAACTCTTAGTCAAAAATGAAATTGAAAAAAATTTAATTTTAGAAGAATTAAAATAGATTTTTAGCATAAAATGATTAACTTAAAATAATTTATTTATGTTAGGTTAATTTAAAAGATAAATAATTGAGTTTAGGAGTGAGTATTAAATTATTTAATTGAAGATTTTTGTAGCATATTTGTAAAATTTGAAAGCAAATATATATATATATATATATATATATATATATATATATATATATATATATATATATGGCTCAGACTACAATGCCCTAGAACTATTCATGGGCAACCCACCCTGAACAAGTGGCCTAATAAAATGTTGACGCGTGATTGCTCCCAATTGATTACCAAGTCAATTGCATACTTTTTCCTGAAATTGCCAAGTTGTCCCTTAGCCTTTAATTTTTTGATTTGCTGCTGAAATGCAAATAATAATATATTATATCATATTAAAATGAGTTATTTTTTAATTTCCTCTTTTCTTTTGTCAAGCAAAGTTTCTTTGTTGTCTGCGTCCCGCACGGGGCAACGATATGAAATTGTTTCCAAGGCCCTCATCCCTGACACCATTATTGCATAACTTCTCACAAATAGGGTCTTCCTCTTCGTTTTTGTGTTTGTCTCCGCCATAGCGCCGTTCACTTGGTCTCCTATAGTGAAGCTCACGCCCTTTGCCCATTGCAACAATGAGTTCATTATCAACCTTATAATTGAAAATCCTATAAGATAATCTAAATTTATTCAATTTACGTTGAATTTAGCTAGAGTATCAAATTCACATTATTGTTTGAGTAAACAGGTAGAAGCAATGAACTAGAGAAAATAGTGTTCATTGTTAGGGTCTTACACATGTAGATTTTTTTAGTATAAATCACTAATGAAAGCGAAAAAATGGAAAAGGGACAATGAGAAATCTAAAAACAGAGAGGTGTTTTACGAAAAATAAAAATATGGATCTCGAAGCATGTTATGAGTGTTTCTATGATGCTTTATACAATAATCAATTTGAAAGTAACTATTTTACCCAGGGACTACATCGTTGTCCACAACATTAGCAAACCAATAAGGAAAGAAAAATTCAGCAAAGATTGAGATTAAGATAGAAATTTGTTAAGAATTAAAATATTACAATTTTATAACAAAGATTAAGTAGGAGAGAGTTTAGAAAGTGAAATTCAACCAAAGGAACCAAAGGATTTGAAACGAATGGCAGTGATAGTGGACGATGAAGTAGACAAACACAGTGGTAGTGGCAGCATTGACGAGTCATTGTCGGAAATAGAGGAAGCTGCTAATGTTGGCAAGAACTGGTGAGAGAGGACGAAGCAAGAGAGAAGGGGCCAAGCCAAGCCGTAATGGCATCGTGGACTAGGACTTTAGACAGAGTTCGAGAGTGGTGCGGCGTGGAGACATAAGTAGAGGCAATGATGGATGGAAGCCGTGCAACAATGCCACCAAAGACGAAAGCTTCAGATGGAGTTCATCGTCAGAGCCAAGTGCAGAAACGCAGGGAGAAATGGGAACGAAGGCTGCTTCGAGAGAGAATGTGCCGAACAGAAGGAAATGACATTATTTACATTGGGGTTGAAAATGGAAAAAAAAATTATTAGAGGGTGATTTAGCAAATTCAGCCAAAACTACACACTCAAGTCTGAAAGCAGCCTTAGATGCACCACGTGTCATCACCCTATTTATCCACCTGTCCAGGGTGGGTTACCCATGAACAAGATTAGGGCATTGTAGTTTAGACATATATATATATATATATATCAAATTGCTTTATGTTCACGGATAGTAAATCAAATTGCTTTATGTTCGCATTTAAACAAATTTACTTTTTACAAGTCTTAATTTGTATTTTTTTATGGACCTAAATCTATTTTAATAGTTTTAGTTCAAAAGCTAATATAGGTAATATGGGCAATTCTATGGTACCCCGGGGGTTTTGAAACCCGGGGTGATGTGGTGCATTTTGTGCCGTTGGATGAGATTATCAAAATTTTTGGTAATCTCATCAAATGGCTTGCATTGTGCCACGTCATCCCGGGTTTGAAACCTCCGGGGGTACCGTAGCAAGCCCTAGGTAATATAGATATATCATAATATATTTTTATTATAAAAATAATTTAAATAAATTAATTCTTTATTATAAAAATTATTGATTGAATAATTAATTACATAGTCTATTTTCATATAAAAGTATTCAAAACTTGAAATGAAATTTATTTATTTTAATTTTTCATTATTTTTATTTCAGTTTTCCTATTTATATTTCAAATTAAATAATTGTATTTTAAATAGTTATCAACTAAAATTAATTAAAATTTTATGATGACATTGAAGTTATGCAATATATAATAAAAGCAAAAAGCAAATAATAATAATAATAGTAATATATTATTTATAATCCATATAAATTCAAGGCAATTACCTTTTTTTATATTTTTCCTTTTTATTTTGATAAATTAAAATGAGAATTTATAATATATCTAATTTTTTGTTATCACGTATGTGGAGATGTAGGTGTTCTCCTGTTATACTAATTATTTTTTATTTTCTTAATTCTTTTTTTACCTTCTTTACCTTTTTTATATTACACAAATAAATAATATAATAATAAAATAATTGAAATAAATATTAATAATAAACAACTATATTACATATATATGCATTCCTTTGGATGAAGGGCAAATATAATATTTTATTTTTTCATTTACGTTATTAGAACCGATCAAAAATGATTTTTATTCAACACTGTGGTATGATTGAATCCATCAACAATCAACCAGGCGTATTAAGTTTCATGGAAAATTTTATGTTACATTAGTAATATAATAGTGTATTGGTGTATCATAAGATTCGATAGATAAATGAAATTTGATTTTTTAAAAAAATAAATATAATTACTGGTTAAATCTGATAATGTATGGTACATCATCAGTACACTGTTGAACAATGGTGTATCATATTTTACACAAGCGAATCATCCAAAAGTTGAAAATTTGCACGGGCAAATGGTAACGGACGTGCCCTCTCACGCCAAGTCGCAGCTGGCCGCCAGTCGAGAGCCTATATCCTCCAGCACTGATATTTGCGGCAGAAAGTAATCAATAAAACGGCACTGTTCTGACCATTACAGGGGAGGGGAGGAAAAAAAAAAAAAAACTTGTTCTGAACTGAACTGAACCCAGTTTTGGCGGATTCTTCGCCCAGCATCTCACGGGTTTCTATTTTCAAATTTTCAATTTCCCAACATAATCTCCAATTCTCTATAAAATTTCTTTCCCTCACTCTCCTCTCCAACATCCACCACCCTCAATTCAAATCTTTACACATAATTTTCAACATTAGGTCTAGGGTTAATATTCCCAATCACCATGAAAGCTTCACTCAAGTTTCGTGATGAACAAAAGCCACTTTTCAGAGCCAAAGTCCCACTCAACGTCCTGGGTACGCCGTTTCAATCCGGAATAGTAGCCGGTGAATCTAAGGAGCTTACTCTCAGTCTTGGCACCTTCTTCAATTCTGGTCCTTCCATTAGAGTCGCT
Source organism: Sindora glabra (assembly GCA_020226215.1). Classification (NCBI taxonomy): domain Eukaryota; kingdom Viridiplantae; phylum Streptophyta; class Magnoliopsida; order Fabales; family Fabaceae; genus Sindora; species Sindora glabra. The sequence continues at coordinate 22,301,031 of CM035228.1, forward strand.
TACAGACCCAACGATTCATGGAATCCATTTTCCCTCATCGTCAAGACTGGAACCGGACCCTTCGGTTCCCCAATTTCCAGCTCCATGTTGATGAGTGCTGAATTCAATTTGCTTGGTCGTGGTAATGGAAGCCCCACTTTCATGCTTCACTTCAAGCCTCGATTTGGGGATTTCTCTTTTAAGAAGTCCCAGTCATCGGTTTTTGATAAGAAATTGTTGAAGTCCCAAAACGGCGTGGGTTCAGATGACGATAATTCGATTGAGATGGTGGATTCCCCTGTGATGAGCGCCGGGCCCAACTCGTTCTGCGGCAAGAAAGTTTCCATTTTGGCCAATGAATCTCCTGCCGCCGGTGCTATTACGAATCTGTTTTCCGGTACGGAGGTCGCAGCGAGGACAAAGTTGCCGGTAGGAGGTCGAGCCGTGGTGAACTTCCGGTGGGGTGTTCGCGCTCCCGCAGGGTTGAAGACCTGTGATGATGTGAAGGCTGGGATGGCATTTCAGAAGATTCCGTTTTTGGTGATGGAAAAGATTGGTGTTGAACACGTGGACGGTGGTGATCCCAAGACAAAGAGTGCCACCAAAGTGGGTTCGGATCTGGCTCTGTCAGGAAACGCCGAAGTGGCAGAGGCGTGTTTCTCGGTGAAACGGCAGTTGGAGGTTTTGCAAGCTGAGAATGGGTTGCTGAGGAGTGCCGTGGAAGATCTCCGGCGGGAAATTAGTGGCGTGAGAGTAGTCGGAGGCTCAGATACCGGTAAGTACAAAGAAGTTGAAAGGAATGGAGGGAAAAATACAAATGGCAAAACTGAAAGAAGAAATAATGAGAAGAAATCATCTGATTTCAATGCTTTTCCTGGGAAAGCGACGGAGACAGAAGTCAATGAGGAATTGAAGAAGGCTTTGAAGGGATCTACTGGATCTTGAATTCTTCGAATTAGTCCCTCTTCTCCATTCCATTTGTTTTTGCTCTCTTCTTCTATATCTATTTTGTCAGTATTATCAGGTTTGTGCATCAGTTATGAAAATTTTCAACTTTTTTACATGGCATTAGCTGGTTTGGGATCTCGCTTTGCTGTATAAAAACTTACATATATTTTCAGTTGTCGATATAACTTTGCTATAGAAGTCACCTTTTTGAATCTTTATATCATTTGTGATTGTGAAACATTGGAAGCCATTTTAGTGTTCAAAGTTTCAACCTTCAACGTCAAAAGAGTCAAAGAAATTATCTCAGGTGGGTGAGAATGCTCAAGTTTTATCATGTATGGATATGGGCATATGGATGGATTTTAGTAAAATGAGAATATAGGTGAAAATTACAACTTGCCAGGAGGCTTCAATGATTTCTATAAAATTGTGAATTTGAATTTTCTTGTTGATATATATTTTTTTAGCCGGTTCTTTCATTTTTAATGAATAATTCAAATTTTCAATTGAAATTCAAATTTGGGAAGACTATTGAAGCAAAAATGTTTCCTCCCCAATTCAAGCTTGGTATCAATGATTAACTGTTCAATGGATTCTTATTAACAAGGAAAAAAAAGTCTTACAACTTGACCTCATTATTTTTAGAATTTGAATTTAAGTTAATTCTATAATTATAAAACTTGTTTCATACCGAATCAAATTTAAATCATTATTATTTTTATTTAAATATATAGGTTATTAGTAGTGAGAAATTTGATTGATACACTGTCTTATATTAAAACTCATCGCAGTTAATTCAAAATATATGTATATATAGTTTTTAGCATTAGCCTGTTATGTTAAAGAAATTTATTGAATTATTATATAGAGATTTAATTTTGTTGTCATGTAAGCATTCAAAATATTTTTAAAAAAATTCAAAACATTAAAATGAAATGAGGTTAAAAAGAATTACCAAAAAAAAAAAAACTAATAATGCAATGCAAAGTTTTAAATAACAAAAATTTTAAATTTTAGATTTAATTTATTATTAATATAAAATATTTTATGCTATCATTAAATAAAAAGAATACATATTCTTAAAAAAATTAATAATAATTGAGAATTTTTCAAAGCAATTCAGAATTTTTAATAATTTTACAGTAATTCAGAAGTTTTAATGTATAAATTGATTGTAGATTAAATTTAAACAAAAAAATCATAAAAATTACATTTTGCTTTGTAAAAGGGAATTCAAAATTAAAATTTTATTTTTAAATGATACATTTTTTTTTTTATTGTGAGAGATACCTTTTTAATAGTACTAATAAAAACTGAGATAGAGAGGGTCGTATTGGGTTGGGCTTTCAGATGTCACTTGTAAACATAAACTTGGCCAGAGGTAGCTGCCTGCGGAGCTTGCTACATTACCACGCATTGACAAACCAACCTCGTGTGGTCCTTCTCTTGCCAAATCAATTATCTCATGTGTGGATCTCTCTCTGGATAGCCTTCTCTTGCAGGTACTCTTTCATCGCATCATTTACGTGATTGTTTTGTGGTTGTTTTCTTGACTCCTAATCGTGATTGATTTCGATGTTTTTATCCGTTTAAGCGCAGATCGTTGGGATTTTCAGAGAAGTAACACAAAACGACGGAGTGATTAGATGATCAACCTTTCCAGAGAATGGTAGATCGGATTTGAATTCAGGTAACGAAGCAATTTAACGATTCGTTTCGTATCTGTGTCCTTAAATTCATTGTTCATCTAACATACGTAACTTAGATAGATTTTCAGTTTCTTTTTTTTTTTTTTTTCATATTCGATCCTAATCTTTTATTATAATTTGTGAATTCCACGGACCAATTGGTAGCATCATCAAACAACTCTGTCCGTGTTTATGAACAAATATCATCGAGTAATTCTTGTGTATACTTGCAACAAGAATTACAGAGTCGGTGGTCCATATTCACCGCAGTTGAAGATCAATACTGTCAATTTTTTAATGTAGGGTTGTTTTATAAGAGGGTTGAATTACTTGTTTCAGATTGAGAACCATAACTCTGATGAATAGGTTGGTAATGTTACGTTAGAATACTTCATATTTCTGCCCTTAAGGTTTACGTGCAGTTTGTGGGGGCGGCAGCTGATGATCGGTGGCCTGACCGTGTTTTTTGGGATTATTTTGGTCTGCAAAAGCAAATTCTACTGAAGATGCTTGTTGCAGAATGATGGGTGTGAAAACTTTCCAGAAACTAACTCCCCTGCAACATTTTTGTAGCTTATTTAGAAACATGAAACTAACTTCGGAGATATCTGTGTATTGAACAACTAATATACTTGTGATACCATCATGTTTGCAAGGTATTGTGCCTTACTCCAGAAGAAATACTATTATACTCTAGGAGTAAGGCATAATGCCTGACTCTAGGATTATGCCTTACTCTTGGAGAGAGACAGAGAGAAGGGAGAGTAAGGAGTATATTAGAATTTTCCGTTTGCAAGAGATGATGAACACTTATTTTAGAAAACAGTATCCATGCTCGTTTTATAATAATTGCTTCGGTTTATGAATGACTGGTACAGCAAGAATTGTGCTATTTGCATTACTTAATTTTCAATAGAAGGTCTGATGATGGATTTCCAAGTGTAAAACGAGTTGATATTGACATTTTCTTTCTTTTGATAGAAGAATTGAGCTTTACATTCACTGCACAATTCAATATCATTCCAATTTTAGCTGCCATTAACATATTTGATAAGCATTATTCGAAGTTGACATCGCTGCACCACCGTCATGCATTCAAGAGTTACTACAAGGGCTAAGGGCCTTATCATTATCAAAATTATAACCAGATACCACATATTGATTGCATGATAATTCCATTTTGCTTCCAGATTTATGCAACTCTGTTGTTATAACTCCTCTCTTATTTCTCCTCTTTTTTCATTTTTTTCCAGTGCAGGAGGTTGGGGTGGAAGGAGCTGCTAAAGACACTTCCAGCTTCCAGCATATTTGTTGAGGGTATTGAGAATTGAAGCAAAGAATTTATAGACACCAATGGCATTGAATAATTTCATCAAATTCTCCCAACAGTCAAAAATGATTTTACACTTGCATGCTGAATTGAAAAATGAAGGCTACGCCTGCCAAATGCGAGGTTCCAAGGTTTATAATCACCATTAAGCACAAAATTGGAACATTGTGGATATTTTAGAGGTCAAGTCGAGGAGGGCACGAGAGGGACATATGGCAGCCAGTCATCAGTCCCTTCAATGTATCAGTTGCCTCCATAGTCATCCACAATTTGTCTTCCCATTAGATTTTAGGGTTTAGGATTCGCCATGCGGCTGATTTCTGTGCCCTCATCCCCTCTCCATTAATTCCTGCCCATGCGAATACGGGTGTTCTCCATCTGTAAAATGTACATAGAAAATAGTATTGTTAGATCCATAAACTGTATCCTGCAAATAATATATGATCATGTGTTTATTCCTTGGCAAACAGGCTCGCTGGCACCTTTACATATATCCATTATAACTGCAATGCTGCTACTTTACCACTTATGATAATATAATTACCATTTTTTATTCCAATATGGATGTGAAGCAGTGTCCACACATTACCTCTCCCCTCCTCACCTTTTTTTTGAGGATTGATATTTTCCTATCCTCTTAACTACAAAATCGGTAAACCTTCATTTATATGAGCAATCCTCTTTGAAATATGTATTTGTGAACTTAAATTCAAACCAATGAAGATTTAATTTACAACAGAACTCGGCGTGATCATATACTCTGTCTTTATAAAAATATGGAATCTATTTATTACCACTTTCACCATCTGATGCATCTGCAAGCCTTGCAATTGCATCAACAAGTGCCTGTTCATGCTCCTGTGCAAGCAAATAATCATTAAACGAACAATAACCATGGATATACAAAAATACGAAACTCTGTGCTAGGTAATCATACCTTTAGCATTTTCCTTGCCTTCTCTAGCTCCATAGGATCTGGATGACTCACAGCAAATACCCTTTCCACCTGTTAAATGCAACAAATTGTAAAGTAAGATCTCTCTCGCCCTCTCTCTTTAAAAATGAAATTGCTTATAGTGTTGGCTATACCTGCTTAACAAGTGCATCTGTGTTAAGCAACTCAATGTCATCCAAAGCTCCCTTCCCTACACCATTTTGTGGTGGCAGAAAGCCTTTAACAGACTGAACCTTTGAAAGGCCTCTCCCTCTCCCAGCACGCATGGTATCACCACCACGGCTAAAAGATTTCCTACCTCCACGTCCATGGCCAGCATGTCTGCCTCTATGTGGTATACCTATGTCTTCACCTTCCCACCTTATATCATCTGGTGAGATCTGTAAAATATAAAAGAGCCATTTTGGGGCAGACATTTACAAACTCTGAAATTACAAAGCACATAAGCTGATGTTTTTCCCTCATTACAACCAGTAGCAAATTAACAGAACAGGAAACATTATTTGTTCCCAAACTTATAGGCTTTCAGGTAGGAAGCTTACAGCTAACTAACTTTAAAAAGTGCAAGGAAATGCACACAAAAACAAAGTAAGCGGCCTAAACAGACACAGTAACAATTTTGTTCCCTGATGGTATGTTGAAGGGTCAGAAGGAAAGGGAGGGAAGATAACAAGATAAAATGGAAGGTAAGGAAAGAGACAAAGATGGATAGTTAAGAAATGATTTCCCTTCCCCTTGTCTGAGTGTTTGAAAAACCCTCAAAAACCTCAAAAATGGAGGATGACGAAATAATTAGTGAAGGGTTTTGGAGGCATAAATCCCCATTCTCTTCACCTAAACAAGAAATTTATTAAATAACTATCCCTACCCTCTCCATTCTCAGCTATCCAAACATGGCATTAATCTCTCTGTATCTATTTCTTCAAGCAGATGAGGTCATGAACCAGTCCATGAGTACATGACTAAGTTATTATCCAACTTATACATCCAAGCATTACAGAGAAGTGAGGTAAATGCTGATCTTGTGGAAATATAGGTGACAAAACACATTGTAATGAATAACTTGGCATAAATGCGAGGAGATGAGGGCAGAAATATGTTAAGATAGGGAATGCCTTAATTCAATACTAAAATGGATAAACCATGATGAAAGCAAATTAGAACACAAGTTCAATAATGAATATTGGAGACTAGTCAGTCTCAGGCCTTTGGACTTGTTTCAAAGGTAGAAAAATTAGCAAAAAAATCCTCAGCCTATGTTTGTTATTGTCGAAACATCTATAGTATTTATATAAACTTTTATATTATATTGTTCTGCAGTTCTATATGCTATTCCTTTTACTAACACATATCATGTAATCATACTGCATCAAAAGTAGCTGTTCAAAAATTAGTTAGCGACTTTGTTACTATATGCAACAAAATGTAAATGATACCTCTTTGAGATTAACCCATTCCCAACTCTCTTCTGCTGTATGAATATCATAAACCAATTCATGCCGGCCCTGCAAGGAATGGAAATCTAGTATGGATAGTTAAGGGCTCCTCATGAAAAGAAAGGAGAAAAAAATACTGCTTGCAGCAACATGTAGTCTTGTGCTTCCAGGGCTAATCTTTGGACCCCAGACATCAAATTTAAGCATTCCCCAGAGAAGGGCTGAACACTACATATTTATTTAAGCAGTGACACTGAAAACACATTAAATCATTTATTTGTTATTTAATGCAACCTGTAATTGAAAAAAAAATACAGTTTTCAGCGATATTATCCTAGTTGAGGACTAAAAATCACACTGAAATCAAAAGATGATACTTTTACATGCAAGGATTAATCATATACAAACATTCAGCGGACAAAAATTTGACAATTACTCATGTGAAAGCCAAAATCTGTAATCATATATCCATCTTACATGGCAATCAATACCATGTAAGATATATGCATAATCAATGCTTTTGACAGCTCTTCAGCCAGAAACTTACATCAATAGGATTGTAATCAGTTATGACAGCCTCATAAAAGTAATTGTCTTCAGGCCATCTAGTCCAAACTTTCTTGCCAACAAATGGATCAAAAGTTGCTGCATCGGATGGTGCATTAGTTGCCAGGGCACTACAAGAACTGCGATTTGCAAAGTGCCTGCCTCCAGCAGGTGCAACAGGAGTATGCTGCACAGGCTTCACTGATGACAGACCAGGCAATGACTGACCCTGGAGACAAAAAATGCAGCATACTTAAAAATAAAATGAAGGTCAACATTTTTGGGTACATGTTTAGCAAAAAAATTAACTACAGTTGCATGGACTGGGTGTTTGGGCTCTGCCTCCCAATTGCAGCTCCTTAAATTCTAGCTGCAAATGATCACTGCAATTGCATGGAGCTACAAATAGGGAGGTTGAAGCTTGCAACAATAAAATACAAGAGCAGGTACCGATTGGGATGTCTTCTGTTTCTTACGGGAAGCTGAAACAGTCGGACTGGGCAAAACATCATGAATGGGCTGGGAGGTGCTGTGCCTTGCTGGTTGGTAAGATCCAGTTTGTCTCCATTCCCTACTTGCAATTTCCACCACAAATCATTTTCAAAGTAAGAATCATTAAAACTCCCAGTGCAGCTGTTTCAATGAATGACCATACCTTATTCTGTGGATAATTTCATCAGCATTAACCCTAGTAAGAAGCTCTCTGTGTTCATCATCTGACACTCTCAACTCTTTCCTGAGCTCAGTTATCAAACCTTCCTTTTCCTGATAAATACATGAAACAGAGGATATAAAACATTGAAGCAGGCTAATACAAAGGTCCAGAAGTCCAAAGTTATATTTAATATACCCAAGAAAGAGCATCCGACTGGGCTTTGAAAGCACGCAGGACAGCCGAGTAAGCTTCTTGCTCAAGTTGATGAATTTGAGTTTCCATGTCACTATGCATTCTAGAGTGAGGGATAAAACATATGGCAGAGATTCCGTTGCTTACAATACTGCTTCCTCTTACAACTCTATTTCCATTTGAGGTAGGATAATCATCATCAGTACCTGAAATTTTTTACAAAGAAAAAAAAATGAAAAAAAATAAATACATAGGCAGCATATAGGGTATGGTGACCATTACCAGGATCCCCCCCCCCCCCTTTTTGGACAAGTTTTAATTTATAAACTAAAAGCATAGAAAATCTTTTCTGAGAAAAGAGACATCAATCCTGGCTTCAGAAAGTTAGAAACAGAGGGCTCTAGTTCAAAATGTTCTTTGCTTACTTTTTCTTGGTCATATACAGTCAATGATCACATCAGTCCACTTTCTCCTAGAGTCATTCTCATTTTAAGGATACTATATAATGCTTTCTCCTAGAGTCATTCTCATTTTAAGGATACTATATAATGTTGAGCATGGGTAAAATATCTGATTTTATAGAATTTCAAAATTCAGATCAAATAAAAAATATTTCACTACTCTATTGCTTTATCCGGTTACACACAACAGCTACTAATACAAAGAAAACAATTTGTCAGAAGCAGAGGTTGAAAATGTAAATATAATCATAGAATGACGTTCTGGAAAACAGGGCTCAGTAAATTCTCTAGAAGTTTAATGATTAATTAATCTTATCCAAATGTCCAAAGTAGCTTAACTATTACATGTAGGCTTAGCACCAGCAATAGTCAAAGACAAGTATTCTCTTATTTTAAGGTTACTCACTTGCTTCAACACCTACACACAAATAGCTTTAGCTCCTTCAACTTGCTCAATCATTTAGAACACTGCATACCACATAAAACAGAAACCAATACAGATTTGTCCTTACATGATTTGTGTACCTGAATTCTATGTATAAATATTCATAATAAGTTTAACTTTGATCCATTCTTAGTGTAATACGCCATTAATGAATAAGATGATGCCACTTCATTAAAAAAAGGCAACAGCAATTAAGAGTTTTTATACATAGTAAGAGAGTTTTAACAAGGTTAAATCCTTCCTATTTCTGTATTGAATAGACACTCACTTTAAAATTTGTCTCTTTAGCAACTTGCTCCATAACATATGCATGCCACACAAACAGGACAGCAGAGAGAATATTTCTAATGTAGATCTGTGCTTCTAACTTCTGAATTCAATTGGTAGCTATCTCTAAGTAAGTGCCTTCCCATAACAAAAATGGATGGATTTCTATGAGAATTTTATCATCAAATCCTTTCAACAACGAATTTTAACAGGTCAAATTAAAACAGAAGTAGCAGTACAATGTGAAAGATTGCCATAAAGAGAATTTAAGGGCACCAACAACAGGTAAAAATTTTGCACTTTCGCAGATTCTTAAGCCCTCAAACAGGGTTTTTTTTTTTTTAATAAAGTCAATGTCCTTATAAAGATATGAAGTCTTAAATTTAAGTTCTTTATCCAGACTAAAATTGCGTTTAGTCTCCATTTCCTCTTGGTATACTCCCATTCCTTTAAATAGCAGTCGGTTTGTCCTCTGAGAGTGTCAAATTCAAGCCTCTTCCCGCAAAAAGGGGCAAAAAGCAAAAAAGAAAACATAAACCCTAGTTCCATGATGTGCAGCAACATAACATCACCGAACAAAGACTGTATAAATCAAACATCATGAGATGTTCTAAACTCAATAATCTTTATCCAAAAACACTTAACTTCAAGAAAAGCCGAAGCCGGAATTGTTTCCAAACTTTCGAAGAACCATTACGAAAAGAACGACGGCTAAAAGAAAACCAAAAGTCCCAATCACCCAAAAATCAATTTCGCAATAGCAAAGCAAATCCAGAAGAAATTCTCGGCCGAATTCAAAAAGCCAGTTATTAAGAAAAAAAACTTGTAAATTGGGATGAGGTACCAGTAACATCGAGAAAGTCTCACCGCTACTGTCGGAAACTTCATAGTCCATACACAACGTTGTAAAACCAGTGACTGTGATTGAAGAGATCGAAGCCGCTGAGATCTTGAAGAATTAAACGCAGAATGATGAAAGAGAAAGAAAAGGAAGAAGAGGAAGTTGGGTTTAAAAAACGGAAGAGAGACCAAGAAAGACAGGACAGGGCGCGATAACGTAAGGAGGCGAAGAGGAACTTGGGAATTATGTTGTCTGTAGGCAGGAGAAGGGGCCTTTATATAGGCGTGAGTTAACTGGCCTCTTGTACTGGAAAGCGCCTTGTTTGTAGGAATAGTATGTTGAACATCAGAACCTCAAAGTCCTCCACTTTGAACACCGGAAGCTCACCCGCCGTTTGAAATTGTGTTTGGATGTGATTTTATTTTTATATTTTTAAAAGTTATTTTTAAATTAAATAAGAAAATATTTTATTTGATTATAAAATTTAAAATAAATTCATAAAATAATCAAAATTTATTTTTTATTTTTAAGTTATATATTTAAAAAATAATTTTATTAAATAAGTTTTTTCTATTTTTAAAAATAAAAAAAATTATTTTTAAAAATAAATAAAAAAACGAATCCTCAGTTGGTGAATTCCAGATCTTTGATTTTTTTTCCTATTTTTTTAATTGGTATTTTTGTTTCTTTGTTTAAATTGTTTTTTCATTTCTGCTTTTCTTTTTGTTGGTACTTTAATGGGCTTTCATTGAAAGTGAAATATGATGGCCCAGATTGATTGAAACATTGGACCACGCGCACAGGCGAGGGCTGGCCCATGTTTTATGAATCGCGCTATCTTTAATTAGGAACTTAGCACGTGAATAAAAAAAAAAAATTAAGTGTAGGCATTTTAATGGTGTCATTGTATTTAATATTACTTTAGCAAATTTACCTTTTATTATATTTAAATTTAAAATCTAAAATTTAATATGTATACATTACATAAATTGCGATTCATATCATTAATAAAAAAAATTTAAGAACTTAGCATGATACTTGCTGTGAAAGGGCCCGTGATAAAGCTTCTATGACCCTATGACATCATGGCACTTTATATAAGTGATTATTGCTGTGGAAGTTGCTTAATTATCCTTGAGTGGACCCTCTTTCTGGTCTGACCGAAAGAGAGGGGAAAAAAATCTCATTTTGATTTTTTTTCCAAAGTTTAGATGCCAACATAAATCATTGGTGGAGTCAGATTTTAAGGTTAGTGGGGGTAATTATCTTTCAATATTTCAATAGAAGTATTTTAAATGATATATATAGTTTTACATAAAATTTAAGAAAGGACAAATTATACATAACCTAAAGTATAGCTTTATATCGAATAACGTTCTCAAACTTTCAAATCTTTTTAAATAATTTTTTAAATTTTTTTAAAATATGAAAATGTTAAATTTAAAGTAAAAATAGATAGAATAATTTAACAGCAATTCTCAATTCTATCATATTGAATTGCTTTGTAGCAATTTTTAACTATTAGTAAGTGAAATTTTTTTCAAAAATTTAATAGATATAGTAGCAATTTTTAATAAGTGATTTTTTTTTTAATTTTAATAGATGTAGCAGTGGTTTTTAACTACTAGTAATTTAGAAAAGATAGTGGCGATTTTAAATTATCGATAAGTGACTCAACATGATAGTAGCAATTTAGAATTACCGATAAGTAATTATAAAATTGCCTCTAAAATTTTTCATCTATTTTAACTCTAAATCTAACTTTTTTTATATTTTGTAGAAGTTTAGTGGGAGTTATTTAAAAGGTTTAAAAGTTCAACAGGGTTATTTGATAAAAAATCATATTTTAGGAGGATTATGTATAATTTTCCTTTTAAAAAATGTTAATCAAGGCATATACTCACACTAAAATATAATCACTCTGTGACACAAACAAATTTGTATCAATACATATTCTTATAAATTTTAAGATTTTTTTTTGCTATTTTTTACAACTTTTTTTTAAATATCATTTGCACAAATAAACAAACATTAAACAATTAAAGTAGTCGGAGTAACATAATAGCACATAAACAACTTAATGTAAATTTTTTTGGCCATAATGTTAAAAGAATTCAAACGATTGAAAAAAAATCATAGGAAAAATGATTCATTGCTATCAAGATTATAAGATGATGTGTGTAAACAAGAATTTTATAGGGGTTGCATGAGAACCTTTATAAAGGCTTGGGAGAGAAGTGCGGATAGTGATTATAAAGTTGTATGATTATAGTTGAAAACTCTCATGTGCATTGTTCTATAATATTTTGATGATATAGTGAATCTTTTTTCATTCATAATATTTCCTTTTATAGTTTGAGTTTTTTTACATTAAATTATTTGCATACTTTATTGTGATATTTAAATTAATTTAATTGTTTGATGTTTATTTAGAAAGGAAACTTTCCACCACCTTACAGTTATATTTAATTGAAAACAAATTATTTTAGTTCTGAAAATACACCGAGCTCCCTTCAAGATCTTGTAAAATAAAGGAAGAATTTATGTCTTGACTATACAAAAAGAATATTAGTATGAAGAAGGAAAATGGAATTATATTAAGTCAACATTTTTTTGACATTATATTATGCCAACATTTACTTCCATTTCTTTTTTAATAATAGAAGTAACGAGTTACTAAATACTTGTAATATTTTAAATTGGAAAAAAATTAAAATCAATATTGGATAACATTATATTGTAAACTCAAATTTACTTATCTTTATTCATAGAATTTGACATTAGAATTTTGGCAGAATTAAATCCTTCATTCCTTATATAATTCCAAAGTTTAAGGCTATAAACTACTCTTAAGATTAAGTCATAAAAAGTTATTTTTAGTGTATGTTCTAGCTCGAGCAAAAGTGACTTGCATTTTGCTCATTTAAGGAGATTATCAAACAAATTGTCTAAGAACTCACATTGGAAGAAATATCTTTAATTTAAACAATTAAGTAAGCAATTAAAATAGTCAAACTAGCCTAATAACATATAAATTTTTTAATATGAAAAAAACTTAAAACTCTAAAAGGAAAATTATGAAAAAAAATTCATGATAGATTAAAATTACATTATATGATGATGTATGTTAACATTTTCAATCATGCATAATTTTATAATTTTTTAATCACTATCCTTATATCTCTTACCTTTTTACAACAGTTCCCATATAATCTGTATAGATACTCATAACATATCTCTTTTATATATCAAATCATTTAAAAAACTAAATATTTATGATAAAAAATACTTGCTTGACAAACATGTTAACATTTTATGAAAATATTAGATCAACAAAATCATGTAAAGATTTATAAATTATACATAGATAATTTTATAGAATGAAAATTCATACAAATACTTATACTTCTAGCTAATTCCATTTTAGGATAAAGAAGTTTAGGTATTTTGAATACAATCACTATTACAAGAACTCTCACAATCTAAATGAATAATGATTAGATAATAATTACAATTTTTAATTTCCTGCTCGTAGAAAAGGATTGTAGAGAATACTTCTCTTATGAACTCGAATCATTTCTTCAGACTATAGGGAGAAAATTAACTAATATCAATGGGGAGTACTTAGCCAAACATAACATTTAAGAATAGTAACCCTACTTATAAAGTTGTAACTAGTAGTGGATCGATTTATTGCCTAAAAATCATCCATTACCATGAATCGAGATTAAGGGCCATTCAAGCCTAATTAATTTATCACCTTTGTAAAGGTTAAAACATTCTATCATTTTAATTTGGATTACTAAATTACTAGTTCCAAATTAAATTAATTATAACAAAACAATCCTTATCTTATTTTAATACAAAAATCTAATTAATAATATAAGAATGTTAAATGATGTTAGTTATTTAACAAGTTAGACGTTGATTGCAATTTGATGTATATACAAGTGACATTATAAGTTTGAATATTTGATGTTAATTCCTTAATTAATGTGTAAAATAATAATGTTAATTTTTTACAAGAAAATTGATGTGTTAAGTGCCTAAATAATACTACATATTTGATATAAGACGTTGCTTTTGTAATCAATATGAAAAACAATTATGATAGATATAGAAATAAAGTTATGATGTTGATTTTTATTATAATAATTGACATGAATATTTACTTAAGATATTAGTTCTTAAATCGCTATTGAAAAATTATGTTCGTTCATATCATACATTAGACATAGTACATCAATTTAAGTTAAATAACTCATGTGTAATGTTCAATATATGATATCAATATTTTTATAATAATTGATGTGTATTTTATTTCCCTCTGAACTTTATTATACCTAGAGTAGTATTTACTCCAACCTAATTATTAATAACATCTAACTATATTATTATACACCTAAACTTTTTACTTATTAATCAAATCCTAGCCCAATGTCTCTATAGTAAAAAAAAAAATATTCCAATACAAGAAAATTCCAATGGTAACTATTTCATACATTTAATTAGGTCTAAAACATTTAGTAGCTATTAAAGTAATAAATAGTATGTCTATATTGCAAACATGACAATAATATGTCAAAAAACTAAAAAAGGAAGCTACATTGTTTTCTTATGACATAACCATTAAGAAAATATTTTGTGAAACTCATTTAACAAATGAAGGGTATAAGTAGATTACAATTAATTTTGTAATTGTAACATTAATATTATATATTTTAATTGAAGAGAAATTTACTATCTAACTTATACTATTAATTTTTAGTGGTATTATATGTTGTTTGTTAACTCGAGAAGCATTATTTTCACCACTAGGCTAAAGACTAAAGGAGTTAAAACATAGCATGTAAAACCCATATCAGATTAGAAGACTAAAAAATATAAATAAGTATTAAATATTAATAATTTAAAAGATAACACTAATTATATATAGAATATAAGTATGAGAAATATGATTCCAATTATCTTTAGTTTTTCATAACATCTCGAGGGGAATTTTCAACATATATCACTTTAGCATGGTCATCTTACATGTAAAACTCCTTTACATCATCTTCATCATCCATCAATAGTATTCCTATAGAAAAAGGAGGAGTTCTTTCAATATCAATCCCCATGTAAGGCTAGACTTCACTATTATATAAGATGTAAAGATGAGCTTGCATGCACATTTCAGAACTTATGCTTATCACTTGAGTCCCCAATGTAGCCTTACAATTCCTTCCTTATGATGAGACTTTGAAAATCTAATAGCTTTAGCAATGTAGCTTTTAATAATATATCCTTCTAGCTAATGTCAATTCCTTACATACTTTTTAAAAAATTTTCATATATCATTTAAAAGGGTATATCCACCTTAAATAGGCTAGCCTGTATAATTTTACCTTTCTCACCAAATGAACAATCACATGAAATTTGTCAAGCATTTTCCTTTCTAAAGATAGTGCATAACTTGCTAAGCATGTACAATATATCTACTTTATAGGGAATGTATGCATATATCAATACTTACACCATGTAAACCTTGAAAAATTTAAATCAGAAACACATATTTAAACAAGTAAACATGTGCTTAATCATAATATCAAGATGTTCTTTCTTAGATTTAAAGGAGAAATAAGGCATGCGAATGCACCTTTATAGTAAGAAGAAGACTTCAATGAGTTATGGTCAAACTATTGATTAAACTCAAGCTTTGTTGATGCTTTATAGATATTTCTCCATCAGACATTATGAATTTCATAAGGGAAACATTCTCTTTTTGCATTTTGCATTTGATGTTTGGACTAAGCTTGCCTTCTATTTTAATTCTTACCTTTGTTTTTATAACTTTAGTGAAATGTAAAATGATGTTGTTCCATTTTTTGTGTTAAGCATATACCAAAATTGACATCTAATATTTGACATATTATGTTTAAAATGTTAAGGGCTTAATATAACATATCAATTTCACAATAAACAATGTTTAAGTAACTTGTCATGTCAATTTTTTTTAATAAATTGAGGTGTTAACTTTTTCAAAAAGTTTATCCGATAATAATTTCAATGTTAATTTTATACAAACCAACATGGTTTTTCATAAAATAACTAATGTGTTAAATTGTATAACAATCTTTATAAAATGTATATACAATGTCAATTTAATAATAAACATTCAAATGTGAAATAGTTAGTTTTCCATATTAGTTTAATTTAAATAATCGACATCTTAATGTAATGCTGTTAGTTTTTAACATTGTACCCTAACATGCATTACTATTAACAATATATACCATTTTACACATAGAAAAATAAATTATTATATAGTGAAATCTTTAAAACTTTAATCAAAGATGATAACTAGAAAAGATCAAACAAAAAGAGTTATTTTTAAATATTTTGAAAAAAAATTTTCTAGTTAAAAGTTTTTTAAAAAAAAGTTATCTATTTATGGAAAACTTTCTATTTTAAATGTCAAAAGCAAACATAAATAATAACAAATTTAAATTAAATTTAGAAATATATGATAAATAAGACAATAAATAATTATGAAAATATATTCAACAAATTTATTTATTTTCATATATGTTATTACATCTATGTAATCCTTTCATAAATGTTGTTTATTTATTTTCAATTCCATTCATTTAGACTTCTTATAAATATCGATTATTTAGTTGTCTTTAGTTCCATTCATTTAGGTTTCTTTATAAATGCCATTCATTTAGAAGATTTTAGTTTGGAGGAAATATCATTATATTAGATGTTAGTTAATCCTAAAATCAATATTTTTATATTTGCTATTTCCTCAATGAAGACTTTTCAATTATTTTTATATTTTTGTTATGTAAACAACCGATACTATAAATATTTTCAACCAATGCCTTAACATTACAAGTTATTTTTATATAAATTTCATAATCTATTTAAGTAGAAATTACGAATATAAAATGAAAGTTATTTTTGTATTAATCTAACACAAAAAGTTATATTTGTTTCTATATACCTTCTTTTTGTTAATCTATGTAATCCACATGCTAATTATAAAATTTTAACATAAAAATAACATATAGATAAAAATAATAATTATAAAAATTTGTATAATTTTAATTATTATTATTTTATTCATAATGAAAGTACAAATGAAAATAATATTTACAAATTTATACACAATAACTATTTTAAATCATTAATAAAAAATTATATGTCTACATGAATATACAAAAATAATAGTAAAACTACTATGTATCAAAATCTTCATCAATAATGCAAATTTTAATTTGTTGCTTAAATTTCTCCAATTTGTACACTCTAATGATATGAAAGTGAAGTGAAAGTACAAAAGAGCCACTATTTATAAAATTATTATCTATTGACTCTTTCATTCTTGTTCTATTCCATTTCAATTAAGATGGTATACAATGAGAAAATCAAAGATTATGATTCTCCCATTATATACTCTCTCAATGAAAATAAAGTGAAAGGATAACAAAAAAAATATGTATGAAAGTCATCATAGTCAATGCAAATTCAAGTTTATTGCTTATTTCTGTTAACCTTAATAGTGAGAGTATATTAGATGCTTTAGTGATGAAAGTGATCCATCGTTGGATATATATCAACAAAATATTGGAGAATAAGATATTAGAAATGTTTCATATGGAAGGAGAAAGTTAAAGTGAAAATTCATAGAAATATAATAGATGATAGTTATTAAATAAAATTAATATTCTATGCATTTGTGGTTTCTAACATGACTTATGAAATACCTTTTATATAATAGTTATTAACTAAAACTAATGTCTTATGCATCTTTGATTTTTAATGTGACTTTTAAAATACCTTGTAAATGACAGTTAAGTAAAAATTTGATATCCTAGATTTCCATGCAAAGTTTAGGCATTAGTTATTTTGTAATCAACTTAGTTTCCCATTGTCAATACAAATATCAGTCATATTCTTTGCTTTTCATCCTAAGCTTTCATATGATTTTAAAAATTTCACTATATTGAAATAAATATTAGTGATAATGTAAATTAATGTCTTTCATCCACGTAAATTATCTATTCTGTAGTAGTGCCAGAAAATGGATGAAATGTTTTAACAAAATTTCTAACAAGGGATATTGTTAAAAACGTCAAGATTTCATAAAGAATGGAGAGTCATAGCACATAAACGAAATTTAAAGACCTTCAACTACATAAACCACATCGGTTATTAACAAAAAACGGATATGTTAGTATTTATTAATTTCAATGGTTAGTAGTTGGCATCACTCTAGACATTTGTTATTTTAAAAATTAACATGGTAACTTATCTCAATTTTTTAATATGTCAATCCTATATTACAAATAACATGTTAAGTTATTCATATTTTTAAAAATACTACTGTATTATTATATATGTTGATTTTCTTTTTAATCAATATTGATTAATGTCATTTCACATTTTTGTAGTAGGAAATTTGAATGGAAGGATAACTAAATTGACAAATAATTATTGATATAACAACTAGAATTTGAGAATTGGGATTAATCTACTAACCGGGTTGAGCACACTGTTTATTTGTTAAAAATAATAATAAAATTATTAGGTATTATTTTCGCCAAGTGACATCTCACTAAATTACAAATAATAGGGCGGTAAGAAAAATGGCTCCCGTTAATGAGGTACCGAAAAAGTTGCAAGAGTAACATTTTTTATTACTTGGCGTTGAAAGACTCCATGATACTGTGATCTCAATTTTAAAGCAAAGGTCAAAGCAGGAAGTCAACTAATTAACGCCGAGTATGGATTTTCCTTGGATACAGGGGTCAGGGGCTAGTGGGGCTTTGTCATGTGGAGGCTTTCGTAATTTACACTCATCCCATCTTCTAATCTCCAAAAGACAACAAGAATCTTGTGTACGAAGGAAACATGTGAGAAAACAAAGAGTAAAACTATCATATTTCTGATGTTCCTGACAAGCCGGCTTTACTTATAGCAGACAGATCTTCTAACTCAAGTGGAAGGTTTTCACATATTTGTACTGAAAAATATGGAAGCATTAGGAGAAACCACAAGCGGAAAAGGCAATCAAAGAGGGCCGAAGTATGACAAACTAGAAATCAAATGATTAGTTATCTTCAACAAAATAGTGCAAAGAAGGTTTACTCAGCTAAAATAGCAGTGGTTAGATTAGTTAAAATGCCTATGGATCTTGACTGACAAGGCTGTGAACATCAATTTATAAAGTTTTTAGTTTGGATTCACATGTTCATTCCCATGAGTCTTAATAGTTGATGACTGATTTCAAGATTGCAACGCAAACAGAAATCATAATCAATCATCAAATGTCATTAGCAGTTTCCTTGTTTTAACTTCATAAATAAAAGTAGTCTTAGTTATACACATAATCATCTCACAATGTAGTTTTATACTGTAAGAAACAATACCATGCCCTCGTTTGGCCCGCGGCGTTTCCATCAGCGTTTAGCTGATTTGACGAAAAAATGACTGTTTGACTTGCGTCAAACAACCATTTTAAAACGCTCCAAAACCCAGCGTTTTCAGTCAAACAGTTGTTTGACCGAAAACGCTGGGTTTGCCAAACAGAGCCCATACCTCTTTCACAACGGGAATTTAAATGTGAAATAATTATATATACAATTATTTTTTTTCCTTGAAAAAGAATGAATAAGAGAAACATTGGTCAATCATATACTCAGTGTCAATGGATTTTAGGTTTTAATTTTTTAAGCAAGAGTTGTGTTAATTGCATACATTACCATCTCACATTGTGCTCATACAATAAGCAAAAACATGTTCATACTTCTCTCATAATGTGAGTCTCAATGTGAAGGGCTTGCATGTGTAATTTTTTTTTCATTAGACAACAAGAATACTATCATACAATTTCTCTTCCTTCAAATTTACTTCATACCTTCTTGATAATGGTCAGCTAAAACTTAAATTAACTAAACTGTTAATTCAAAATTAACACCATTATTTAATTAAGGTGTGTTAGAATTTGATCCAAATTCTTATTATTACTAATTTATAATTATTTTCTTTTGAAAATAATTTTCCTTTTAAAATTAAAATTTTTATTAATTATTTATTATTTGTTATCTTTAATTAGAATTTTTTTATCAAATAAAATTTTTAAATTTTTAAATAAAAATAATTTTTGAAAAAAATTGATATCCGAAGGAAATTTTGCAAGTAGCTTACTCTCTTAGTAGGATTATTAAAAATAAAGAATATATGCACTATAAAACATTTTTGAGTATATTTAGAGTATGAATTTGTGAATTATTATGCTATTTATATTTTCTCTATAATTCTTTTAAATAAATGAATTTATTTCTCCGCCTTCACACATTAAATTATTTGTAACTTTGTAATTTGCGTATTTCTTTTGGTCTTAAATTATATGAACGTGCTTTTCCCCATTGATCTTAAAATTTTCCCAACAAGCCGCAGCGTACGTTATGCTTGTTCTTTAAGCGGCTACTGTTTTTCCCCCTTTTAGAATATGTTATTCTGCAAGTAATACTGGGCCACGTGCTGAAGGCATGTTCATGCCTTTTCCTATAAACCTGCCCATCTCTTCTGAATTATCAGTTTTCTCTTAGAATTTTCTCATGAAGATCATCAAACGTAGAGCCTTGGGTCTAGTCTTGGCCTTGATTTCGGTTCACTTTCTCTTCTCTTCATTCTGTTCCCAACATCATGAACATAGAATTTCCAGAAACAGAAATCTGCCAAGGAAGCTCTTGTCATCATCTCCGGATTCTGTTTCAACCAGTAGGAATAAGATGAGCGGAAACATGAGACAGCCCAAGAAAGTTGTGAGGCCAAGCTTGAGGAAAATACCGGCAAGCGTCCCAAATCCTACCCACAACAAATAGCATTGGAATTTATTCGAGAGATCTCACCGAAGATGAAATATTTCTTGCTTTAACTCACTTGATCTTGTTCTTTTTGGCTTGCTGATTTTATATAATATACTAATTTGCCAATTTCTTGCTTAATTCTTTTGTCTGGTATTTGTAGTGATGTTTTGGAGTGCGGGATTAAGAGGAAGTGTACACAAGTACTAGAATTAGACAAGTATAATTTAAAACTTTCACTTAGTTATAAATTGGAAATTCCATCACAATAGAGTTCAATTTTGTTGAGTTTGATTGTTTAATTAACGTTTAGTATTTTTTCTTCTTCTATTCTCATCATCTTCAAATATGTCTAATCAACAAATTTGAAAAAAAATTTAATGCACAACTCTTGTATGGCCAATCTATTCACATTGTGAAATTAGTATATTTCTTGCTTATAGTGATCATTCTTAGTAAACAAATCCAAGGTATACTTATATGGTATAAAGCGAATGAATCTTTGAATCAATAGAAACACTTTATGTGTTTTGTAGAAAATATTTTTTATAAAAAAATTATTTATTCATATATTAATGTAGAATAATGATACCTACAAAATTAATAGTATAGAAGCAAACAATTCCTCATTAAAAAATGTTATTTTTTATCAAATTTCTTATATTTAATATTGAATATAAAATATTTTCTGTTATTTTAATATTTTATAATTATATATATAGAATATATTGTCTATTAAAATAAACAAAATCAAGAGTGAATTTCATGCGAAGATGTGAATGTATCAAATTATGTTCACTCAACTGATGACAGCATCACTCAATCTCTTTCACTCACCTAGAAACTAATCATTTTTTTTTTCAGATTCTAATGTCAATCCTTATATCTTGGTTCAAGTTTAAAATCTAAAGGAAAAAAAAAAAGGAGCTTGACGAAGTTACTGAAAGAATTAGATTTGAACAATGGCCATTATTTTGAATCGACGGTCAAAATAGGAGAATAAAATCTTGTGCATCTTTTTCTATAAAAGGAGTCCATTGCACCGCCCAGTAGATTCGGCTTGAAAACACAGGGAGCAATGGTCTTTAAAGTGGTGCATCTGCAGGACCAAAAATAGAAAAAGGTGCTGCATCTAAACATATTTTATGGGTTTTCCTGAGAAGAAAGCAATGAGGTGAACAAAGAACCAAGTTTGCAAATGACTGAACGAGCACGCGTGGCCGTTCAATGCTCATTCAAGAATAAACTACCATTCTATCACCTTCACTGATGATTGTGTCTATTCTATATATCCTAAATATATATAAGTTGTTATTAATTTATTCATCTGCAAAATATATTCCATTTAATGACAGATACAGTGGTCTAACCCTCTATTCTCTTTTATTGTCTTTTTTTTTCCCTTCTAATTTTTAAAATTTTTGTTAAAATTTGATGTAGCACCTTGTTTAACGTGCTTGAGCAAATCACAAACCAATGTTAAATTTAAAGAGATTCATTTTTACTTTTCGAAAGTTCTTTGTAAAGGTATCTAATATCTATTATTACCATTGAAAAAGCTTCTAAGGGATTATGGGAATGGAAATGGTAGATTGGTGATTCAAACCCCCCCTCCATGACTAGTAGGGCACCATCGATGTGGATATGGTGAGACTCAATGATGTTATAATTTTGGAGAAAAATAATTTTTTCTTCAAAATAGAAAATATTATTTTCTATTAAACAAATAATTTTTTTTTTATTTTTTTCGTTAATTGAAATCAAACTTTACTAAAAAAAATAAGCTATATCAATGAGTATAACTTCCTCAATATGAGGAGCAACTTGGGAAAGACTATCCAATTCCCCTTTAATGATTCTAGAGATTTAAAGGGTTGCCTCGTGAGTTACAAGATCTTGGACACCACCTAACATTAATATAAGAAACACTAGTTAATAGATCCTTAACAAATTCAAAAACCACTTTATCCAATCAAGGACAATCAATCTTTCTCAATAAAGTATCAATTGCTACTTTAGAATCACCTTCAACTAACACTTGATCACGATGGAGTCATTTGCCACCAGTATTTCTTTGTGAATTGCTAATAACTATAGTCATAAGATTCATACCACATACCAAGGATTCAAAAATAATTTTTTTTGTTATTTTGATATTTTGGCTTGAATATAATTTTGATTATCCTTCAATACATATGTGTAAACTTTATTCCTTAATTTAGAAAATTTTATTTTAATCCCTTTAAAAATTTAATTGGTGTAATTTTGATTGTTTTACTTAACTTTTGTTAACTTTGTGATCTCATAAGACAATTTCTTTCCATTGTTGCCTCTATAAAAATAAAAATAAAATAAAGGAGTTTAAACAATTTAGAGGAGTTTGTCAAGGTGACCTTTTATCACCATATATTTTTGTACTGTGTATGGATAAATTGTTTCATGTTATTAGTAATGCTATTAATAATAAAGAGTGAGTTCTTACGAGGATAGGGCGTAATGACTTAGATATTTCTCATCTAATATTTGCAGATAATCTTCTCTTATTTGGGAAAGCATTTGAAAATCAAATAGAAATAATGTTGCAATGCCTCTAGAAGTTCTATAACATCTTTAGCTAGAGGATTAATCTTGCAAAAACTTATATCTTTTTCTCTCGTAATATGAATTTGGATTTAAGAGATAGAATTATCATAAAAGTGGTTTCTCTCACTCCTCAAATTTAGGAATGTATTCGGGAGTTCCACTAGTTCACAAATAAGTCATAAAGGCCATGTATGGTCATCTTATCAAGAAAACTCAAGTAGATTATTGGGATGGAAGACTTCGTGTCTTTTAATCGTAAGTAAGGTAATTCTAGCCAAATTTGTGATTCAAACTATACTTACATATACAATGCTTAAGAGCTTTATTCCTTATATAATTTTAGACGATATTGAGAAACTTGAAACAACATTTGTTTGGGGTCATGAGCCAAATGAAAAAAAAAACTACATATGGTTACTTGGCAACGACTTTTCTAAAGAAAAGAGAATGGTGATCTAGGCTTTAAGAGCTTAATAGAGTTGAATGAGGCTTGTTTAATGAAATATATGTGGCAATTATATATAGATAATCAAGATTTATGGGTAAGGATCTTACATAGGAAGTATATCAATAATGACCATTAGGTTTCAATACCAATTGTGAAAAATAATGATTCAATTATGGGGAAAGAGTTTTGTACTCTCTAGGAAAATTATGTTCATAGTACTATTTGGTTAGTGGGGAATGGGGAAACTAAAAAATTTTAGGAAGACGCTTGGCTAGATAATATAAGGTTAAAGGATTTTACTTCTAAACTACTAACTGAACATATGAAAAAGATTAAGGTGGTGAACATGGAAAGTATGTAACAAGGTTCGAATTAGAGATAATAGAAGAATGGCTTCCTACTGACATTACAACTAAGTTTTGCGCAATAATTCTTCCTATTGAAAATGATAATTTAAATAGGAGAGTTTGGAAGTGGAAGAAAAATGGACTTTTCTTAGTTAAAACAGCTTATAAAATGTCAATTACAAGTTAGAAAGAGATTACTGATGCAATATGGCAAAAAATTTGGAAGTGGGAAGGCCTAGAAAAATTTCATTTGCTCATATGAAAATTGTGTAATAGAGGATTGTTAACAAATGAAGAATGAAGTCATTGAAATTTGGTTAATCCTAATTGCATTCGGTGTAATAGTGTTGCTAAAGATAGTTCACGTGCTATTTGTGATTCCCCCATTATAAAACAAATTTGGCTTGCTCTGGTTCAACCAAGAAAATGAATGAATTTTTTTCTACAAATTTATATAAGTGGGTGATGAGTTTAGCAATGAAGATGAAAACTGACCTTTGAAATAAGGAGTTATGGTTTAGTTTTGCTAGAATTGGAGAAATAAATAAGCTTTCAACAATGACTTTATTTTTCTTTACAAGTTGTTAATCTACATAAATAGATATGTCAATAAAATTAAAGTGGTTTATGAAATATTGAATTTATTAGGTGGCAGAAATAGTATCAAACTATTAGTGTTGGCTGGGAATGTCTAACACCAAATAGGTTAAAATGAATAGTAATGATGCTGTGAATTGTAGTACTAATATAGCAAGATATGGTGGACTTTTAAGAGATAGTAGTGCAAATAGATTTAGGGATTTTATAATAATCGTTGCTTTTGTAGTTTTTCAATTATTGAGGCCTAGGGAGTAACCAAAGGATCAAATATAGCTTAAAATATAAGATACAAATTAGTAATCATTGAATTTGACTTAAAAGTATTAGTGGATTCAATTTTATTAGAAGAATCTAGCAACTTATAGGTGGAGTGGATTATAAACATTGTAAGAGATTGTTGGAAAGGGAATAGATTATGCAAATTTATCATATTTTCAAGGAAGGTAATAAGTATGTTGATTGGTTAGCTAACGAAATCCTTGTGAGTAGGATTGATTTGTCTTTTGGATCCCTTACATAAGTTGAATTTATTATTGTTAGCTAATATTAGTGAGGTTTCTACCCTTAGAATTATACCCATGTAATTTTCTTTCTTTATGGGCTTTAGCCTTATTTTATTTACTAGGAAAAAAGAAAAAGATGACTTATATATAAACATGGAAAGAAATCTTTACTTTGATATTCAAAATTGTAAAGAAAATTAAAGGATTATATATAGAAGTTTGGATCTTTTTTTGAGTTTATTGTCTTCTACTCTAAATAATGTGATTTGTTAAAGAAATAATGTAACAAGTGCTTAGATATGAAATAGAAATTAACAAAAGTTAATGAAATTTTATAAAAATCATATAGGAGAACCAAAATTACATCAATTACATATTTAAAAGATTGAAATAAATTATTTTAAATTAGAGGACCAAAATCACTTAATTTATATTTTATAAAGACCAAAAGTACATTTAAGCCTAATATTTTATAACTATAAATATAAATAGATGTCTTATGAGAGATATTTTATCTCAAAACATACAAGCTCTAATTTTTTAGCTTAATTACAATTTTGGCCATCTTAATATATAAATTGATTATCTTTTATCCCTTTGAATATAATATTCTATTTTAATCTCTTAATATGCAAATTGGATCATATTTTGACCATATTAATAAATTTAATCAAATTGAAAATTAAAAATTCTAATTGACACATAAATCTCTAATAAGGCTCCAAATTGATAATCACTAATTCATTAGAAGAAAAACAAATTGTTTATATGATATTAATAGTTAAATTAAGATATTTTTTCACCTTAAATGAATCATACGACTTCACATTTTTTTATTTAATATGATTTATTTTACTAATATTTTGTATAATTGAAGTTCTATTGAAGGCTTATATGTTAATTAAGAATTGCTATTTTAAATTTTAATAAAAGTTCTAATTGAGTCCGATTTATAAATTAAAGGATCAAAATAAAATATTTCCTTTAAAGAAAATTATGACTTTTTTAAAGGGACTCTAAGTTTTTGTTAAGACAATTAATGCGATGAAAAAAAAAAAAGAAAAAGTAGTTAGCCTAATTAGAGATATAAGATTGATCAGAATGGGCTTTTATGTAGGTGAGTTTGGGGAGCACGCAGAGGTTGGATCTTCAAACTGCATGTTGTCAAAAAGCTTTATGAGAGTCATGGCCCATTAAAGCAGGAACGAAAACATAGGCGGAAAAGCCCAGAAAGCAATGCACCTGCATCAGCATCAGCATCCCTTCCCTGTAAAGCTGTTTGCTGTCTATTATTTGGATTTCAGAGCCCATCTTTGCGAGCTTTTGAGATGGAATCTTCACATGCTTTGTTTGTACTTAATTTGAATTTTGAAGTAAAATAAAAACGAAAAAAGCCTGTCAATTTACATGCTACATTCCAAGGTTTGATCTTGGATAGAAAAATTCTTGTACATTACAGTAATTATATTATCAAGATTGAAATTTATATATTCGTTAAAATATTTTTTACTTAATGATTGTCTTTATTTTTTATTTATAATCTAATTTAAAATCTTATTTTTAATGTGTATAATATCATCATTGTCACAATCATTTGCTCAATTATTTTTTTTAACTATACATATATCATAATTTGACACGAATTAGAAAGTATCATAAGTTTAATTAAATTTTATTTCATATATATATTTAAATTTGATTTATTATTAATGTAAATTAATTTTGCAATATCACTTATTCATATTTTATTATATCAATAAAGAATATTAAAATATATTTATTATTAATAAAATTATTAATTTTTACATGATGTATTCTTTTTATATTTATTGATGGTATAGAAAATAATACAATGAGAATAAATCAAATTTAATCTAAATTAGATATGAATTCATGAGAAATTATAGGGTGAACTAGTTTTTTATTTATAAGAAAAATACTTACCTAAACATTAATGTTGTGTTTTGATGTGAAAATTGAAGTTAATAATTCCATTATTAAGGAATTTAAATTTTATATGTTTTGTATGATAATAACTAGATAAAACTTATGAGTTATTTGAACATTCTAAATAAGAAATTTAAGTGATCAAATTTAATATTTTAAATTCATTCAATATAGATTTCATTTTAAAAATTTTATATTTACTCTTGAAATATTACATTAACTATCATCCTTATTCATGAAACTAAGCAAACTTATCATTTTGTAAGTGTAAAATGTTAAAATCCCTAATATTTTCTAAATGCTTTATCCAAACACTTCCTAATTATGAAGATTGATATTAGAGAATAAGTTGTAGTTAAAAAGTTAACACTATTGTATTTCATAGCAGTGAAAATACTTTAATTCAGAGAATAAAAAAATTTGTTCAACATCAGAATTTTTAGAATTAATTTCATTTAAATAGAAATTATTTTAATTTATCATAAATAAATTCTATTATTTGAAAAATTTATCAAAAATAATAATTTCAATTTATTTGTAAATAAATTCTTTTACTTGGAATGATTAAAAAATGTTTGGAATTTAATTAAAAAGTAAATTTAGATAGTATCATGATAAATATAATATTTAAAAGAAGATAAATTCTTTTTATATAATATGTGTTTTAAATCACATGAAATGAATTTAAGTGAAATTTTTATTAAATTTGATGGATTTCATAGTAATACAAATGTAATTAAAATAAGAATTATAAATAAAATAAATTCTCTTTTTACTTAAAACTAAATACTATTTTTAACAATATTCATTTTGAATTGAATTGATTTTTTTAAAATTATGTCAAATAAAGAAAAAATATATAATTTTACAAAACAGAGGAATTTCGAATGTAATTGGGTGAGAAAGCCAACGTAATTTGCTCATGCATTAAAGAAACTAACAAAAATTGAAAGTTTTAGTTTCGCAAGAGATTTAATAATCGAGATTATAAATTAATATTATTTGAGAAATTATACCTTCTAGCTAGCATCAACCGAAATGGATTGAATTAAATGAAGTGAATGAAAAAAATACTATATAAGTAGTATTTTGCTTGAAATGCCAGCATAGAACAATATCCAAATACAAATTCCTCTTTTTTTAATTCCCGGAAATCCCTCTTCTTTTTAATTTTCTTTTATCAAAATTTAACCATTAGGCATGGCATCCATAATTTACTGAAAGACTGTCTTAAGCTACCAGTGTAGCTTAATTAACCCTTGTCTGTGTGGTTCAAGAAATAAATATTAATTAATTTAAAAACTAAAAAAAAAGCAGGAAATGAAACTGCAGCGTCAGTATCTAATCCAGAAGATAGAGAATAAAATCAGAAGAAGTTTCATGCATTCACTTTTTATGTTTAAAGGCAGTCCATTTACCAGGAAACAGTGAGACCAAAGGATCCAATTTGAATTGCCTCTCTACTAAAGCTTCCCTTACCTATCTCTCTCAATAAAGCAAACACCTAAAGAAGTTGTTTTGGAATAAAGCAAACCACAGGAAGAATAAATGCCTTCTCTCTTACCTGTTTTCTTTTACAGTTTCTGCTTGGAAAAAGCATTCTTGACTGGTCTTAATACTTGTAGCTGTACATGTTAGCACACAACTAGGTGAAAATCAATTTTTTTAAAAATATTTGTGAGAAAATTTGTGAATTGTTAATCCCTGGTTGCTACAACGTTAGAAAATGTTTAGCTGCACAATCCACTAGCTCTCTTGTAAATATTTCCCCACAACCTATTTTTATAGCAATGCCTATTTAAAAAACTGAATGAGTTAAAATTTTCGAATTAGCCCAATTAATAAAATTAATTGATTTAAATCACTTATAATTTAAGTTTGAATCTTGTTGCCAACAATCTTAGAAATTAATTTATCCATAAATTATAAATTTTCAAAGGAGTTAGCGATATATCTTAACCTCAAAGAAAAATAACTTGTCCTATATTTAAATTTTTATATACAAAAAATAAAATAAAATTGAATAGTAGTATATAATGTTTATTATCTTCAACTATCAAAGTCTAAAGTTCAAATGTACTTATCAGCAATAATTCATAAATATTTTAAAATCGATGATAACATAGTTTAACTTTAAAATGCAATAAACTTATATATATATATAAAAAAACTCAATCCATAATTTTGTTTGGATTATATCTTCATAAATTAATTAAAGGGAGTAATCATAGAGGTTTGCGATTTCTTAACATAGTGTCCTGCACAATATCTCTACTCGCGCATGCATCCAATGTGGGACTCCAGCTTATTTTGTTATGTGAACAAACAATTCTTATTTTGGAATCGTGCAGAAACAGCGGAAACATCACGTGGCTAACCAGACAAATATTTGTTTTTTCGTTTGTCTATGCTCAAATTTTCTTTCCCAAAGGTCAAGCAGATCCCTACAAGCTTCTTGATCAAGATCCAACATTTAGTTAGAAAAATATAAAAGCCTATGATTGACCAATGATAATCTTAGACTCCTAATCACACTGTCATAAACTGAATTATTTATTCCTCTGATTATTATATTAATAACAACTAGAAACTAAATTTTTCTTTCTGGTTTTCAGGAACCACTAGATAAATAAATAAATTATATCACCGTCTATCTAGAAAAAAGACAAATTCATTTTCAAAATTCAGAATCCCCGAAGATCAAAGATCATCTACTGCTGCTGGCATATGTGATTTGCAGTTATAGAGAGGACATCAAAGAAAACATCTATGAACTTTAATAGTTTGCCGTCACAAATACAAAGGCAAGAAACGTCCCTCTTGGCTGACCGAGGATCAGTGTAACCAAAACTGATGAACTTAATTTAGAGAAAGTGTATTACATAGCTTTGATTAAATACGTCGGCATGTGACATCAATCATTGTAAGCAACTGTTATGTACATGTGCTTCACTTTAAGATTCCCCTTTTCATTTTTTCCTGCAATTCTATCATTGCTTAAGACCTTCGACTGGGTCAATCCATATGAAATTCGATCTATTTAAATTCATAAAAAAAAATCAAATTTGGAATGAGTTAATTTGATTTGTATTTATAATTTGATTTGTAAATCGATTCATGGATTGGCTAGTGTAAACCTAAAAAAAAAAGTCAAATTTTAAATAGTTCAATTTATAAACTGCGACCTATCTAATAGTATTAAATAATTAAAAATGATGTTAAAGATATTGTTTAGAAAATACTTTTAGAATACCCTCATATAAAGGATTTTTTTTTTGGGAGAATCGAGACCATCCTTATGAAAGAAAGGGTCTGCTGAAGTGTTTATTGAAGTGTAGTTTTATCATTTTTCTTACAATAATGCAACAGTAGTGAAACAATGCTAAATACACAATAATAATTTCTGACATTTAAGATTATAAAGATTTTAAGGTGGTATAAAAAATCTTAAAGTGTGTACATTGAAATATGTAATTTGTGAGTGTCTTGTGAGATTTTATCGTGAAGTTGCCGATTAGAATTACGCAAGACTAAATACAGCATGTCACAGAGATATCACAGGGAGAAAGAGAGGCATTTAAAATGGGTACAATAGCAGAAACAGCTGACAAGACCTTCTTCAATTATTTTACTTGTGAATTTTGGGTTTGAAAAGAAATAGATGTTGGATCTATCACTTTAACAATCTTGCCTGTTTCAAAACCATGTCTGGCTGTCCGGTTGTGACTTAGAGTGCGTGCAACTTGATCAATATAATTACCTGCCTAATGGGGAGCGGGGACCATCATTTTAATATCATTATTATTAATATCTGAATCTGTGTTAAGATTAAGATTCCCGGCCATGAATTATATCATTATTATTAATAATGAGTCTTTCCCTTACTGCATCTTCTTGTTGCAATATTTTCACCTTCGTTTATCCATATATTTTTTTAAGAAAAAGTTTATTGACAAAGTTGGAGTTTACACATTGTAAAATGTAGATGTGGGGTACACCTATAATGGGGGACCCACATCTTACAAAAAAATAATTTTATTTATTTTTTAAATTATATTCAAATTTGGAGGTGGTTATTCTGATAACCACCTCCCCCATGTGTTTGAAAGTGGGAAAACTGCTAGTGCAGTTATAGAGTCATGATCAGGAGAGGAATAGAACTATTGTGTTCAATTTTTAGAAAAGTGTGTGAATCAGAAAAGTACAACTCTGGTCTTCCCCTCTCTCTCTCTCTCTATTCTTTGTACGAAGGCAATTTGGGTGTTGGGTGAAATCATCGTGAAAGTGACAAGGAGTTCAGTGTGATTCCTGTACACCGTGTGAATCAAAGCATTAGAGTGAAAATCAGCATCATTTCCGAATCAAGTAAGTAATTCCGCATTAAAATTCTTCGTATTGAATTTTTTTTAACATTGGTATCAGAGCTAGGTTATTGAGATTAATGTCTGTATTTCCCCATACATGTGCTGCATTGTATGAGATGCTTTGAGTTAAATGTATGTATGAGATGTTCTGATGATTAATTTTGGCCTATAAAGCATGTTTATTAATTTTAATTCTTTTGATGAAATGATTTGGCCATTGGTATGAATTTTTATTTTTGGTTGTATAATTCAATTATTTTTCGAATGAAAATGTTAGGGATGAATTGAATAGTAATAAATACACATAAAACTTTCATAAAACATCCCCGAACATTAGAGAACAACTAAAACACATAAATTTCCATAAAATTTGTAATTTTTCAAATATTTGGTTCCTTGAAAAATTAATTTTTTAGGCCATAAAATTACCCAAGAATGATAGAGGATAAAATTATGAGTCTATAGGCTTTTGAATCACTCAAATCGGACCTCCGAATCAAAAGATATGGCCATTTGAAGTTTCTAGGTCAATTGGGTCTGCAAACAGGGTCGGGTCGACCCGATCTGACCCGTTGGAGGTTGAAGATGACGTAAACGACACGTTGTTTTGGGCCTTCAGTAAACGACATGTTGTTTTGATCAAAGGGGTTGACTGAGTACACCAAAACGACACGTCATTTTGATAAATGAGTAAATGACATGTCGTTTCACAAAAAAAATTAAATTTTTTCTCTCTCCTCTCCTCACTCTCAGGAATGGCGCGTGGAGCCCACCGCCATGTCATTTTGCTATGTGTCACACATCAATGCATAGAGGACAAAAAAATGCACGTTCTGGGATTTTCCGGTGGTCGGAATCGCCGCTCACGGCGGCGCGTGGACTGCACGCGCCATCGCCACGCATGGTTCTTGAATTTTTTCTAATTCTGGATTTTTTTCTATGTGTGGAGGCACGTGGAGGCGTGTGTGGGCGCATGTGGCAGTATTTTTGACCGCCGTTTGTTTCTAAATTTTTTTAAAATTGAGTTCTATGCAATGGTAATTTTTTTGGAATTTTTGGAATCTTTTGTAACACTGTTTGTGTTAGAAAAAAGTGGTAAATTGACATATTTTTTAACTAAAAATTTATTTTTCAGTCATGGAACAATGGTTCTTGGAAGAATATGACCCGTATGGGTTTGTGGAGAACTATATTGAGGAACCAAGAGAATCTGATTGGGTGGACACATCAAATGACCCTAGAATCATGCTTCACCAACTATACGAAAGAACCTCCAATACCTTGCATCCTATTAGTGCCTATTTGGGAGAAGTAAGAAACTTGAAAACAGATCTCAAACGAAGAGGAAAAGTGTTTCCAAATTACCTTTGGGTTCGTCACATGTTGACCGAGATTCCGAATAACAATTTTTGGAAACCAATCAAGAAAACCATTTGGCTATGTAAGGACAATAAAATCGGAGTCACAAGACGCATGGATCTTGAAAAATGTATGGAAGAATTAAGATTGCAAGAACTCCGACAATTCAAAAATAATTGGAGTAGGACAATCCTTCTTTCACAATTCCTTAATATGGAAAGTGCACGACGAGTTAGTCACAGCACTCTAGAAAGGGGATTACATCTCAAAGGTTCACTCAAAGGCATGAACTCATACTATTTTGGACTAGCACACTCCAAAACTCCACCTAAACTTTTTAACACTTTTGAAGAAATAAAAAATCTAAGTTCTGAGTAGGAAGCTTGTTTAGAAATTTTATGTATTGAATTTGTAATTTCTTTTTGTTGTTTGTTACAAGTTTTTTATTGTTTGACTTAGCTTCCTGAACTCATTTTATTATGTTTGAACTTGGTTATCAATCAATACATGTTTATTATCTTTATTTCAAATGTGTATATCTTATGAAATTCTATATTTGAGTGGGAGCTCTTATGTTGCGTTGTCCTGAGAGCGATATAATATTTACATAAGTACGATCTTGTCAGGAAATAATGATAATATTTAGACACACATGCGATAGGGGTATGACAAACGTAAACTCCTGACCATGAACTAAGTAGTATCATCATTGTCCTATACGAGAACCATGTAAACAAAAGACATTGTATACTCATAGGAAATGGTCATGAATTGTGATTCAACAGAATGGCAAGCAAGAGTATAATTGCTGAGTTGAACAAGGGTGATAAGTTAAACAGAGATAATTGGGACATTTGGCATCAAAAAATTTCTTACATTTTAGAAGAGCAAGACGCTCTAGAAACCCTGAACCATGTCATGATTGAGCTTGAACAAGGGAACTTTGCTCAGCATAGGAGAGATGCTGAAGCTTATACTGTTTGGAAAAAGAAGAACAGTATTGCCCGCATCACACTCTTAAGTGCAATGACGAACAACCTCATGTGTGAATATGAAAAATACCCAACTGCTCAGGGAATGTGGATAGCCCTGAAAGAGAAATTTGGTGGTACTTCAGCCTCCAAATAAAGAAAACTCATAGTTAAGTTTGACACTTATAAACTTCGGCCTAATACGCCAATGAAACAACATTTAAGAGAAATGTCAAACATGATTCGTGAACTGAAAATAGCGGGGCATGCACTTTCTGATGAGCAGCAAGTGCAAGCAGTGATTAGATCACTCCCTGCTAGTTGGGAACACATGAAGGTAAACTTGACTCACAATGAGAGCATTGTTACATTTGATGATGTGGCGTGACATCTGGAACTTGAGGATGAACATTTTGAGGCTTATTGGTCCTCCAGACAAGCCTATCTAATAGAGGGTTCAGGACCCTTACATCCTAAGCCTAAATACAAGAAAGACAAGAAATTCCAGAAGAGAAAAACTGGACCCCATTCTAAGGGCAAGAAAACTTTCAAAAAGAAGAAGGGAAGAAATGACTCAAAGAACTTTGATCTGAAGAAGATCAAGTGTTATGCATGCCAGAGAATGGGTCATTTTGCTCAAGATTGCACTCAGCAAAATGAGCAGAACAAGGTATTTCTAGATACTGAAAATTTACATTTTTCACATGCTTCAAGTACTGTTTTTCTAACTGAATCTCATCCATTGTGGATTTTGGATTCAGGCGCCATAGACCACGTGAGCAAGGATAGGGTTTAGGGTTTAGGGTTTAGGGATTACCGTCGATTATCAAGTTATAGCAGGTGGCTATATGTTGGAAACAATGCAAAGATTGAGGTCAAAGGAATTGGGACATGCAAATTAGATTTGCGTGGAGGAAAGACCTTAATTTTACATGATGTATTGTATGCACCTAATATTCGACGGAATTTAATTTCTATTAGTTCCCTACTTCAATACAGTTTTTCAATTAATTTTCATGATAATATTACAGATATTTTTAAAGACAATATATATTATGATTCTGGTTTCATTTTCGATGGATTTGTTATTTTAGATACAGTTGATAATTCTTCTTATGATTGCTTTATTGCTTCTACTTCCAATCCAAATGATGATATGGATATTTGGCATGTTAGATTAGGACATGTTAATCAAAATAGAATGATTAAACTAGCAAAAGAAGGCTTGCTAGGACCAATTTCAAAATTGAAAATGTCCTTGTGTAAACATTGTTTAGCTAGTAAAGCAACTAGAAAACCGTTTGAAAAAGAGATTAGGGCAGAAACTCCATTACAACTAATTCATTTCGACATATGTGGTCCTTTGAGTGTGAGGGTAAGGCATGGAACTTGGTATTTCATCACTTTTATTGATGATTACTCACGATTCGGTCATATCTATTTAATTTCACACAAATCAGAAGCATTAGAATGCTTTAAACGCTATTTGAGCGAAGTTGAAAATCAAATAGATAAGAAAATCAAAGCGCTCAGAACTGACCGTGGATGTGAATACTTATCGGAATAATTCAAAGAGCTCTTTGAAGAAAAGGAAATAATAAGATAATTAACAATCCCTGGCACTCCACAACAAAATGGAGTAGCTGAAAGAAGAAATAGAACTCTTCTAGACATGGTTAGGTCAATGATGGCGCAAGCAAATCTACCATTTTCATATTGGGGAGATGCTTTATTAACAGCCACTTATATACTTAACTGTGTACCGTCAAAGTCCGTTATATCCACACCTTATGAACTCTGGATAAAATGCTAACTTAATTTGAGTGTGCTCAGACCATGGGGGTTTGCTGTGTATGTCCATGATACTTCCTATAGATATGAAAAATTAGATCCAAAATGGAAGAAATATATTTTTATAAGATACTCAGATCTATTAAAGGATTACATTTTCATTAGTGAAAACGAAGATGGAATAGTAACGAAACTTGAATCAAGAGACACCACATTTCTCGAAAATGAATTTCCTAGCAAAGGTGAAATTGATCGTACTGTCTCATTTTATGAACAGCAAGATCAAATGGATAATAGTGAGTCTTATCCATCTTATCCGAGTGGGAGCTCTCAAAGAGCACTTACTATTTCGAGTGGGAGCTCTGAGAGAGAAAAAGAAAACTCTATTTTTAGAGATAACATAATACAGGAAACCCCACTACGAAAAAGTAAAAGAGGAAGTGTACCTAAGAAACATTTTCCGATTGAAGGATCAGCGTTTATGGTTACTCTTCAAGATGAATAAGAGCCTAAAACAATACAAAAGGCTCTGAGTTGCCCTGCTAAGGAACAGTGGAAGAAGGCAATGAAGGAAGAAATAGACTCAATGACAACTAACTAAGTTTGGAAATTAGTTAACCTTCCAT
Source organism: Sindora glabra (assembly GCA_020226215.1). Taxonomy (NCBI): domain Eukaryota; kingdom Viridiplantae; phylum Streptophyta; class Magnoliopsida; order Fabales; family Fabaceae; genus Sindora; species Sindora glabra. The sequence continues at coordinate 22,337,169 of CM035228.1, forward strand.
CTGCCCGAAAGGCAATTGGGAACAAATGGGTTCTCAAAATTAAAAAGAAAGCAGATGGATCAATTGAAAGATATAAAGCTCGGTTAGTTGCAAAGGGGTATACACAACAAGAAGGAATAGATTATGAGGATACTTTTTCACCTGTTATGCATTTTAATTCCATAAGATTGCTCCTAGCCATAGTAGCAAATTTAGATTTAGAATTACATCAAATGGATGTAAAAACTGCTTTTCTCAATGAAGAACTGGATGAAGAAATCTACATGGAACAACCAGTAAGTTTTATACAAAAAGGAGAAGAAAAGAAAGTTTGTAAACTTCAAAGGTTCATTTACGGACTCAAACAGTCATCCAAACAATAGTATTTGAGGTTTCACCAAGCGATAACCTCATTTGACTTTCAAATGATTGAGGAAGACCATTGTATTTACATCAAGCGGTATGAAAGCAATCTAGTAATATTATCCCTTTACGTGGATGATATACTATTAGTTAGGAATAATCTGAAATCGATTATAGCCATTAAGGAATGGCTATCCTCGAATTTTGAGATGAAAGACATGGGTGAGGTAGATTATATCCTTAGAGTCAAGATCATTAGGGATCGCTCCAAGAGATTGATTTCTCTTTCTCAAGAAACTTATTTATGGAGAATTCTTGAGAAATTTAACATGAAAGATTGCAAACTTATGGATACCCTGTAAATAAGAGTGAGCTATTGAGTCAAAACATGTGCCATCAGAATGAATCTGAAAAGAAAGCAATGGAAAGAATTCCTTATTCTAGTGTGGTTGGTAGTCTTATGTATGCAATGATGTGTACAAGACCGGATATTTGTCATGCGGTCGGACTCGTAAGCAGATACCAGTCAAACCCTGGACAAAAGCATTGGAAAGCTGTCAAGCGAATACTGAGATATTTAAAAGGCACGGTTGATTATGCGTTGTGCTACCAAGGCAAAGATTTGTGCTTAGTCAGATATTCTGATGCGGAATGGGCAGGAGATCTGGATGAATGAAAGTCCACATCAGGATACTCATTTTTGCTAAACAATGGCGCCATATCATGGTGTAGCAAGAAGCAGACATGCATTGCATTATCGACAATGGAAGTTGAGTTCGTAGCATGTTCTGCAGCGGTACAAGAGGCTATATGGCTAAAAAGATTTTTAGAACATCTGGGAATTTGTGGAGAAGACTTAGATCCCATCCTGATATATTGTGATAGTCAGGCAGCCATCGCCTATACAAAGGATCCGAAGTACCACAGCAAGACTAAGCACATTGATATAAAATATCATTTTATCAGAAATGCCATAGCACAAAAGGATATCACCATTCAACACATTTCTACACAAAAGATGATAGCAGATCCATTTACTAAGCCAATACCTAGAGATGTATATATTGAACATGTAAAGTCTCTTGGTATGCGTAGAATGTAATTAAACATTTCCAAATTTGAAATGAATAAAGTATATTTCATTCAAATATAATTTTTTTATGTGTGTATGAGTATACAAATGTCTCGTATGTATGTTGTACAGGTTGATAAGGTTAATTCTCTCACACAAACAACCACCTCTAACACTCATGAGGAGTGGGCAGAGATGAGACATGTGTTCACCAACATGATAATATGAAATATTCATTTAGTAGAGAAGTAACACAAAATAAAATATGTCGCCTCCAAAGTGGAGATGAGATCCAAAGTACAAATATGGATCATTTTTTGTGGATACTCCCACTTTCCACAATACCTGTAGCCAAATAATGAATTCCTCACATACAAACATCAAGAGAAGTCAATAATGTGAAAGAATTCAAGTTAGGTATTGTGTGTGCTTGAGCTAAAGTCTGTACGGTATTACTAATAAAATCGACATGCGCCCTTATGCTAAAAGGGAAATACTGTAGCATGTGATTCATACCACATGTGTAAAAGAACTGCAAACAGGAAGCAAGTGAAAGATCCCTGATTCATTACTGTGTGAGTCCCAGAAAAGAAAATTCTTTTCATGGATACCTTTCGACTTTGACGATATTATGGAGAGATGATACAGTGCTCGCTACCTTAGTATGCATCTTATGATCATGATATAAATGGTATAAGAGATAAAATAGTAGGAAAGCAACTGTTTTCAAATTAAAATGATATGCGGGCGAAAGAAAGATTTCCCAACATATACATAATTATGCTAGTGTCTGAGACATGTCCATTATGAAGTTAATTTCGGTAACTTCATAAGTGTGGATACTATGCATATATGAATAGTAATCTGAGCTTACATTAAAGCTCGTGAGGGATCAGATTTATAAGTGGAAAATGTATATGGGATAATCTAGGGCATCCGAGGCATTATATAAACAAATGGAAAATAGGGTTGTTTTGTATTGATCCTTCATCAGGATTTCTAGTACAAGAACACCCAAGGAGACGTCATGCTCACGTGGTCATGATGATGCACCAAGTATGAAAACCCATAAGAGAGATGAAGGTTATATGATGTGGCTCATCCCATATGTGCGAGTGGGAGATGTAAAATGTAGATGTGGGGTACACCCATAATGGGGGACCCACATCTTACAGAAAAATAATTTTGTTTATTTTTTAAATTACATTCAAATTTGGAGGTGGTAACCACCTCCCCTATGTTTTTGAAAGTGGGAAAATTGCTAGTACAGTTACAGAGCCATGATCAGGAGAGGAATAAAACTGTTGTGTTCAGTTTTTAGAAAAGTGTGTGAATCAGAAAAGTACAACTCTGGTCTTCCCCTCTCTCTCTCTCTATTCTCTGTACGAAGGCAATTTAGGTGTTGCGTGAAATCATCGTGAAAGTGACAAGGAGTTCAGTGTGATTCCTATACACCGTGTGAATCAAAGCATCAGAGTAGAAATCAGCATCATTTTCGAATCAAGTAAGTAATTCCGCATTAAAATTCTTCGTATTGAATTTTTTCCAACATGTATAATTTGAAGTGTGATTAATTTGTGATTTGTTTGGTTAATGCCTTATCTAGCACAAGTAATTTTTTTAAAAATTAATAATAAATAAAATATACATATTTTTATCATATGATATTTCTTTTTCTTTCGTAAAAACCATAAGATTAAATTAATCATCAAGGTCATAGTGAGTTTGATTTTGTCAAGGAATATCTTTTTTTCTAATGGTAGAAATAATAATTCATTTAACATATACAATATTTTGATTTTAAATCTCATATATAATGAAAGTAAAAATAACATCTGAAAGAACTATTTGAACAATATTAAATATTATTTCGAATCAAAACTGAGATTTAAAAAGATATTGCTAAACCTATTCTTCTTCCATGTTCAGCTCCTATGGTGTTGTGAATTCGACGAAAGAAGGTCACGTGACAAAACTTTGCAATGGTTTTGGACAAAGAAATAATTAAGGTAAGCAAAATTTAACAAAGTATATGAATTAATTTTTAACACATTAATTAGATCACAGATTAACAGAATAAGCTTATAGTCATGCCACATTTGAATAAATTGTATTTTTTGTTACAAGATACAAGCCGATTACAAGTGAATCCAAGGTTTATATATATATATATATATTGCCATATGTCGCCATCGCACCCGATGCAACTTTTTTCTTTTTGTTATGTTTTTTGTGTTTTTTTCCACAATTAGTTGCATTGTGGAGTGCAGTATATTGAATTCTCAGATGGAGCTGTTGTTACTTGATGAATTCAAATTATTTATTTGTATAATTATCAAGTTAAGGGGAAAAACTAATGATAAAAAGGGTCGAGATCAATGATTTTTTTCCTCCCACACATATAATGGGGTACATGAAACATATTTACCACCTTCTCATCTCAATAATAACTATCTGATAAATATACGATACAATACTAATAAAGTTATATATAAATATATTATTAAATTTAATTATTAATATATTATTATATAATATATTTTAAAAAATATTAATTTAATATATAATTAAATTTAATATTATATTAATATATGATTATATCAGCAATATACTGTACAACGTAGATTCTCCTTCAATATCTTATCTTTTATTTTCTACGCTTTCCTTGATTCATGCTCAACGAGGGAGTAGGTAAGTTTGGTATAGACTGAGTCCAACATTTGTTGAATTTTAGTACGCAGAAAAAGCAAGACAACCACCGAAGTGGACGAGTTTCGCAAAAACAGGTTGTATATAGTAACACAAATGCAATCAGCAGTAGATACGATTTAGAAGCTTCGTGAAATTGAGAAGCTATACAAATTATCTCGTAGCCCACCTGTCAGTTCGAGCAGTACGAATACAACTGAGACCATACAGGAAACCAAACTCGAAACTAGGGGCAACCTATATGTAAGAAACTCTCCCATAGAAATCGGCAGTGAGTCTGATAGTTCTTTATCATTTTTTGGGCGACAACCCACGTAAAAGCACTAGAAAACAAGCAAGTAGCGTCCACTTGATGGACTTAACAATGGATAAGAGTTTCCTGTTGTCCACTAATTTAGAAAGGATACATGGGTGTCCGGAAGAGAGGAAGACTAATGAACTACATGGCTTTCCGCGTGAAATTTTATTAAAAAAATTAAAATGCTCTATTTTATGAAATATTAATAATTTTAAATTATTAAATTTTATTTAGTATATATAATATTATATAGGTCAATAGATTTAAATCATTAAATTTAATGGTGTGTGGCACCATTGGACTATGGTAGGCACCTCCTTGTTACATAAATTTTTGTCTAAGAAATTTATTGCTATATAATTTGAAAAAATTTATGGGATTGAATTAATTTATCATTAAATTTGACATTATTATGCTATCATATAATGTAATTTAAAAAATTAATAATGTTATGTATAATTAAATTTAATAATATATTAATATATCATATACCATTGACATCCCTATACAATTATACAAAATTTGAAGTCTGCAGACCTTATATCTATTGGATGATGTATCCAACTCTTCTCTTGGACATGGAAAATTTTTTGGAATTAATTTATTTAAAATTGAACTCATTTTATTTCAATAAAAATAAGTTTAATTACATAATTTATAAATGCATTCTATTATTTTAAAATTGTATCAAAATGATAATTTTAATTAATTTGCCGATAGATTCTTTTATTTAAAATATATTAAAAATTGTATGCAATTTAATTAGAAAATAAATTTTGATGATCATATAAATACAATATTAGGAAGATGATAAAATTTCTAATAGCATGGATTTTAGGTCAAATAAAATGAACTTTAATGAAATTATTAGCAAATTTTATAATAATACAAATGTAATTAAAATATTAATTAAAAATAAAATAAAATTTCTCTTAATTTAAATCCAAACGTCATTTAAAAAATTTACAAATAAGATGAAAACCTTTTTTTTTTTTACCGTTTACAGGAGGGTTGAATTTATTTTCATAATTTGAAACCTCCACGCATAGGTTGATGAATATATAATAGTCATTTTAGCCTAAAATAATAAAAGTTTAGACTTTACTTTCAAGATAATTTAGTACGTTTTCACATTACTTTATTGTTATTATTATGTAAATGATTGCAAAGCAAAGCTGAACCCTTTAAGAAGTTGGCTCAACTATTGATGATGCAGTTAAACTTAAAGTTGCAGCTTGGAATTGCCCATGATATGAAAGCTTTTTCTTCCTTTTAGAGAATTTTCTTTCTAGATTTCACAAATTGAGTAGTATGAATCATTTATTTATGATTCGGTTTAAAATGACTTAGTTGAAGCAGCACGATTTAAACGTGATTACAATTGTATTTGTAATTACGATTGTATGACGAAACACTATGAACTAATTCGAAAATTAGTGATTTTGCATCAAATTCCAATAAAATTGTAATGATGATAATTACAATATTATGGTGATATGTTGTAACAGCAATTCTACATATGATAAAAATAGAATTTGAATTCAAGTTTTGGCCTTGCTTAATCGTACGTAGAACAACAAATGCAGGATTTGTCGATGAATGGCTTTTCACTGGTGTATTTATTAATTAATAAGTTTATCGATGAGATATGAAATTTTTTATTATTTCTTTTTTATTGATGATAATAGATGTTTCCATAAAAAAATATTCAGACAAAAGATGATACTTTTACAAAAATATTTGAATAAAAAACTAAATTTTTGAGCATAGAAATTCTCAGCTAAAATAGGGAGGGAGAAAAAGTTAAAATTCCAGCATCACCGTTTCAACAGAAGAATTGCACAAATCCCCAGCAACCCACTCCCCATGATCCATGTACAATTCTTCAAATCCTTCTTTTGAAAAAAGTTACAATATTAAAGAAAAAAGCCAAATATATGACCCTCAGAGTGGCCCTCAGTACATTCGATGGAAAAAAGCTTCCCACACTGATTAATCAACCTGAATTTGAATGGGAAAGCAATTTTAGTGTTAAAAAGGCAAAAACATCAAACACCGTGTTACATGTTCTTAATTTCACATGCTCCTAGCCAACATTTCCTGAAACCTCCTATCAGACTCCTGCTTTTCCAACCTAAACTTCTCATGACAATTAGCAATGAACATTTCCGCCTGCATATCAATCTCATTAACCTCCGCCGCCGCCGCCGCCCCATGAACTTTCTTCTCCTCCAGCCACCGAAGGTACCCTGCAAGCTGCGAGCCATGGCAATCCTCCCCGACGACTTCATGTTCATCAGCCGAAATCATAGTATTCCAAGTCGAATCATAGTACAAATTACCGGTGCCGTTAGAATTACTGTCAGTACTCGGCAGGCCGGCGAACACACGCCCCGGGACCGGTAAAATGTGGGAGGATTTGGAAGAGCACCAGTTGTAGTGAAGCCTGAAGGACCCCATGATCAGTTTCTTGTGTTTGTGGTTGCTGTACTTAATGGGTTGGTTGTCCCTGAGAACCTCGAGGATTAAGGTTTTGACTTTGGAGATGGCACGGATGATTCGGCACATGTGGGACACTATGAGAGTGTGGATTAGGCTTTTGAGCTTCATGGAGCTTAAGGTTGAAGATGAATTATTGGATGCTGATTTTAGTTGGAAAACTTGGAGAGGGTGCAAGGATTTTAGATGGGATGGGCTAAACATTCTGTGTTAGTGAAGGATGGAGAGGTGGGGAAGACAGTGTGTGAGAGTAAGTAGCGTACTGGGTCGTGAGCTGTGTGTGAAGTATATATGGATTGGAAAGGGGCTGGATTACGTTTTCGCCCCCTGACTTTTTGTGTATTTAAAGGAGTGCCATTGACCTTTTGTGCAAAAATATTGGAAACATCTTTTTCTTTTGGGGATATGCTGGGGATAAGACCGCTTACTGATTTTAAAAGCGCTTGGTTAGTTTCTTTTGCAACTTCATGGAAGCTTGTTACTGTATTTTTCACTGTGGTGGTTGTTTGGAAGCATAATAACAATACATTCACATCTGTTACCCACGTTACCATTCACATTTTCTATTTTCTCGCATATTATTTTCAAGGCTTAGATTATAGTGAACTACTGTATGATATAATACTAGCTTTAAATTTAACTTAGGTAATATTGTACAAATCAATAGATTAAATTACTAAAATTAGTGGTGCACTATAAAAATAGTACATCAAAATCTGAGCCTATTTTAAATTTTATTGTAACGTATGTGAATTGAAATGTGAGAAAAGTATTTCTCTTCAATTTACCCGTATTTAAACAAGTTAATTTTATTTTAAAGAATGATTAGAAATCAAAGTTCTACTTGAATATGTGTTCATTTTTTTAATTGTTTTCAAATTTAAGAAAAATAAAAAATAAAAGATGTTTGATAAGTAAATAAAAAATATTTTACTTAATTGTGAATTTGACATTCAAAATAAAAGATTAAATTAAGAAAATATTAAACATTTATTTTTATTTTTTTATTTTTAAGTTGTACATTTGAAGTTATAATTTTTAAAAATAGAATTTGAAAATAATTTGTTAAATAGGAATTTTTATTTTTAAAAATACTAAACATACACATTTCAATTCTATGAATTTAATTTTGGACTCACACACCTATATTAAAATATATTTTGATGCGCTCAAATTTAAAGGTGTGTATAATAGAATTCTCTTTCAAATATATCTTGCCATAATGTGAGAGGATGCGGGGTGTAATATTGCGAGACAAATATTCTTTTTCTTTTTTTTTTTTAGCTCTATTTGAATCGATCAATTTTCTCAAAGTGAGCTTACTTTACTAAGCTTCCATGGTTTTGTTTGTCTAATAGTAAGCAGGTGTAGAACGGTTTTTAAGGCTTAAGAATCGCCATAATTATAAAGCCAAGGATTATAATAATGCAATTATGTAGTATTATTAAAATAATTTCATCAATTACGGTGCTGTTTCCTAAGCATATATTATGATATATTATCAGAACTTTGGTCCAAATTTGCAGGTAGAGGCTGTGGTGTATAAACTAACAGCAGTATCTTAATAGACTGAAACTTTGACACTTTCTAAACGTAGACCTTTGTTTGCAGTGCAAGTTATAAGAAGGGAAGATCGAGAAAATATATGTCATCAAATGAGATGAGAAAGTTAGGCAGATAATATCGACATATATTAGTAACAGGAAGCATCTCAGAAAAGAGCATTTCGATTAATTTATGGAAAACGCAGGGCATGGATTTTTCTGGTTGAGTGTCACTCATGCAATTCATTGTGTATGAGTTTTAATATTTTTCTTAGTATAAATGAAAAGTTTGATGCATGCATCTTTTGCCTGCATGATATGATATTTGAATTAAAAAAATGGTTCAAAGAGTCAACACTCTCAGTGATACAGTAACGTGGTACAGTACCACTTGATTAAGGTTTTTCTCCTTTCGTATTTAGCAAATTTTGAATTGATATTATATGTGTGTATTAAACGATTTGTTACCTTTATTATTATTATTATTATTATTATTATTATTATTATTATTATATAAAGAAATTAATATGCAAGAATAAGTTTCGTAATTAACTACGGAGAAATTATGAATTTGTTTATTTACTATTTTTAAAAATCATTTTTTTATTTCTAAAAATAAAAATTTCTATTCAGTAAACTATTTTTAAAAATTATTTCTGAAATTTTTGTTTTAAAAAAATAAGAACAAATTTTAGATATTTTTGAACTCATTTTTTTCTTAATAAAAATTTTATAATTAAATAAAAAATTTTCTTATTTGTTTTGCCAAATATTATCTTTTTTTTAATTTTCTTGTATTCAAAAATAATTTTTAAAAATAAAAATATTTTTTAAAAATAACTTTTATGAGTACTTTTTTAAAAATAAAAAATAAAAATACATCCTAACACACTCTACATTCCCCATTGGTCGAGTGAGTAAAACACTTTGAAACAAATTTTATAATATTAAAATTTTTCATATAAATATGTGTAGCGCGGAAAAATAACTTATCAGGATTCATGAATCAAGAAAATTAATAAAATATATATGGCAATCTTATAATATTGGTCTATATATATTGTCATGAGCAGGGTATTAATTATTCAGATGGAATTTTACGGGATTTAGTTAATAATTGGGGATTTATAATTATGACATGTAAATTTTACATGATATGTCATTAATTGCGCGGAAAAGAATATTTTAAATAAAATATCTCCACCCAACCCTCATCTTATCTCATTCTTATATTGATAAAAAAGAAAGTGGGGTTTGTTACTGATTTAAACTGATTAATGTAGACTTTTATGATATATATATATATATCGTGAGTATAAATTAAAAATTATCAATCAAATATAAAATTATGAGTAAATTTATAAAATTTAATTTAATATATACCAAAAAATTGAAATTCTAATTCAAAATTTATTCTTAATAGATATAACATTTATGTTTTACCATATAGGTTAAAATGAAATCAAGGAATACCGATAACATAATCTAAACTCAACTATGTCCCTTGTATATTTTATTAAAAAGCAGCAATAGAACGTCACCCATACAATGTAAGTAGTCTTGTTGGACAAGGAACAGTCAATAGTATAAAAGTGACTGCTTAAACCAAAGTATGACAGAAAATAGATGATGACGAAGGAAACAAAATACAACCACTGTATATTTGCCAAATGTGTATTTGATACTTGCTACCTTTGCGGTTTGCCAATTTATTTTCCTAAGATTAAGTTAATAATTCGATTCATTATTTAGTCTCTCCATTAAGATGCTAATCGTTGCCACGTCCTACTCCTATCTCTAATGCTGACACTCAATAGTGTACGTATTACTTGTATATTATTTTTAATCGGAGTTATTAATCACTAAGCTTATGTGTGCAAAGATTTAGAAGATTCTGAATCGAATTCAAAATGAAAAGAAGATATAAAACCTTTTAAAATATATTTGAATTAAATATTCATAGCTGCATTATCAAAAGAAGAAAAAAAATACTCATGATTGTATATTACAGATTAATGAAGTTAAAATACATTGTTAACCTCTACATTTTTATAGTGATTTTATTAAATAATTTTGAATAAAAATATTAATTTAAAAATTTAACTTAGTTTCACTCATTCTTTCTTATTTTTATAATAAATGTAATTATTAATTAAAAATTATTAATAGTAACAAATTAATTATAATACTTTTTATTTTATTATTACTAAATTAGTGATATAAATTTTTTATTCATATAATAAAGTAAAAATTGTTAATTTTTATGTATATATAAGGATGCAAGTAGGATATGCGGCTTATCAAGGACCTAATCTACCACCTGATCTACTTAAGGGTTAATTTAACCTAACCTATTTATCTAAGTAAGTTAGGTTTAGATTATTAAATTGACCTATTTAGAAAAATAGCTTAAATTTTTTTGGCTCGATCTATAGGCTTATTTAATTATAAATATATTTATAAATAATATAATATATTATATATTATACATACAATTAATATAAATATTTTAATACATATATATGTATATAAGCTTAATTAAGCTACTGGAAAATTTTGAATTTTAAGAAAGCTTTATTCTATTAACAAACTTGAAAGCCTATTGATATAAGGAGGTTTTTAAATAAGTTAACAATCCTAATCAAACTTTTTTAATAGTTTAGGCCGAGTCTAAATTTTGGCCTTATGCAAGCTAATAGGTTAGATTCAAGCTAATAATTTAGAAAATAAGTTTAATCCAGTTAGTGTGAAACTTAACACAACTCAACCTATTTACACTCCTACGTATATAAACGTGGAAGTTAGGAATTTCAAGTTAAATTAGCAACTCTATTTATTTTGGAATAAATGAGATTCCATTTCATCAGAATTAAATAATAGAAAGACACAATTTTAGAAACTAAAGTAATGAGAATATAATAATATAAATAATAAAAAATATTAAATAATTAAAATTTGGAAGTAAATTAGGAAAATAAAATATTCAATAATAGAGATTTAGAATTTTATAAAATTTGTAATTTTTTAATAAAAAGATTTACTTATTCAAAGTATGAGATTGTAAATATTCTAAAATTTGAAACATAAACAATTATACTTAAAACATAAAAATATTTGAAAAATTTTATGTAGAAGTTACAAAATTTTATAGGAAAATTATAATATTGAAATCAGGAAAATTGTAAATAATGAAAAGACATAATTTTAAAATTTTAAATAATGAGAATATAAAAATATAAATAAATAACAAAAAATATTAAATAATTAAACTTGAACATAAATTAGAAAAATATAATATTAAATAATAGATCTTTAGAGTTAATTTTAAATAAAGTAGTACTAAGCAAGATGAAATTATTATGAGTAAATTTTACACAAAATATTTATTTCTAATTTAATTTATATGACTTATTAATATCTAAAATATATATGACCATTTGTTAAGGCATCCCCCAACAAATTTCTAAAGTTTAGACTCAATTAATGGTAGGATTTAAGTTACATTCAGAAGGTAATTTGTAAGTATTGATTAACATTTAACTAAATATTTATACTAATTAATTTATATTATTTAACATTTAAATTAAATTTACATAGTTATATTCGACTGTAGAATGTTAGTGCATTTACCTATGGTCTCTTTAGGAATGTTATTAAGATAAAAAGTTTTATAGAGAAAAGAAATGAACAGAGAGTTATGCAAAAATATTATTAAGAGAAATATTGCATGAGCACTTTTACAAGTCTATAATATTATTATTAAGAGAAATAATACATAAGCACTTTTGCATGTCTATAACACAATTAATCAAGAAACTTAATATAAGTCTCACGGTTTTAAAGGAAATGTATACACAATTTGGTTATAAAAAATGGTCATATAATGGAGGAAATAAATGTTGATGGTGATTAAGGTCGATAATGAGTTAAGTCTAGTTAACTTAATTTAGCCTAAGCTTGATTTAACCTAATTTTGTTTAACTCATGGTTTGGGTTACATTCAATTCGAACTAAATTTTTTTGTCTCAAGCTTGATTCAAATTGAACTTACATCTAATTTTGTTTGACTTAATAAATTTGAACTAGTGTTTAAAGAAATTAAATTGGACTAAATGGTTTGATTGAAAAATCTGTAAGCTAGAGACATGTTAGGCTAGATTTATTACTAAAATCAGAAGTTTTTAAAATTGTATTAAAAAAGTATTGAATTGACATTAAATTGATTAATAGGTATAAGTCCATCATTATTTCATGGTTTCTATAACTTTAAAATTTCACATTATTACTCCTATTTTATAGTAAAAATATTTACATTTGCCTTTTATAACATTTGATATAGGCTTTCATTTGCAAAATTTTCAAACCTTCTCATTTCTTCTAGAATGATGTTCTTAAATTATATTTACCTTAACCATGCAATTGATTTCAAAATGAAAATGATGTTAACATTGTTTATCATTAACTCTATTATTATTATATTTTAATTATAATTCAAATTCAAATATAAATATTAAATTATAATTATTATAGCTACTATTTTTTCTTCATAACAAGTATTTAATTTAAAATATATATTATAAAAAGTTTATAACTAATATATATAAATATATTAATTAATCTTAAATTATATATATTATTTAAGCAAACTTCTAATATAATTTAGCTGAATATCTCTAAACTCAAATTCTATTTATTTAATATATAAGTTAAATTATCCAATTTGTGCATCGCACATTTGATTCATAAACTTAGTTCATTAAGCTAAAAATCAAATTGAGCTTCAAGCGTCTCATGATCTAACTTAACTCATTATCAACCCTAATAATGATTGTCTTCATCGTATCTTTGAAATAATTTCTTTGCTTTCATATTCATGGCAATAATTCTTATCCTCGAGCCATTATCAACGAACTCTTATAAAAATATCTACTTTTTCTAATTATAAGTACTTTCATATTCACTTCATTGAATTAGTAATATTAAAAAAAACTCATTTTTGCCTATTTTAAAATAGTAACTTAATATAAATTGTGACCAATAAAAGGTGACAACCTAGAGTAACTTGCATGCTAATAGTTGATGATCGAACAATATAAGCACAAAATCAACATGTTATTTAAGAGCTAACTATTTAAGATTTTTATGTTTATAATGTATACATACTTGTATTATAATTTTATTATTGTATATAATTTATCATATTACTATATATATTTCATTTAATATCATAATTAATATGAAAATATTTTTTTAAATTTTTAATGATTATAAAAAAATTTAAAAATAATGTTTACTATTAATATTGTTAAAACAAAAATAGAATTAATTATAGTAAAAATTTAACCTTTTAAAAATTGGCTATATCGGCAATAAGGCGTTGTCACATCACATGGACTCAACCCATTGACTCTATTCTGATAACAATTGTCATTGTTATATTATAATTTATTTCAATAACAAACAACACATATTGTCGATATACAGTCTTATAACTACACCCTAATAATAATGATAATACCAATAATGATGATTCTAGTATCAATACTCACAAAAATTGTCATTCATATAACTAGTTTTCCTATAGTGAGCATTAATATATCTACGAAAATGATCACAAAATTTAGACATCAATAAAAAAAAAGTTCTTAGAATCATAAATCAAGCATAATTATTAAAAAAACCAAATCCAATTAATCTTAATCGAATATTAGAAATATTCTATCTCAATATATAATATATATTGTGTATTTATAGTTGTGAGAAAGAAATTCCCTTTTATCTTTAGAACAAGGAAAGAGTAGGAATAACTAATGTTGATTAGTTTCCTGGTACATTATCATAGAATTATTCTCTTATAGTTAAAATTATTGACTTCAGCTTGTGGGCCATGGGCTAGCCCACATATATTTTTTAATTTTTAACTTTTTAATTTTTATATGAACCCAAGCTTTCAATCTATATAAAATCACACTTTACTTCCTCACTTTGGCTATCTAGGAGTGTGTTATGATTTATTATTAGATTATATTTTTATTTTGTTAGTGTTTTATGAAATATATTATGTATTTGTAATATTTTTTCCTAAGATGATATATAGATTTTAAATATTTTATGACTTAATTATTAATGGATATGTAGTATTTTAAATTAATTTAATTTTTGTTATTTAAAAATTTAAAATTTAAAGTATTTTAAAATTAAAAAAAAATTCACCAATTGATCCATTCACCTATAAATTTTTTAGGATTAGACTAGAACTTCTATAAGTTTTTTAGGATTGGACTAGAACTTAGAGAAAGAAAAGTTGTGCGAGAGAAAAAGGGAGGACTTTGATATTTCAATATTTGATCTGTTTGCTGTTGAAACCAGCCCGTGCTTCGAGCACCTGGGCTTGAGGGAGACATGGACGAAATTACGTGCACTCAATTATTGGCTGAAAAACAAAACATGTGACTTTTTCTGCGGATGACGAAAGTGACCACCTAATACCTATTTCTCATTTTATAAGGAGTCTTCCAATTTCTATGAAACTGCTGGGATTTAGACCTTTTCCTATTCTGCTGTATCTGTTGTGTGCTCACAGCTCAGTGCCAATGATAAATTTATAATTAACCTAATGGACGTTTCATTGAATTCAAAGTCAAATCGGATTGTGCTTCTGGGAAATCAGAATGAATGGATTCGGCAGGATGGAAACGAATTATTTGCGAGAGGTTGGAAACTAATTTATAAAAATTTCAGTTTGAGATCGGTTTTAAATGAGTTAAGCCTAAAAAAATTTAACTTATTTAATACACAAGTCAAACTTAAATTTTATATTACTCAATTTGTATTATTCATAAGTTTAAATGAATTTAGTAATATAAAATATATTTTTATTTTTATATTATATATAATATAATATATAAAATAATTTAATCACTTTATTAATTGTTAAAGTTACATAATAAAATATAATACTTTAATTGAAGTAATTAGTTTTTTAGTATTTATTACTTTCTATTGAAAGAAATTATTGATATTATGTAATGATTATAAATATTTTTGACAAACTTTAACAATTACAAAAGAATTTATGTGGATAAATAAAATAAACATTAATTATGAAAAATAAGTTTTATACAGTTAAATTTGCGAGAAATAATAAATTATTTAAGTAAGATTGTATAACCTTGCTAGTTTATATTTATATTTATTACAAATTCAAGTTTGAATTCAAATATTTTAATTTTTATAGAGATTTTGAACAAATAGTATAGTACTCAAATAAATTTGTATAAAATTATTTAAATTCGTATTCAAATTAAGCTCGATCGAGTTATTCAAACATTAAAAGTTCAAGTTTGATCCCAACTTCATTTATTTTAATAAGTTCAAACTTGAGTAATCAAATATTTGGTTCAACTCAACTTATTGCACCTTGCATATACATTTAAAGAAAAAATGCAAATTATTTCATTCAACTTTAGGACAATTAGATTTTATTATTTTTAACTTTCGAAACTTAGAAATCATCTTTTTAAATTTTATAAAATTTGAAATTAACACCGATTATTTACTTAATTAATTATTTTATTAAATTATGTAATATTTTTATGATATTTTTAAATAAGAATCACAATATTATATTATATAAATTTTTTGGCCATTTTTCACATATAATTTTTATGTTATATAGTTAATAGAAATTAAATTATATAAAATTTTTTAATTAAATATTTGTAAATGAGGTGTAAAATTATATGTGAAAAATTAATAAAATAAATAAGCATTTTATAATATTGTAATTCTTGTTTAAAAATTTTATGAAAAAATTATATAATATAATAAAATAATTAATTAAGTAGATAATAAGTATTAATTTTAAATTTCATAAAGTTTTATAGAATGATTTTTAAATTTTAGAGAGGTAAAATTCAACCACCTTAAAGAACTTTTTAAATTCTTTCCTACAATTAAAATGAACCCTATTATGTGTTTTAAATATTGAATAGTCCAATCGTTAACATTTTAATAATCGAACTGGTGAGAATTAAAAAATCCAACTTAAAAAAATCATTCATTTTTTACTTTATTTTTATTTTTTTTGCCAAGATAATTCAAAAAATCTATATCTAACGAAAATTAATATGTAATTAATTAAAATATATTAACATACTTAATTTCTTGTAAATTTTTATGAAGTAATTTTTTTTATAAATCATCAAATAATATATAGTATAAATTAACTATTATTTAAACTTCTAATAAATATATATAAATTTTCATTAATAAAATCTGATTTGGTTTGACCATAGCTTGAGAAACATGTATATGTACAGTGATTTAAAGGGCAAATGTAAATTGAGTATTTACTTAGGCTGAAGCTGGTGCCTCCGTCATGTTTTCCACTATATTAGTTACTTAGGTATTGTATCTGAGAGTTAGAGGAGGTTGAGTATTTTATTATTTGATTATTTTTTAAAATTTTAAAATAAGTAAATTAAAATTAAAAATATAAAATTTAATTTATTAAATATAATTTAATGATAAAAATATTTAAATTTTTAAGAAGTTAAATTCTCAACATCATTATTATCCTAATTATTTTATTAAGATAAGATATCAAATTTCTTAAAAAATTGCGTATTTCATTGTTGAATTATTTTTTAAATTTCAAATAAATAAATAAAAATTAAAAATATAAAATTTAATATATTTAATATAATTTAATGATAAAATTATTTAATCTTTTAATACATTAAACTTCCCGTATCATTATTATCCTAATTAGTTTATTAAGATAAGATACCTCACTTCTTTAATTTTTCCCTTATTAATTGTTTGCTTCAAAAGAAAATCTTTTAGTCAATTAACCATTAGATATTCCAAGGCTTTCACATACAAATCCATTTATCTGAGGGAAAATGCAACCAATCGCATATTATCACTTAAAATTTCGGTATTAAATAAATAATCAAATCAAATATTTTATAAAGTTGGGACAGCAGCTGGAAGGAAATTACAAGATACATAGCAGAAGTCATCCTCACTGCACTTTAATTGGCCCCACCTTATATATTATTACACAATTATTATGCCTTTCACTTTCAAATTATCTACGTTCGAATGGGGACGCTGGGTTTTGGTTTCCAACTTCGATTTCTCTCCCTGATAACAAATCATATTTTAGATTTGAACCCACATAATTGATAAGTAAAATCTCTTAGAAATTAACACATAGATTTTGCAGTGGTCAAACAATATTTTTAATTTAAGAAATTAAATTTGTTTTAAGATGCAGTTTTTAAATTTATGGAAATCAATTTAAAATTAAGTGATATGAAAATATAAAATATCAAAATTTGATGGAAAAAAGTTATGTGTGGCTCTAGCCAATCAATCCTGAATTTAAGAATTTTTTATTTTGTCAGAAAATATTTTTTAGAAAATTTTTATTCAATTATTGTAAAAATCGAAGTTTCATATTACCTTTTGTATTTTAAGTTACCATTATCCTCAACACGATAAAATATAGATCTTTAACAGAAGATCAATGGACTATTATGAATTATTTTTTCATCAATCATCGGTTTGCCAAGAAGTCCTCAGGTGGCAGTGGCTGCCATGAACCCTTTAACAGTCAAGTTAGAAATTTTTTGGTATTAGTTGAATTACTCAAAGTAAAATGAGATAGATCGTAAAAGTTACAAGAATTTGAGCAAAACATTTGTGGTTAATTCTTTATGAAACAATAATAATTCTAGTCATATCATGTAAGATGGTTGAAAATTTGAGACAATGGTTATTTCGAATCATACCATGCGAAACTTTACTAATTATTTATTATCATTTCTAAAATTTTTTGTTAATTATATGGACTCAAATGATATTATACGATTAATTATAATAATCTCTAATCTCATATTGTACATTTAATATGATCTTTTTATATGTACATTGGATTAAATCATGATCATTTTTTAATTATCCAGCCTCTAAGATCATTTGGTCCATGAATCATTATCCATTAACTTATATATTTTATTATTAAAAAAATAATATATAATATAATGGTAATGGAGAAAATAAGTTCTTTGAAATTAAAGATATATTTTTTATATATTTAATATTAAATAAATAAAATATTTTTTAATTGATTAATTTATTCATGCAAAAGATATTTTTATTAAAACAAAAAGAAAACTCAGACATGTTAACTAAAGTGATGGCAAAGTCATTAGTACACGTGGACACCGCTACCCGACCGCCACCAAGCAGTTAGTCACAGCTTACAAGTACATGGCAAGAATTAATGGAGAGTGTTTGGTCTTGAAATGTGGGGAGAATCTAACAAACAACAACAAGGGCATCTTCAAACAGTTGCAGAAACCTTTGCCCAACTTTAGTCTCTACAAAAGGATACATTCAATCACCTCACAAAGATTGGAATAACTCATCTTTGCTTTAATATATTCCCTCACCTTGCAATTTGAAGTTTCAACTTTTCTTCTTTAATTTTTATCCCGCCTTCGTTGTTCTATTAGAAAGCATTTTTTGTAAAGAAAAAAAATATATAATTTATATGTAAATTGACAAAAGAGTGGGATATTACTTCTATTTATAATTTAAAAAAATATTAAGTTATATTAATAGAAAAAAATAATTCCTCTTTAAAAAATATGAATCTATTTTTATCAGATTCTTGAATCTTTATATTTAATATTAAATAAACAAAATATCATCTATTGTTTTACCATTTTGTAACTATATTCTACTAAAAATATTTTCTATCAAAACAAATAGAGTTCAAATTTATCATCTTTATTTTCATCAAAATTCTTTCTTTGTGATCTGCATGGAAAATCCTTTGTTCATGATTCAGTGATATTCTAACAATTCAAATTTCAGTGCTGAATTTTCAAAGATCTACAAATCTTCAAATAAACTCTTCCACTTTGGGAGTTATGGATTTGAGGCTTCAAATGATCCTAATAACTTTACATGTTTCCTTTTCTTTCCAATATTCGTTCCAGGGAACAATAAACAAAGCAAACTATGCCTTTAATCCTTTATGTGTTAGCTTGTAGAGAAATATAAACTTGAAAAGGCTAATTTTCTCAATTTTTGTGAGGAATTCATATCCATGTGACCCTAAACATCGTTGTTCAAACACTTAACATTTGATTTGATCTAAGTTAAAATTTGAACTATTTCAAATCTTAATTTCTCTACCCAAGAATTTTCCACAGAGTGCATTAAATCTAAAAGTTCTGTTGCTTCAAGAAACTAAAATGTCACGTAAAAAATATACTTGAACAAGTCAGTTGCAATTTTTACTATCCAGTCAACTTCTTTTCTTTTACAAATGGTGAAGTATAATTAATTAATTAGGGACAAATTTCGATGCACTACTTTTACGATGTACTGGTAGATCTAACGATCTAGATTTATTAATCTACGTAGTATTACACAGATTAAATGGAATCTAATAATTTAAGGCCATTAGTACATCATAAAATAGGGCACCATAATTTATGCTAATTAACATTCCTCACAACTTGAAAATTTTATATGTTCTTAAACATGTGATATTGTTAATTTATACTTGATTAATAAGTGTTTTCCTTTGTATTGAGGCATCAAACTAATCCTTGAAAATTTTAAAATATCAAATTAGTGTTAAAAAATATATCATAAACACTTTCAATAGGATGGTGGCATATGATGTTAATTTTAAAATATTTTTTCTAATTTATCTTAAGTTTATAAGTTCAATTCTTTACGAAAATATAATAAATTTCTTGTCACTCATATTATTGTAAAAAATAAATTAATAATGCATAAATTGAACATCAAATTCTAAAATTTTAAATCATAATCACTTACTTCCATCAACCTCATCATTAATTAAATAACATCTTCTAAAATTTTAAATTAATCATCTACTTCCATCAATGTCACCACTGATTAAATAATATCTTATTAACAAACTTTGGGACTAATTTGATGTCTCTTGAAATTAATTTTGAAATAATAGATTTGATAGTTTACAATTGCTTTGAAAAAGGCTCAAACTTAAAATATGATCGCCCAATTTGGAGCCATTGGTGGTGAAGTTAGCAAAGCATATACAATCATTGGTTTAGCTTGGAGAAGAAGCACAAATCACTAAGCATGATATAATGAAGATCCCAAGTCATTTTCTTGCATGGATATGGAGCACATGAAAGTGGCATAAGAGTGATCGCGAGGATGCATCACCATATAATGTATTTCGTGTGCACAGAATGTTGCACAATAATGAAAGGCTCTATCATTGATGCGTCCTTTTCATTTCTAGGTATGTCATCGTTCAATGCATAACTGAAAAAGTTATAATAATGGATAATTTTCAGGTACTTACTCACGTCTCAAATATGGCCAAAAAAAAGAAAGAAAAAACTCACATCTCAAAGATTAATGATCATCACTATACACTAGGATTTTTTTTTTTTTTATGAATATTCAAAATATGTCCACACCTTTTCTGTTAGAAGCGAGATTAATTTTTATTTGGTGCAAAAGTAGTTGATAATAAATTCTTCAATGAAGAATCTTTCAAAAATTAAATTGTGCGTTATATTTTTTAATAACATATTAAAATAACTGCTATATTACCTTTTGTGATTATAATTTTTTTAAAAAAAAATACAAAGGCTTTCCCTAAATTTTAGTGGAATTATATGAACCTTCCCATTAATTTCAAAACCTATACAAATTTTCCTTGAAACATAAAATATTGTTATACTTAAACCTAAATTTGAGTTTTTCTTTAATAAAATTATGCAAAAAATGATTATAGATTCAAATAAACAATAGATGATAATTTAAATATTTTTGTCATTAAATATATATTATAGTTAAACTCTAATAGCTAAAAATATATGACAATTGTATTAAAATTAAACTTTCTTATTTGTCATATTTTAACTGTTTGAATTTAATTAAAATATACTTTTTGTTATAAAAATAGTTAGAATATATCATATTGGTATATATTATTTAATTTGTATCTATAGTCATCTTATCTCATTATCTTATTAAAGAAAATTTTAAATTTAAATTTAAGTATAGCATTATGTTATATTTTAAGGGAAATCTATGTAAATTTTGAAATTAAAGAGAAAATCCATGTGATTTCACTAAAATTCAAGAAAGATTAATGTATTTTTTTTAATAATTTTAATTTGATGACGATAATAATATTTTATATATTTATTTGTGATTTTTCTAGTGCTATAAAAAATTCCAATGATAATTGTACCGCAAGTACTCCCAAATCCACAAATGAATGTTTGGGAGGGAGAGAAAACAAAAACAAATGCCATATTATATATACATAAAAATATTTTCTAAACACAATTTTAATAACATTATTCTTAATAATTAAATTATTATATAAAACTTATTCTTTTTTTTTTATATATAAATGGGACTTAAGCCTTTAAAAAAAAAACTACAATCAAACTACACGAGAGGTAGAAACCCCAAAACATTAAGTAATAGAAAGTAACTTAAACCAGCGGGAGGATGCTTACGGACTTGTAGACCCAGATCATAATCGAGGCGAAAGGATGTTAATCAATCTATACATATATTATCTTCCCTGTGGATATGTTGGATGATAACCTTCAATTGCTGCTCAAGTAAATGACAACAACGAACTAAGAGAGACATAAGCTTGGTAGGGTACAAAATTTATTTCATTACTTAAGTATATGCGTAGAAATTAAATCTTTATTCTATAATGACTCAAGCACGGTTGACCTAAAACAATTGTTAAGCTTGATTCACTAGCTTGAAAGACAAGTTTAAATTGTCAAGGTAATTACAATCTGTCACTCTCAAATGATTTAATGTCCTTATTAAGTCCATCAAATTATGATTCAATATTTATACCAATTGAAGTATATGATTAATAAGGATTCTGATATAATGGGTAAGCAATAAGGATTCTGACAAGAAAGGTTCAATCCTTCTTGTCTTCTCTATAAATTGTAGTCAATGAGGCAAAACACTAAAATCTCAAATGCCTCTTTGTCCTATAAATTTTATAGAGGGTGAAAATGAAAGATCGTAAAATGATTAGGAAGATCTAATTTGAATAAGTGAGAAATCCTACTAGACTTATTATTTAAAAATTCAATAAGTTAAAAGTCTATACTTAGCTATCTAACATACAAGTTTATATGTTCATAGTCCACAAAAAATAATCACATGACTAGACCCAAAAGTAATAGAATACGTATCCTATCTTTTTCTTGAGAAAAGGATGAGATCATTTTCGAAAATAAACAAATATAGAATTTTGTTTTGTTTAAAATTATAGATTTCAATAAAAATTTATGGATTTTAAAGTAAAAATTATATTTTATCCCTTTTAAAATTAAATTACGAAAGGAAAAGAAAAGAATTCAGATCTAAAATAATTGAAGCGCATTTTATAAAACAAAACAAAATAATCGATTAATGATAGTTCTGAAAATATTCTAACATATTCATGTAATATTTTCGCATTTATGAGCTAGAATTGGTAGCTGGCATCACTTGCCATTACATTAAGTAATGAAAAACAAATTAACTTCAGTCTGATTTCTCACTTCACGCACAGGAGCCCATCCCTTTTTCGTTGTGTTGCGTAGATTTAAACTAGGGTACTGAAGATCCAGGCGACTTTAAAAGGGAAATAAATATAATTTTTAATTAAATTAGTGATTTTGAATAAAAAGGAATAATAAATTTTAGGATGAAAATTATATTTTTATCTCTTTAAAAATAAAAAAGAAAAAGAATCCAAATCTTAAATTACTTAATTTAAAAAAAAATCACTTTTTGCAATTACTGAGCAGCATTTCAAGTCCCTGCCTCCAGCCATGTCCTTCAATAAAGTTATAGATAATATAATTACCTCCATCGCAATGGTCACATCTGGGCAGAAGGCTGATTATTGCTGCATTACAATGCTTTAATATGTATTAGAGTCTATTATAACTAATTTTTAGCCCGGACGATGTACGACGTTAATTGTTTTTATAATATTTTATTTATTTTATCAAGATTTTGTAATAAAATTTTTTTTATATTAAGTATAAATTTAATTAAGATTTAATATATTTTAATATTACTTCCTCTTATAAATGATTATTATCGAAACTAACCTTTGTAGTATATATGTTTTTTTTTTGTAATTCTTTTAAACCCAATCCATTATGCTAAATCAAATTAACTGCATATATAATAAAAAATATTCTCCTTTCTATGTTAACCAATAATTAATGTATGTAACTTGTAAAATTATTTAATATAAATATTTGCAATTAAGGATTCATTATTTTGACATAACTATAAGTTTTATGAAAAATGCATTGTAAAAAAATTATTATTGAAAATAAAATTGATCATTTGTTGACACAAAAAAATTAATATTGAAAAATACATTTGATGTTATGAATCAATGTTATGAACAATAATTAAAATAAAATTTTTAATAAAGAATTAAAGCTTGATATAGTGTGTCAATGATTCATAAATATTAATAGTGATTAAAACAAAATCCTTAATCTTTAATAAAAAACAAAAACTTTTCTTTCTATTTTAAAAAGTAATACTCTTGATTTATATCATTATAAAAATTATCACTGGTAACCAAGTAATAAACATGAATTATAATAATAAAATTTCAAAAGATCAAAGCTTTAACATTAAAAAAATTAATATGTTCCCTAGAAAAAATATTTTGATACTTTAATGGCCAGAGTAGGCTTTCATTTTTCGGGTAAAGTAATAAGGGCTCATTATTTGGTCTTTAGAAAAATTGTTACATAGACTTGTAAAAAAAGGCAAATCAATTAAGAAAAATGAATAAAAGATCGAATGTATAGAGAAAATAGGAAGATAAAAAACTATAGTGACTTGGATGATAAAAAAAGCACAAATTTTCGAGTGATTTATATTTTATTGGAATAAGAGATTATGAAAAGAAGTATTATAAATCATAAATACAATAAATTCTAAATAAAAAGAATGAAAGGATGGAAAGAAGGAAAATGATAAAAAATATGATAAAATTTCAATTTTTAAATTTTGATAAGAAAAATTATAAAATAAAAATTTGAGAGATTTGTGCTTCAATTAAGACAAATTATACAAAATAAAAGAAAAAAAGTATCATAAAAAAGCATTACCTAAATATATATAAGTAAAAAGCCTTGAAAGAAGATAATATCAATTTTAATAAGATTGAAATAAAAAAAAATCTCATCCAAAATCATTCTCAATCATGTTGGTTTCCATTACCAAACAATGTTATGTTCACCATAAGTAAAAGGCATGAGTGAAAAATATAGAGCTCTATTGTTATCCCTCTCTGCTTGTAACAAAAAATATTATTTACAAATCAGTGATAATATGGAGTAATGAATTTAAAATTTAAAATTTAAAAACTTAATTTCTTATTTCATTATATGCAAGAATTGATTACAAAATTTTTGAACTAATTTACAAAATGATACAAGACATTCAAAATTTGAAATTGACTTCTAAAAATAATAAGAATATGATAGATAAATTAACAAAGTAATAAAAGACTTAATTTATTAGTCTGATAGAATACATGATAAGTCATAAAAATAATATTTGTCATAACTGGACACAAAGAATATAATGACTAATATATAATAAGAAAATTACAATTTTTTATATTTTTTCATAAATATTATCATTTGTATATAAAATTTTATAATGTTTTTCTAAATTTGTATTAGTTTCTGGTATAACAATAACAATTACAAAGACTAATTGTGAAAAACATACAAGATAAAATTTTCAAAAATTTTCAACTGTTTATAAAAATATAAAACCTTTTTATAAACATATATATTGATGATTGATAAAAAGTTTACTAATAAATCAACCCATATATGCGGACATAAACAAATTTGTGATGAAGATTGCAAAGTACAAGGAGAATTCAATATAAACTTTGCTAAAGTGGAAATGAGTAATTTTTTTTGAAATATTTTGTATCAATTTTATTTTATAAAATATTAATTAATTTAATTTAATTTTTTATAATATTTATATAAAAATAAATTTATTTAACTTATTTTTTTCAAAAATAGAATTAAATAGATTAATATTTTTAAAATAAATTAATATAAATATTATATAAAATAAAAACAAAAAATCACATAGGCGAAAAAAAGAAGATTTATTCAATAAAATACATAATTTGAAAAGGCCAGTCAACCTGCACTTGAAGATATTACATGGCAGCTTTGCAGGCTAAGAACCATGTTAATTATAATTTCTTTTGATAAGATAAGATTAGTACTTACCGATCTTTTAACACTTATGTCACGTGTCATTAATTAGCTTGCAGTAGATGTCAGGGAAAGTTGACAGCATTTGTAAGTAATGTCAGCAACCCATCCATCGTGAGACATTATCATATTCTTAAGGAGGCAAAAGTATCATTAACATCACCTTGAAATAAATCATCTTCAATGATAAAAGTAATAAATCATTTAATATATATGTAAAATTTAATATTAAAATTTTAAATATAATAATTTTTTTAAAAAATAATATAGACTGCTATTACATAGCCCTAACGTTGACTTCAAATGTTTTAATTAGTAAATTAATATTCAAATAGCCATTATTAAAATTTTCATGAAAAAATCATAAAATTGACAATTATGAAATTTTTTAGTTGCCAGGGGTTTAATTAATACGTAAAAAGTTATATATTTAATTTTTATTCCATTATTACACCAAAAATATTATGTTATTTTGTTATTATTATTATTATAGTGGCAGTACTTATTATGATGTTATAGAATTCGCGAATGGCGATGACGAGGATGATTTTATAATTGCTGAAGTTCTAAAATCCTAAGTAGTTGGACTAATTAAAGTGCAACACGTGGAAAAGCTGCTAGGTAGGACAATTTATCTCATCCACAAAATTGCACCAAAGTAATGGTAATTCCAAAAAAATTTCTCCTTTTTTGTCATTTCCGTTGGGAGTTTCGACTGCCTTTAAAGCACCATAAAATTCATCTATTATTATAATTATTATTTGACAATAAGAAAAAGTTGAACCAAACCTATATAGCAAACAACAGCGGTATTTATATTTATATTTAGTGAAATTCACGTATAAATGCCAGCATATATTATTTTTTGTCTGAATACAAATTTTGTACGTTAAGCCTAGTTGGGGCCACCTCAAATGGGCCTCCTATCGTAGAGGTCGCCCACATTAATTTACGTCGACTCGCATCAACTGTGAATGCGGCCCAAAATACAAGATCTGTATGGCCCGTGACTATCACTGAATCCCAAATCCCAACTTCTTTTTCCGTTTTCATTAGGGGCTAAGGCCCATAATAAAGGAATTTCAAAATGGTTTTAGAAGAATCAATATTTTATGTACCAATGGGAAAACAGGCCAACCCGGCCCGTGCGGGTTTATGGTTTACACGCTATTTAAACCTACATTTAAAAAGATTTGTTTCTGTGGCGTCGAACCGGACTGAAAGATTGGCCGGATTAACTAACGGATTAATCTGTTTAGTTATAAAAATTTAATATAAAAATACATTTTTAAAAATAAAAAATAAAAAATTGGTTGGAAAAAATATAAAACCAATTAAATATATTAATCCTTAATAAACCTAACATTTATAATAAAATTATATCCTTAGAAATATAACATATATATAATATCATTTTTTTTGTAAAATTATATTAAAAAATTCATTTTAAGTCATTGAGTTTCTACATTTATATTTTAAAAGTATATTCTTAAAAACAGACGAACTGGCCACAAAGTTTGCGATTTAGCCCACACAAGTTACGGGCTGAAACAAGTTAATATATTTATATCCTTGTATAAATAAATAATATTTTTTAAAGTTTAACTTGTAAAATAAATGAGGGTGCAGGATCAGCTCTTAGGCATAATCCTATATTTCCAGAACTAGTTTTATGATTTGTCAGGTCACTATATTCATAATGATATGGATTCTTCCTCTTTTAATTTATGGCAAAGGAATTCGTTAGCCTGGATAAAAATTAGCCTCTGTAGTACATTCTTACCAGCCATTGGTTTTTTAAGAATGATAATTTAATGGCTGTGACGTTTATCGGAGATGAATGATTCACGATAAACATCTTATTTTATTTTAACACTGCACTTTTACAACTTATTTCATTTTCCCTATTTTTTCAACGATAGACTCGGGGACAATATTTTAAAAATTGGGTTGGATATTGAATTGAAAAGATTTTTTATTCACAGTTTAATTGATTTGATTAATTAAATTGATGATTAGATCAAATAATGTTATAATTATAAAATTATACAAAATTTTATAAATAAATTAAATATTTATTCTCAAAATATGAATCTTAATTTATATAAAATAATAAAATAAATAAATAAAATTATCATAAAATTAATAAAAATTAACATACAGTAATGTTGAGTTTCAATCCATTTAATTTATTAGTGCATTGATAAATTTTTATTTTTAATTTTTTTTGGATGGGTTTACTAAATATTGACTTAAAATTACTCATTTTTTTTTGTTAAAAAAGTGAAAAAAATAAAAAAAGAGAGTCAAAATGATTTTTATTAACCTGACTGATTCTTCAATTTAATCCGATTCTTGCCGATTTGAACCTGTTCAACTTTCAAAACAGTCTTAAAAGTTGGTTCTAACCGCTTAAATTGCCGATGGACAATTGGTTCAATCCGATTTTACAAAACAAAGTTTCCCAAATTGGCAGATCTGTCCCCAGCAACTACGAGAAATCCCACAATTGTCCGGTCATTAACCAGAAAAATGGTGGTAGCTGCAGAAACTCAAATAATTTGATATCGAAGGCAATATTGGATCTAAGAGATTCATCCCCTTTCTATCCAAATCTGAATGATTTTTTCTCCAGATCTATTTTTCCTTTCAGGTTCGAAACTCTCAACTTCATTTCTACACATATGAGGCGTGGAAGTGATTTTAAAAATTTTGTTCTTTGTTTCTTTCTTTTACATGATAAAAACATAAACAAAGTAATTAAAAAAAAAACTTAAAGATACAAATTCGTGTCTACTTCTGCATCAATTGTCAGTTTAGCAGAAACTATGATTTTCAACTGGAATAATTTCAAAGCTGCTATTGTTCAGCAGTCAATCCAAAAAAAAAAAAGAGAGAAAATCAGAGAGAACTTATTTATCGAGACATAATGTATGAAGCATCTATCTATAAATATAGCTACCCTTCATTTTTGGTCTCCAGTTATACCAAAGAAATTAAAAGTGTAGCAAAGCAGCGGTAGACAAGGGGACAAGCATATTACATTACCGAAATAATGCTATAAGTATGGAAAGTGAAATTTAAATTAGATTTTTAATGAAAATTAATAGTTATTATTAGATATAGGATGGTAGATCAAATTTATAAAATTCAATTTAATGAATGAAAAAGATTTGAAACTTAATTTTAGAATCTATTTTTGGTACTTATACTATTTTCCTTACAATACATAATTTTTTTAAAAAATACTTTAATATGATTTGCTCAAATTACATGACTTTTTTCCTAGTTTCAAATTTTTTACTAAAAAAAAAGAAAGTATTTTTTTAACATAATTTAAACAATTTTTGGTATAGCAAAAATAGATAGTTATGAAATATAATTCAAATCAAATGATATAAGTCTTTTGGATATTAAGTGACTTTTTAAAAAGGAAGTAGGGGCAATTAGTGTTTATTATTTTTGGATGATATTATTATAAAAACATTTTATTTTTTAAAAATATTTAATTTAGTTATAATTACTATTTAAAAATTAAATTCGTCATCACAGAGAGTTTACTAAAATTTTGAAAACAAGATTTCCATGTAATTTTTAAAATGGAAGAGTTGAATGATGTTGAATTTGCTTATACTTGCTCTTGTTAGAGTATAGTTTGACCTCAAATTCAATGAACATACTTCCTCTTTTATTCTTTCATGCCCACAACTTGACTCCCGAGGTTTGATATTCTTTGTTGATTTTAGGTTCTATATTCTTCACATATAAATATAAGGTTAAATTGATTATTGGAAGATGCTTGGGATGCTACTTTGTTGTATTCCCTTCACAAATGTCATATAAACAAAGGCCAAGGGGAAAAAGTTGGATACGTAACTAATTATAATAGCTATCCCATTATAGAATTGTTCTTCCATGAAGCGTGGACATGCCATAATTAAAGAAACCCTTCAAGAATATGATACGTACAAAATCTCTTTCGATGGTGGGGTTCAGTTGGACATTATGTTTGTGGAATACGACTGAGTGAAAAGTGAATGTATGTCACGTTTAGTTTAATTTATAAGAATGAAAATAGAATGAAATCAAATAATAAGAAATAAGGGAAAAGTAACTATTTCGTTCACTCAAATAATAAATCATATTATTTGTAATTTCTTTTTTTATTATTTAATTTATTAGCTAGAGAATGACAAATGATGATAACAATGATGGTAATATGGTGTTGTTCAAGGCAATAATTGTAGTGGTGGTAGTGCAAATATGGACAATAGTGTTAATGTTGCAACATAGCAATAATGATAATAACAATGGTGGCTATGACAATAGTGATGGCAGTGCTACAATGGTAGCAATGATGGTGATGTAACGACAATAGTGATAGTGATTATGGCGACAATAGTAATAGTGGCAACATTAAAAATAATGATAATGGTGCTAATGGTTGTAGTTGACAATTTGTAACGGTAAGATGATAGTAATGATTATAAGTAGTGCTATCGATAAAAAATGAGTGCTTTCTATTTTTACCAAGTAAAATAATCTTAAAACTTTATAAAAAGAAGTGAATCAAATGGAAAAACTTATTAGAGGTAAGTGGGAGTAACACATTATATTATATATGAATCAAACACTTAGTAAGAGAGTCGATTTTTCAATTCTATTTTCAACTCCCTAAAACATTTGAACCAAACACCACTTCACTTCTACTTAAAAACTCTTTTGTTTTAAAAAATATATTATAATTTCCTTTTACATAAAAGAAGAAGAGTCATTTAAATAGAATATATTACTCTTTTTTAGTATCATTATTGTGAAAGTATTTTTTTATTATAAAATATTCAATTTAAATTATAATTATTATTCAAAAAGTCAGTCATCATTATAATTTCATCTCCTAAAATTGTTTCACTCTTTTAGCAGCCATCAATTAATACTCTCTTGTATCAAATTCTGAAAAAATAATTATTTAATGCCACTAGCCCAACCATCTAAAATTAAATTATAAGTTTATTCTTAAATGTGAAAATGATCTAAGCAAAATTTCAGCTGTCCTCCTGTTTAGTGTTTACACATCATTTTTTTTCCTTTTAAAAAAGAAGAACTTTTCGTTTTATGTGTACTATACTAATCGAACAACTCATTCAACATGGTGAGTTTGTGATTCAAACCTAACATATGTTTTGATGGCTCCCATTTTTTGCATCTGCAAATCATGACTTCAATGTTATTGCAATATGATATAGTGATTATAATTTCTTATCCGACATTTTACCAAGATATATTAATGGACATCTTCACCTTAATTTATATGTAAGTATTAGCTTGCAACCTCGAATATGGTTCTTTCAGATGCAAATAATAATATATAAATTAAACTAACCCTCTCGAGATTAATAATATGAGTATAATTCAGAATTTTTTTATTCAAATTACCTAGAAGTTTTTATCAATTTTTTCTCCAATCTTGGATTCCAATCATTCTATATTATTAAAAGATAATAATATTAGTATAAATCTACTTAATTATACAAAATTATAAACTTGATAACTGAGTCATTTCTTGATTGAATAATTGCTTCCATCGAAATAATAAAAATGACACGAATTAAATTTATATTCCATATCTTTGTGCGCGCGCGCGTATTTGATTGTGGATAGATGCAATTTAGACGAATATTGATAATTCAGTAAAATTTATTTTAGTCTAATTATGTGCAACGTGAAAGATGCAAGTAGCACAACTCGATAAATATTAGGACAAGGCATGAATTGATGATTCCCATGGTAAGATATTGAGCCTGAATAATTGAATAAAATAATATATCTTGTCAGCTGCGTCTAACATATATAGTTAGAATCCACAAGACAAAATGACCCCGAGAACCTCCAAGAGTCGTGTCGAGATTTCCTACTGTTCTTTTCTTTCAGTTTAGGGAAACTGAATGAAGACAAGAATCAGATATTCATCAATCCTTTTTTTTAATATATATTTATTTTTTGTTTTTCATGTAATTCTCTAGTTGTCTCTAGGTCGTATGTTGTTTAATTTGTTTTTTCGAACCAAATGGATATATAGTCACATCGAAATGGGTTTCACTTAGTTTCCCTTTTGATTAAATTAAGTATAGAGAAAAAGAAAACCATATGAACCCTCCACATCTCAAAGACTCTTCTTATTTTCAAAATTTTATTACAGACAAAATAAAATACAAAGATTGGAAGAAGACAATTGTTCAAATTAATTAATTTCCATTAAAATTGATAGTAATATTATATTCTGCTCCTCATTTTATCTCTTCCTCTTATATTGTTATTACTTCGAGGTATATACTACTGGCCAAGGCATCGCATTGATCAGAAATATAATGAGAACAAATAGAAAAAACAATTAAGATAAAGATTTACAACTGGCCAAGCTGTGTAATCTACGATTTTGCTAAAAAATTACATATAAATACAGACAAAATATCAATGTAATATCAAATATAGTTGTAAAGCATCACGTATGTGATTAATTTGTCCATAATTAAATCCTTATTTTAATTAATTGTAACTCAGTATGTTGCTTGGTGGGTGACTAAGAACCTTCTGTTGCGAGAAATTCTTAATTACATTGTACATACATTTAACTATGTAGTATACAACCTGAATCTAAACTTACTATTAAGAATCTTTCGTTGCTTGTTGCATAACCGGCACTATTAATTCATAGGCAACCTAAAAATGATATTCAATATAGAGTTTTAAATTTTTTTATATTTATTGCATTGAATTTTATAAATTTATTAAATTATTTTATATTTAATGATAATCTTTAATTAACATTTGAAATTTAATTTTAAATTTTATTTTGAATACATATAAGACTTGTTGACACTTAATTTTATCCCAAAAATAATACAAGTAAAATAAATATTAATAAAATAAAATAAAAATAAAATAAGTAATAAATAAACAAAAAAAATTATGATTTACATGAGTAGATTGTTTGCAAATTTGCTTTTGTAGATTTTGTAGTCAAAAACTTCAAAACGTGATGTGTACCAATATCTCATTGCCTCTTTCCTCATGGATTATATAGGTTTCCAAATCTATCTTTACCAATTTTATAGTTGAAAGCTCTGAAATTTTGCTACCAACATTTCATTGAATTTTGTAGGAGGATGAATGCAACCAAAGCCACTACTAGTTGTAATGGACTCTCCTACTAGAGTTTCTCCTATAGATAAAGTTGTGAAGCAAACTCATTAGAGGAGGGGGATGGAAAAGATTTGAAATTTTTTTTAGAAAAATTGGAAGAAGAGCATAAGAAAGGAAGAAAAGAGAAATAAAAAAAAAAGTAAGCTAAAAAGGTAAAAAAAAAAAAAAAAGAAAGAGAGAAAGATGATATAGAAAATTCATTAAGAAGAAATTTGTCATTATCAAGTACAAATTTTTTACTCTCTTTAATTTTGTATTCAAGATATTAAAATTTTTGTTGTTCTAAAATTTCAAATGTATGTCTGAAGCATAAAATAATTTTTATTATATACAATAAAAATCATAACTATTGTTGATTCTAAAAATATTTGTATTACAAAAAAAATGAAAAGTATAAAAGAATAAACCTAATCCTAATAGTACGTGATTTTGAGCTGTTAGGAAAAAAGAAGGAAATGAAATCACAATATGAGATAAATAAAGGGTAAAAATGAGTAGGAATTTGAGTTTTAGAAATAAAAAAGTTATAATTAGTTTATTCTATTTTTTTAAAGACAAGATGGGATAGCATATTTAGTTTACTGTGACTTTCCCATCTCATCAAGCCTTTATTTGTTCATATTTATTTCTTTTTTATTTCTTACTTTAAAAAGAAGAAACTCCAAATGATAAGAGAGAGAGAGAGAGAGAAGCTACTCTTTTAAAACAAATTAATAATGGTAAAAGGAAAGGACGACACCTGACTTATTATGTCCTCCTATCCCAAAATTTTTATTTTTTAAACTTAAAAAAGATTCCTTTTTCTATGTTTTAATGATACTATTATGATATTATTTTGTATAATTCTCATGATGGAATAAATTAAACTAATTTAAAAGTTTAATTTATTTTAATATTATTGAAATGAGACATATTTTAAAAGTTAAATCAAGTAAGTGGGTTAAAATAAAGAAATTTTAATATTATGGTACATAAAAATTATCTTATATTTACTATTTTTTGTACATAATATATTTTTATTTATTTCACTTTATTAAAATTATATATGCATTCATAATTTATATTGTGTCTTTATTTATTATTTAAACAAAATATTATACATTTTTGTAATGATATAATAACATTGAAATCAATTGCAAGTGTAATAAATATAATTTCAATTTTATTCAGTAATTTCTTTATTCAAATTTAATCATGAAATTAGATATTTTAAAAATTACATAATAATGCTAAAACTATGATGCCAATTGTTATAAGCAATTTTTTTATTTAGATTTAGTCATAAAATTAGATAAATTTGATACTTTAAAATTTATTAAAATTATGATTTCAATTTCTTTGTTTAGATTTAATCATGAAGTTAATCAAATTTGACACTTAATTAAAAATTTATTAATTTGAAATATTTTTAGAAAATAAATAAATTGTTTAAAATAATTCTTCATCTTATTATTTTAAAAATTATACTACAAATAAAAATTAAAATATTTCAAAATAAAAATAAAATATTTTAAAAATAATGAAATATAAATCTTTCTAAAATGATAAAAATAAAAAATTTTAAAAATAATAAAATTTATACCTATGATATATTAAAATTAAATAAACTGATTGTAACAGCAATTATAATAATATTTAATATTATTAAGACATTTTACTTTATTTAAATTGTGCTATTAAATTGGATAGATTTGACAATCAAATTAACACTAAATTAATTAAAATTAAAATAATCATATTAATATTTTATAAAAAATTTAAAAAATAAAATTAATTAAAACACGTAAGTATTATTGCAAAATTTCAAGAGTAACATTTAAAATTTTCTGTTCTTATTTTTATTTAAAATAATATTTTCATAAATACTATCATGTAACAATTGTTATGGGCATACATATATAGTAATAGTTTTACGTTATCCATTTTTACAAAGACTATGTATCACTTTTGATATTATAAGGTGGAGCATACCGATCACTTTGAAATATATATATATATATATATATATATATATATATATATATATATATATTAATAAGGACCATTATAATTCATTTTAAAAATAAAATTAGGATAAATATGTAATCATTTTTTAAATGTATGTTATAGGGTGCTAATACCTTTCTTACATATAACTAACTCCCAAATTTGAACTCTGAAAATATAAGCATCTTTTAGTATTTCAATCACACTATTAAAAAATGATTAGTGGCAAATTATTTTTCTTTTTGTTCATATTCTAATATTTTGAGGAGGCACAAAATCGATCATTTCCTACCATTCTGTCATGGGGCACATTACGATAATTTGGGGACTTCATTGGAGATTAAATTAGAGTTAAGCCATTATGTTTATTTTTTTTTATCTTAACTTTGAATTTTCTTGGTTTATATTAGTTTAATTTTTTTTATATGTGTGTTTTTCTTGTTTGTTTCATTATAGTTGTCTTTATTTATTTCATAATAAATTAGTTATATGAAGATTTTAGAGTGGTTGATATTCCATCTTAGACATTGGACATTATGGATCGTATACACATATCACAAGCCTTCTACCTAGACTTTACATTACTTTTAAAGATTAGATAGGGGCAAAGTAGTGAT
The DNA here is from genome assembly GCA_020226215.1 of Sindora glabra. Classification (NCBI taxonomy): domain Eukaryota; kingdom Viridiplantae; phylum Streptophyta; class Magnoliopsida; order Fabales; family Fabaceae; genus Sindora; species Sindora glabra. The sequence goes on from CM035228.1 coordinate 22,372,781, forward strand.
ATCTTTGTAATATTACTAGTCTTTATGCAAATTATCTTCGTAAGATTGTTAGTCTTTGTGCAAGTTAGTGAAATACTCTCACTCGAATTAAACCCTTTTCATTTGTAGCTTGTCATAGGTAGAGATTGGGGCCTTACTAGCCTATAGTGGCAATAGTAGTAAGAATAATTTAGGGGCTTTTTATCAATTAGGTGTCTTAAAATCTAAACTAGGCATAAATTAAAATAAATTTAGAATAAGCTTATTTAAGAAAAGTATATCTTACGCGAGGAAATTTCAAGCTTTGGAAAAATCTTTATAGAACACATGAAGGAATTCTTCTATGATTAGTCTTTTATCTAAATCATGCAAGTCTACTAAAAAAAATGATTAAGCCATATATCAGTTAAACTAAATGGCTTGTCCTTGTTTTAAAAATTAAACTCGAATAACTTGTACCAAGTTTTATTCTTACCTAACTAAATATGATTGTTATTTTTATACTTTAACATCTTGCATCCATTATTTCATCATACAAAAATATCACTAAAATTCATTCATGTCACTTGAACTTACTGGCAATTAATTGTAAGCTTTAAGGACCTATATTATGTACTAAAAGAACTATGAAGTTATTTTTTTTATCTTAAGTGGAATGAACGACTTTAAGTAATATTACTTTTTTATAAGCATATCATTACACTTATGCATTCACCTATGTTTTAAAAAATAAAATATCACTTATATCAAACTTAGTCCCAACAAAGGATCATTAAAGATATGGAAGAAACCCTTACAAAACTCAAAATTAGGTTCCTTACTTTTCCTCAAGATTTACTTAGAAAAATCTATAGATGTCAACTTAGAAAAATAAAAGTGCCCATACATCTAGGCTTTCCTGAGGATATGTGTTGGATCATTAAAGTTAAGGTACATCTAATAGGTGAATGTTATGATTTGTTTGTTAAACATATGTTTCGAATGGGAAGAAATGCTAAGAAGTGAAGAACTAAAAGAATGGGAGTATGCCATAAGTGTGCAAGATTGACATGTAATACATGTTGCAAAAGTAATGGAATGGTTCTTTAAATCGAGAAGACAAATTTTAGTTCATAAAGGATGGATTAAGTAAAGAGTTATTAGATAATATCCTTTAAACTCTTAAGATGCATCTTAATAGACATGTTTATGTTGGTGTGTGTCCTAGAACCAATCATATAGATGGTTGAAATTATACACAATGTATTATGTTTTATTTTAGGCAATTTAATTATTATATTTTATTTTATAATTTTATTATTATTATACGCAATTTATAACTTAATATAATAATTATCCTTGGAATTGCTTCGCTATTCCTAAAATGCCACTAGTCAAGTATTATTATGAAAGGATAGTAATAATACATCGAGACTAGCATGTATAGTGACTGATGATTACGAATCATGGATATATGATATCAAGTCAATATATGAGTACATTGCTAGTGAATAATGTACTGGACTGACCCACTATGAGAATATTGCATGGATAGACGTGTCATAAGTTATTCTTATATGATCACAAATACACATAAACCTTTGATCTGAAGTCACTACGGTTCCCTATATGAGGAATTACTCACTTTAATATTGTCCTATGTCACATTTAATCAGGATGACAAGTAGGGCATTGATTGGGTGTATCATAAATCGTGCAGAGGGAAGTGAGTGATGTAGATGGGATTTTGTTACTCTTGTATAAAAGAGAAATATCCTTGGGTCCCTTGATTGAGTGAGACTTAGAAATGCATGGCCATGCTCAATTGAATTAATATGTGATATTAATCATTTATTTTAAGTTTACTCAATATCAAGAAATATAAATTGAATATTGACGAGGATGACACATTCCATGTCTCCAGTTCAATTTGGATATTATTACAAAAGGGGTTATGATGCAAAACGTTGATCATGTATTAGATGGATATCGAATCACAGACATTCTTACTACTTGAGTGGCAGTGATGTATTGTTAGATACTGCTTACTGTCTATAGCTCAATAATGAGTCATTGTCAACATAGTAAGAACCTACAGGGTCACATAAAAGGAGTAGGAATAAGACAATAATTAATTGAACTTTAATTATATTAATATCTAATTAATTGGACTTATTTTCGTGCATATATATATTATTAATAATAATAAATTCACATTATATATATATTATGTGATATTATTTGATATTAAAGTAATATCAAATAATTACATTATTAGATATTAGATAAATATATTATGAGATAATATTATTTTAATATTTGATAACTATATGCAATTATCTAATAATTAAGATATTTATATTATGAGATAATATTATTATCTAATATTAGATAATTAATAGATAAGTCCTATCTCTCCCCATTATCTCTAGGATAAGGATAAGATGAGTTGTTAAGTGTGATTAGAATTTTGAAAGCATTATCCTAGTAAGACTAGGATTATAGCTTGCCTAAGTTCTATAAAAAGGGACTTAAGGGCAGCACTTTAATAACACGCTAAAAGCTTCCATACAAACCCTAAATCACTTAGATAACATCCAATCCTAATTCTTAGAGAGAAAAACGCATCCTAGCAGATTTGTGGAGGGTGAGAGGTCGTTGTTCACTCCGTGTGGATACCATAGAGACACCGTACCTTCCGGCCGATGTTTGATTCATCCGCTCTCCAGTTTTGATCAGTAGAAACACGAGTGCCCAATAGGTAAAACTCTAATCATTGATTTATGTCTTTTGCATGGATCCTAGGTAGAATTTCGATCAAATTTTAAATTTTCGCTGCATATGATAATCTGAATACCTAACAGTTTATAGTATTTTTCTTAATTTAATAGATCTGTTCAACAAGGAAAAAAAGTAGTAAAGTCTTGAAAATCTAATGTTAAAATAGCTTGTTTGTTAGTCTATAAGAAAACTGGATAGGAAGCAAATTCTTGACTCATAAAAGGGGCTTTTGTTGTTATTGGACATAAAACTAAGGGAAGATATGAGCTAAAATCATAACTATTATTTATATTCATGTGTATGTATTTTTTTTAACCTTTTCAATCACTTTTTGGCTTTTCCTGTATAATAGTTTCAATTTTTCCATGTTATTTTTTAAAATTACTACATTTAACATTTACTTTTGACTTTCTTCCTCTTCATATTTAAAATTTTCTGATAATGTTTAATTTGCATGATCTTTTCTTGTATATTTTTTCATACCATTTTCCAAAATTGGTACACCTAACAGCGACTTTTGACTTTTTTCCTCTTAATATTGAAGCTTATCTGACAATGATTGATTCATATGATCTTTTTATTGTTTATTTTTACCATATAAATATGCATATTCACACTAATTAATATATATTGCTCATTCTAAGATATAAGAAAAAGGGGAAGGACCATTAATATGTAAATTTAAATCAATTTTTATCTTTAATGGATCCAATTGGGGAAAGAGGATTAGTTTGTGAAAGTAGCAAATAAGTTTGGTAAGGTGTTAGCTGCTAGAAATATAAACCTTGGGTATAACAGAGGAATCCAAGGTTTAAAATGATGTATGACAATAGTTACATTCATTAAAGGGAGCAAAGTCTTAAGTATCATTCTAAAGGATTTAAGTGATAAGATCATTACTAATTACACCTTGAGTACTAAGTTAAAAAATTTAAGCATGCATGAATGTTTTGGATATATGCTTCATAATACTAAAGCTTTTATCACATTACCTAGTGATTTAGAAACATTGAAAAAAATTTCCAACATTACATATTGGCCTAAACTAAACTTTCATAAAAAGTAATTATAACTATTAAATATTAATGATTTTTATAATAATTTGTTGTCTCTTTTAGATCATGCTGTAGAAGAGGAATTTATTTTTCAAGCAACATGTTGTACCATAATATCTACTTTAAGTATTGATTGAGTGATTAATCAATTGCAAATCTGTGTATCTAAACTTGATTCATTAATGAAACAGGTAGATTAACAGACCTAAGATAGCAATAAAAAGTGTAAACCTAATATTACTCTTTAGTTGTAACTTTCTTTACTTTTAGTTTTACTCTTTTTTTGTTATATCTTTTTTCTTTTTTATGTATTTCTATATTTCCTTTTTTACACCTTTGCTCATCTATGTAAGACATTAGAAATATTGTCTAAATTAGTTAGGAGGAGGAATAATAAAAAAAATTATTAGTAAAACCATCAAATTCAATATTTGTGTAAAATATGGCTAAGTAAAAAGTTATTATTAACTCTTTATGTGCATCTTATTGGTAACATATTTTTCTTCATGATTCATCCTTATGTAAAAAAAAGAGGTCTATTTTTAAATTTCATTTATAATATTCTAGGTTTTCTTGCTTACTTAGGTGCTTTCCATTAATTTTAAAAATTATATAACTTTTGAGTATGAATTAATTAGATTTAAAAGTTTCATAACATGATTAAACAACTATCTTGCTTTTAAAATTAATAAGTTTGATAATAATTGAAAAAATCAAGTTTAACAGCCCTTAGTCATGAGATTTTAAGCCTTTTTAATTAATCATGACTATTATTCTTATGTGTATGATTCAACTATTATGTTGTCACTACAAAACTTACTTTGGTTCTTATTGAGATTAAATTTTCACATGCATATGTAAATATGATTAAGACATTTTTTTTAATAAATCACTTGTACTTAAATAGCTAACCTTTGTATTTCCTTTGATTGGCCTTTTTGTGCCTACTTTATTTTTCTTTATTTTTAGCTTATTGCAAGTCTAAACTGAAAAAAAAATATTCCATATAACCTTAGAGGCTAAAAAAGTATTGAATCAATAAAAAATAAGTCTTTAAATAAGTATAGATGTGTATTAAGTGCTTCGTGAAAAAGAAAAATTCATTCAAAAAATAAAAATAAAAAAATAAATGAAGAAAGAGAAAATAAGAAAAAAAATAAAAAGGATGATATATTATTAAAGCAACCAAATTTCTAATTTTATACCTTCTCAATCACATGCTATTTAGATTCATCTACTAATAATCTTTTAATCTCTTTAGTTATTAATTTCTTATTTTATATTCTTATCTTATTTTTACCTCGACTCTATTACAATCTTTAATAATATTTTTAAATTTTTTTTGTGCATGTAAATTAGGTAGTGAAAATTAAAAATTTAAGCAAGCTTATGGTAATACAATTCTTAATAAGCTGAGTTTGAGTGAGACATTTACCTTTCAATACTTGAAGGATTAAGAGTATGACTTATGAAATACTGTTAAATTGGTTCGTTCTCTCTTAAATAAAGTTCTTATATTTTTTGGTTCTAGATGACATTATTAATTCATAAATGTTATGATCTTTTTACATTATAATAATTTTTTTGCTTACGGCTTTGCCTTCTTAATTTCAATAAAAAATTAAAGCTTTAATTTTTATGTCTGCTCAAGACATGCAAAACTAAGTACAGATAAGTTTTATGAAACTAATTTTCATCTTTTTAATTATTTTATTCTTAACTTTTTAAGGTTTTCTTAAAACTCAATTGGGTTGAATTATTTATATTTTATGAAATTAGGCTTATTTGGGTCAAGCTATTGCCATTAAAAGAGATTAAGTAGATTCAAGCTTGTTATGATCAACTGAATCTTATAAAAAAATTATCTGCATTATGCCATATCCAACTCTATAAAAAAAAGGATTGATAAGAATATATACTAAAAGGACCATATACTATGAAGAAAGCTTTCTATGATGAGGTTCATTATGATTAGTTTCATAATTTGTGATGATCAAATAATATATAGCAATAATTGACATTATTGTTCTAAAATAAATTGTTAAAAGGCTAAAATCCTTTATAAACTCTATTGCAAATGATATTTGTTGTCGTCTATGCTTAATAATTCTTTGTTTTTAGCCTTTATTGCGATAATAATATTCATTATTATGCCCTTCCCCTTTTTTATTTAAATTTCATGCATCTTCATATGATAAGTGTGTATTGTAACATTATGAGATGACTTGCCCATTCAAATATGTTTGAATGCAATAAAAAAAATACATATATGATCAAACTAAGTATTAGAATTGTCTCAATTCTACTAGACAAAAAATGAAGGGTAATGTTGGTGGAAGGTTTAGGCTAAATAAAGAGGAAATATGTATAATGAGAAATAATAAAACTCAATACTTTCCAAACATAACCTTTTTAGGAGAGTAAAAAACTCTTCTAAAGGACAACCAAGTCATTATGCCATGGTCAACTCTATCCAAAAAAAGAAAAAAGGATTGATAAGGATATATATTCTAAAAGGACTATATATTGTGAAGAAGGCTTTTTTCTAATAAGGTTTATCATGATTGGCTTCATAATTTATAGCGATCGAATAATACAGATAGGACTAACATTATTATTCTAAAACATATTATCAAAAAGCCAAAATCCCTTATATACTTTATTACAAATGATATTTATTACCATCTATACTTAATAATTATTCATTTTTATCCTTCATTACAATAATAAAATTCATTATTATGCCTCATTTACTTTTCCTTATCTAAATTTCATACATCTTCATATAGTAAGTGTGCATTGCAACATTATGAGATAATTTGCCCATTTGAATATGTCCAAATGAAATCAATAATGCATCCATAGTTAAACTAAGTATAAGGATTGTCTCAATTCTACTAGATAGAAAATGGAAAGGCAACGTTGGTGGAAGTTTTAAGCTAAATAAGGAGAAAATGTGTATTTTGGGAATTGACAAAACTTAATACTTTCCAAACATGACCTCCTTAGGAGAAAATCTTTAAAAAAATGAAGTAAAGAACTCTTCTAAAGGACAATTGAGTCATTATTATATACATTGAATTCTTATATCAAGTTATGTATGTATAATTTTTTTTTATTAAATCGAATTTAATCAAGTTATGTTAAGCCTGTGTCAATCTAAGTTATTTGCTTTTTCATTGCATCAAACTCAATCGAGTTAAGTCAAACTTATATCAATGTAAGTCATTTGCCTTTTCATTGTTAAATCGAACTCAATCAAGTTAACTTAAGCCTATGTCAATCCATATCATCTTCCTTTTCATCATTAAATTGAACTTAATCAAGTTGAATCAAGTTTGTATCAATCTAAGTTATTTTCATTTTCATCATTAAGTTAAACTCGATTGAATTGGGTTAAACCTGGTTAACCTAAGTCACTTCCCTTTTCATTATTAAATTGAACTCAATTAAATTTGGTTAAACATGTGTTAGTTTAGGTCAATTACCTTTTTCTTATTAAATTAAACTTAATTAAATTAAGTTAATCTTTTGTTAATGCAAGTTGTTTACTTTTTTCTTAAATTGAACCCAATCATGTTAGGTTAAGCTTATGTTAATATAGGTCATTTACCTTTTTTTGTTAAAAGGAATACATTAAATTAGGTCGAGCTTATGTTAATTCAGGTTATTTGCTTTTTTATCATTAAATCGAATTCAATCAAGTTGAGTCAAGCTTGTATCAATTCAAGTCATTTACCTTTCGTATTATTAAATTAAATTTAATCGAATTGGGTTGAGCTTGTGTTAACCCAAGTTATTTACCTTTCACATTGTTATATTGAACTCAATCAAATTAAATCGAGCTTATGTCAATCCAAGTTACTTTCTTTTTATTATTAAATTAAATTTAATTAAGTTGAGTTGAGTTTATATTAATTTTGTTAGCCTTAAAGTTTTATATGATAAATTTTGATGATGACAAATGAATGTTGTAATAGTATTATATGTCTTGTGCTAAAGTGATATATTATATAAGCTTTAATAGACATACTATGTTATAATTGATTCATATATATGATATGATGATTATACTTGTTCTTGTATATGTATGATGATAAATAAATGTTATAATAGCATTATATGTCTTTGTACCAAAATGCTATAAAATCTTCAACAAACATACTAGATTATGACTGTAATAGCAATGCTTGATTATATGCTAAAAGAGCTATATTGTAGATAATCATTACTAAGCATATGATTAATTAAGATATATGAAAGGATGATTATGCATGTTCTTGTACTAATTTTTTATATATATGAATTATGCATATCAATATCTTGATATATTAGATTGGACTAGTTATATGATTTGCAAAATTTGTGGCTATTATATAGGAAAGTCTAAAAGGAAAAAAAGTGAGCATTAAAGTAAGGAAATGGAAGATCATATTGTGCTTAACTCTAGAATAAGGAAGAAATACAAGAAAGAAGATGTGATCCAAGTATTGAAGGTTGAGAAGATTAAAATGTTTGAAAGCTTGGAAGCATCAAGAAAAGTTAAGAAACTTGATCAATATAGTTTTTCATTTTAAAGCTTAAACTTTCTTGTAAAATAAAGTATTTTATGATATAGAGTTCAAATATATTTTTATAATCTTAACTTGATCAAAATATTTTAAAAAGATAGCTTATAATTATGCTTTTATAAGATAGCCTATGGGGACATTTTAAAAACGAATGAGATATAAGGTTTTAATATTTTCAATACTGACCTTTGTTCATTCTTTTAATCGTATATTATAGAACACTTGTGATTTTATTGTTAAACCTTTTACATGTAAAAATAGATTCAAAGAGCTTTTCATAGACATATCATTTGCTTAAATTAATTAATATATGAAAGAGATATGATTTTTCCAAGTTGAGTTTAGAAATTAGTTTTCTATAATCTAGTCTTTTCTGAACTTTGCTAATTGTTTTGAATGTATCTTGAAAACTACAAAGGATATGAGCATGAAATTATTTTTAGGTGAAAATAGACTCAAAGAGCTTTCTATAAAATCATTTGCTTAAAATAACTATGATATAAAAAAGTTATCAATTTTATAATTTGAGTCTCAAAATTAGATTTTCACAAATTCAATATTTCTGACCTTTGCTCATTATTTTAAATATATCTCAAAAATTACATTAAATATGAGCATGAAACTAGTTCCATTTGAAAGTATATTCAAATAGCTTTCCAACAACAAGTCATTTGCTTAAAATGGACATAAATGAAAAACTTATGACCTTCTAAAGTTAAGTCTACATTTCTGTCTGAGTGAATTGATTTACCAATTGATTCTAGATATCCAAAAAGCATCGTAAACATCCTGAATTAATTCACCAATTGATTCAAACTGTTTTAGTGTGTGAATAACAGCTAGTTCTCATCTTTAATAACCCCAAATAATTATATTACTCTATTGGTTTTCTATAAAAGTTAAGAAACATCAAATACAAGAAAGAAAGAGCCTAAACCTTAATATTTAACATCATTTTAATCGTTCTTTCATTAAACCATGATTTGAGCTCTTCTTTATGAGATTTCTTTATTCTAGGAGCTTTATTTGTTTTATCCATTCTTTAAGAGAGTTTGTATGAATTGTTCTTCATCTTTTATCATTTTCTAATTGTAAAAAAGTGTGATATACCTTGGAAAATCTTATAAAGGGTGAGGTATTCCTTGGAAAAACTTATAAAGGGTAAGGTATCTTTTGTAAGAGGAATTTTTGCTTAAAGAAGAGCAAGGAATTGTAAGGTTTCTTTAATTACCAATTGAAGATTGAAGAGATAGTGGATTGTTACATAAGTTTAGAGAGCTTGGAGAGTTTAGAGAGTAGATGTACACCTTAGTAAGGATATCCAAGGGAGGAACATTATAAATCCTTGTGTTTGATATCTTTACTCTATCTTTTTATTGTTTCTGCAACATTGCTCTGTTTTTACTAGTTTATACTTTATTTTGTTACTGTTGTTATTTCTTGTTACATGTTTTATTTTACTGTTATTATTTGTTAAATATATTGTGTTTGAATGCATATGTTGATGCTTGGGTGATTGAATGCTTAAAAGGAGTATATATCCATTGATTATCTTGTCTATGCATAGTTGATGAACTTGTTAAATAAATTGTGTTTCAATGTTGATCTTGTTGGTTCAATAGTTGAAAAAGAAATTAATTTATGCACTGACTTCTTGATTCTTATTTATGTATAATTGAATGAGTTATTTTGCACAAGTGAATTGAATTGTTATATATAATATGCAAACTTTTTTATTAAATTATCTTAGATTAATTTCTTGATAATTTATTTGTGCATATTGGAATAAGTTAGTTAGCACTAATTCTTAGATTTGTCATATCTTAAGTGAAATAAACATCTTCGTAGAACTCTCTTGCAATTGATTGAATTAAGATTATTCTCATAACTTCCTAAAATTAAAAAGTTTTTAAAAAGGATTTAAAAAATAAGAAAAGTTTTAAAAACACCTATTTCACCTCCTCTTGGGTGTGGGTTGCTAAGGCTAACAAATTCAAATCATTTTCTGTTTTATCATTAAATTAAACTCAATCGAGTTAAGTTAAGCTTATGTCAATTTAAGTCATTTATCTTATTAAAATGATCTTAATCAAGTTGAGTTGAACTTGTGTTAATCGAGGTCATTTACTTTCCATATAATTAAATTAATTTCAGTTAAGCTGAGTTGAACCTAAGTTAATTTAGATCATTTTCCTTAAAACAAACTTAATTAAGTTATGTTAAGCTTATATCTATCCAAGTTACTACCTTTCCATTATTAAATTAAGCCTATCATATTGAGATAGGCTCATGTTAATACAGGCTATTCATACTAAACCCACCCAAGTTAGGTTAGGCTTATTTTAATTCAACTTATATCATTTTTATTGTTAAATTAAACTTAATAAAGTTAGGTCAAGGACAAATCAATTTAGGTTATTTAATTTGAACCTAGTCAAGTTAGATGAAACTTGTCTTAATTCAATTGTTAAATTAGAATTAGTAAAGTCGGATTGAGATTATATTAATTTGATCTATTTATTTTTAAACTCGATTAAGTCGGGTTGAATTTATGGGAAATGTGTTGTTTACCTTTCCTAACTTGGTGTCGATAGGGTTGAATCACACCTACCTTTCTTTTATCTTTTTCATGGCGTCATAGTCCTATATGTTAAAAAAAAAAAAACTTCCTTCTCTTTTTTTAGCACTAACTCTCTTTCTCCCCCTATTCCTTATTTTTTATCCTACATGCTAGCCTCTTTAGCCATATTGCATTATCTTCTCCTAATCTTTATCACCCATTTTCTTTGCCTCTTTCTTTTAATTTCTTACTAACCTCCTTATTAACATTCCTTTATCCCTTTACTCAACCTTTATCACCGAGTTTCTCAACCTTATCTTTTTTTGATTTTTTAGCAACCATTTTTTATTTCTTTTACTCTTGCTTCATATCACCATTGTGTTGCTACATGCCACAATAAAGACACTGCAACAATTTCAATGTAGGTTAGTTTTGTAGAAATTTGAAGAAAAAGATGCTATGATATGGAAATTATATGTTTTGGCTATTGTATTCAATACTATAAGTTTAGCATATGTGATGATTTGTGACCTATGACAACATGATGGTTACCCTTAGTTAAGGTTAGATCAATTGGGGATAATCTACTGTTTTTTTAAAAAAAGCTCAGTAAATGATTTTTTATAATTATTGTTTAGTTGAACACATATATTATGTACAATTTTTGTAATAAGTTTGTATGAAGATACTTCACAATAATCTTCCCTCATTGGTGCCATGCCAGTGAAATGCCTACATGACACCTAAATTATTTTCTTTGTTAGTATTAAATCGAATCAAGTCAAATTGGATCAAATTTGCATCAAGCCAAATCATTCATCTTCTTGTTATTAATTTAAGCTCTTTCAAGGAAGATTAAGTTTAAACTGTAAATCATTAACATTTCATAACTAAGTTATTATCATCTTATTATAGATAGCATGTCAATGCCTTTATTCATCTTTTAATTTTAGAAGGATGAGTAAAGGAGGACAACTATTGACACTTAATTTTATTTGGATAATAATACAAGTAAAATAAATATTAAAAAATTAAAATGCATAAAAAATAAAAAGAAATAAAATAAAATAAATAACAAATAAATAAAAAATTATGGTTCATATCAGTAAACTATTTCCAAATTTACTTTTGCACATTTCATAGTCGAAAACTTCAAAACATATTGTACACCAACATCCCATTGCTTCCTTCCTTGTGGTTCACATTGGTTTCTAAATATGCTTTTACATGTTTTGTAGTTTGAAACTTTGAAATTTAGTTACCAACATCTCATTGAACTTCATAAGGGGATGAATGCCACCAAAATCAATGCTAATTGTAATGCATTCTCCTTTTAGAGTTTCTCCTACACATAAAGTTATGAGGTAAACTTATCAGGAAAGGGGGATGGAAAAGATTCAAAAAAAATTTCAGAAAAAGTGGAAGAAAAGCATAAGAAAGGAAGAAAAGAGAAATAATTAGAAAAAGTAAGATAAAAAATATAAAAAAGAAAGATAATAGAGAAAAGTTATTGAGAAGAAATTCTTCATTATTAGGTGCACATTCTTTTATCCTGTTTAATTTTATATTTGAGATATTAAAATTTTTGTTGTTATAAAATTTCAGATGCATCTTTCAAGCATAAAATAAATTTTAATTACATACACCAAAATCATAATCATTGTTAGTTTTAAAAATATTTGTATAAGGAAAAAAGATGAAAAAGATAAAAGAATGAACCTCACCTCTGTAGTATGCAATTTTGAGTTGCTAGGGAAAAAGAAGGAAATTAAATTGTAATATGAGATGAATAAAAGGTAAAAATAAGCAAGAATATGAGTTTCAAAAACAAAATGAGTTATAATTAGTTTGTTCTATTTTTTTAAAGACAAGATGAGATGGCATATTTAGTCCATTATGACCTTCCCATCTCATCAGTATTTTGTTTGTTCCTATTTATATCTTTTTCATTACTTACTAAAACAAAAAAAGAAACTTCAAACTATAAAAAAGAGAATAAGAGAAAAGCTACTCTTTTAAAATAAATTAATAATGACAAAAAGGGGATGACATTTGACTCATTGTGCCATCCTATCCCAAAATTTTTATTTTTGTTTCTAAAAAAAGATTGCTTTTTTATATTTTAATTATACTCTTAAGATATTATTTTGTGTAATTCTTATAACAAAATAAATTAGAGTAGTTAAGAAGTTTAATCTATTTTAATATTCTTAAAGTAAAAGATATTTTAAAAGTTAAATCGAGTGAGTTAGTTAAATTAAAAAAAATTTAATATTATTACATATAAAAATTATTTTACATTTATTATTTTTATACATGATATATTTTAATTTATTTCACTCCATTAAAATTATATGCACACTCATAATTTATATTATGTCTTTATTTATTATTTAAAAGAATATTATACTTTTTTGTAATAATGCAATAATATTAAAATTAATTACAAGCACAATAAATATAATTTTGATTTTTTTGAAGAATTGCTTTATTCAAATTTAATTATGATGTTAGATAAATTTGATATTTTAAAAATTTAAAAATAATATTAAAATTAAGATGCCAATTCTTTAAAATAATTTATTTATCTAGATTTGACTATGAAGTTAAAAAAATTTGATACTTTAAAATTTATAGAATAATATTAAAGTTATAATTTTAATATTTTTATTTAAATTTGATCATGAAATTAGATAAATTTGAGATTTAATTAAAAATTCATTAATTTAAAGCCTCTTTAAAAATAAATAAATAAATAAAATTATTTAAAATAATTCTTCTTTATCTTATTATTTTAAAAGTTGTATTGTAAATATTTTATTAATTTTTTTAAATAATTAAATAAAAATTTTTCAAAAATAATGAAATAAATATTTTTAAAATGGTAAAACAAAAATATTTTAAAATAATAAAATAAAAATATTTCAAAAATAATAAAATTTATGCCTATAATATATCAAAATTTAGTAATTCAATTGTAAGTGCGATCATAATGATATTTAACATTATTGAGATATTTTATTTCATTTAAATCCTACTATAAATTTAGATGAATATGACAATCAAATTAACATTATATTAATTAAAATTAAAATAATTATATTAATATTTTATAAAAAATTTAAAAATAAAATTAATTGAAATACGTGAGTATTGCTGCAGCATTTCAAGAGTAGCATCTAAATTTTTTTTATTTTTTATTTAAAAATATATTTTCATAAATACTATTATGTAACAATTGCTTTGGGCATACATATATAGTAACAGTTTTATGCCATCCATTTTTACAAAGATGATATATTACTTTTGATATCATAAAATGTAGTATATGATCACAAAAAAAAAAAAATACACATATATTACAATAAAAGACTATTATGATTCATTATAAAAATTGAATTAGTATAAATAAATAATTATTTTTTAAGCAAATATAGTAGAGTGTTAATAACTTTTTTATAGGTAACCTTCCAAATTTGAATTTTGAAAATAAAAATTTCTTTTGATATTTCAATTATACTATTAAAGAATAATTGATGGCGATTCGTTTTTTTTATCTATATTCTAACATGTTAAATAGAGATGAAATTGCTCGTCTTCCACTGTTCTGCCGTTAGGCACTTTACGACAATATTACTGCTATTAAGATAAGCCTACCTACCGCGATGGACAAATAAAAGTTGTTTTCTTAAACTGTTACCCCTCAAACTCTTACTCCCACCCCCATGGGACGTGGCGTCTAGAATGTTAAAACAAAAATTGAAAATTCAATTAGTTTAAAATTAAATTTATATATAAAATTGTTCAGTAGTTTAATATCAGATATATTGAATTCTAATTTTTTTAAGGATCTAAACAAAGGGTAAAGATCAAGAAAAACTTCTGCAAGAGATCAAAAGTTCATTTGGTATAATTCTTTGGTTAAGTATATTACTCACTTACGATCACGAGCTAGTTTGATGTTGTTCTCTTCAAGGCATATACCCATTTGAAAGTGTTCTCGCTTTCAATCTTTATTTGATTAAATTTCCAGATACAAAGAAAAGGAGGCTCAGGAGAGTGAAAAATCAATAAGGGGTTGGAGCCTTTCACAAAATTTGCTTTGGCAACTTGTGAAGAGCTAGCAATATTGAACCCATGAGTTTGCCTATTTATTATTTTCTTAGGGTTTCATTGGGCGGCAAATGGCAGGCCATATATCAGATTGTGAACATGAATGGATGTATTAATCAAGGAAGAAGACAAGGTCTGTGAGCTTTTTTGACTGGATTTAGGGTTCTAAATCCAACTAGATTATTCCTTTTTGTCATGTTTGTTTGTTTTCAAGAGGCTCAGGAATCTTCACTCTCCACCTTTTTACTTGAAAGTTCTTTGCGCATTAATTTGATTCCAGCACTTACTGATAATGATGTTTAGGCTGCTGCTAAAGAGAATATTGTCTACATCTTTATAATAATACAAAGGATTTTTTTTCAGTTAAATATCTTAATGATATTCATCATCCTCATCCACTATGCTGATTCCGGAATTTCCCATGCAAGACTTACGCTTTGTTGTTAGGGTATTTAATTACTGTTTGGTGGTTTAATTTAAAATTATCCCAAATGAAAATAGAGCCAGATATCTTACTTTCATTGCTTCTTTTAATTTGTTTTGTTTATTTTTTTTTATATATAATCAGGCATCCCAAATTTTTTTCTTAAGTATGAGATTAATTCCTCAAATAGCAGCAACATACAATAAATCCTTATCAATAAATATGTCTCCAAAAATCAAATTTAGAATCATTTACCGAATTTAGAACAACAAGCTACTCTCGTTAAACTAATTAATTATTTATATTTGCTTAATTTATTTATTATTTTGTTATTTCTTTAAGTGAAAATATTTTTAATTTTATTATGACATTAAGAATTTGAATATTATTGCTTCTTATATCTTGACACATTGAAAAAACCATCATTTTATTTATAACACATTAAAACATCCTATTCGTCAATATATATATATATATATATATATATGACAAATAGAAACTGTGGGGCCCATGGAACCTATTTAGTAGCTTGGCTAGTCACATACGCCAATAAAATCAGAGCAAGGCCAAAGGAGCAGATAAATGTCTACACTAAACTAAAAAATAAGGTTAATTAGGAAGGTGCGAATGTGTCTAGTAGACAGCTATTGGCTCTTCAAGAAATCAATTCTCTGTAATTGAAAGAAAAAAGCAACTCCCTGAATAAATTAGTTTCATTTCTATGTAAAAAAAAAAGCTACATAGAAACGATCCAATAAAACTATGAAGCTGTCGAATCATGTTTAATAATGGCGGATAATATTTTAAATCAAACTTTGGTTGGAATTTAATTAATTATTGGAGCTAGGTTCCATCTATTGTTTAGTACTAGTAAATATGCTCCTTCATGTAGAACACCAAAATATGTCCTGTGCTACCTAAGGATTTGCTTGTGTACTCTTCTTTTCGAAGAGGGAGTATCGATACCAATACAACTTCTTCCAAGTTTAAATGTTATCAAATTTTATAATTATTTTTATAAAAATATGTTATTTTTCACAAAGTATTTACATTTTTTTAAAGCATGATTCATATTGTAAGAGTTTTATGATAAATTATAACTTATATTCTAAACATATGTATCATTTTATGAAGAAATTGCAAATTTAATGAAAAAGTTTTTTTTTTTTTTTTACTAATAGAAAGAGAGAACAGGACAACTAGTGTTAATTATTTTTCTTCAATATATTACCATAATAGTACTTTTTTCATTATAGAATATTTAATTTAAACTAAAATAATTACTGTGTAAAAAGTGAATTTATCATCACAGTTTAAATTGAGGTTCTTTTGTATAGAATTTGTAACTTTTAAATTTGTAATTTTCAAGTTGAAATAATAATTTAATACCATTAGACTAACTACCATAATGATAATTTTGACGATTGCTCTATTATTGATGCGTGAGTGTGTGTGTATTTTCCCATATATGCCCAATAAAAGATTGGAAAGAAGGACATGTTTTTCTTGAGATTGTGTCAAAACATGAAAAAATTGAGGTTCTATTTGAATTTTGATGCCTCAAAATTGTTTTAGATGGATGTATTTCTTGGCATCATGAATCCTTATTATTTGTTTGGAAGCTGTATTGAGCATAAGAATCAAAGTGAAAAGAGAAAGAATGTGAAATAATGTGATATTAATATATGAATAAATGATAATATAAATTTTTTTTACATTAATAGTATACCAAAATTTAATCTGGCACAATAGTATATTTGACATAAATATTATGTTATAAGTAATGTGGTGCACAATAGAAGATAAAATGTTTAACACTGAAATTCTTGGGTTCATGTTGTCCATATAAAAATTTCTCAAAAACAAACAGTTTTTTATATTTAAGTATTAAAATATTAAAATTTAATTATATAAAAATATATATGAAATAAATAGACGTAGTTAAAAGATACACAAGAAGTATTCATATTAAATTTATGATTCAATTATTCGAGAGAAGAACACTTTTTATAAGACTATTTCCCTAAATATATCATGTTTAGGGATAACAACGAAGTTCGTAAAGTAAGCTCACGTCAAAAAAGAAAAAAAAGCATATTTAGAAAAGGCAAATCATGTTCCTAAATCATTTCATGTTGCATATGAATTATTTGATTTATACAAAAAAAATAAATTCTTCCTCGAAATTGAAATTTTTTGAAAGTAATTTTTTTTGTAAATTTACTTATAAGTGCTTAAAATTATTTAATTAATAGTTAGGAATAGTTTTTTATTTAATTCAACTTTGAACTTTTAAAAACTATTATTAAAATGATTACTATACCTTTTAGGATTGTAATACAAAAAATTAAAAATATCAATGAATTTTGATTAAGGTGACTTTTTTAAACATGCAATTTCTTATTTTTAATTTAATATAAAAATTTAAATTGACTGTATATAAATATTTCTAAACTTATAATAAGTATAAAATAATAGGGTGGTCATTAGTTAATTTGAGTAGGTATACTTTTATATTTTTATTTATAAATAATATATGAAATTCTTCTTATCGAGAATATAAGTAAGTAACTTATTGTAATATATGAAAAGTAAAAATTTCTTTAAAAAATTGCTTTTTCTATGTTGATGATTAATGATTAACCAAAACAACTCATTTATTTCATATTTTGTGAAAAGTTGTACTTCTCGTATTCCTTTTATCTTATCTTTCACTCTATACCCCACACACTCTCTTTTCTTTTGCCCCTTTCTTTCTTCATGCCCCTCTATTTCTTCTTGATCTTTCCTTTTATTTTCACTTTTTCTCTTTTTTTTCTTTTTTTTTTCTCTCCTTTTATTTTAAATACTGATATTGAATGGCTCTATTAATGTAACAACTTAACCTTAGTTGTGACCAAGGTTGATGGAAATTAGGAGAACAAATCGTAATAACCTAATATATTCATACTCAATATTTATACATGTATGCAAGAAACATTAGAAGCAATTGGCAATAAAATTGACATTAATGGATGAAGGAATTATATTCATCAAATTTATTTTATGTAATAGGAGAAGTTAGTTTGCATATATTCCTTATTAATTCAAGAATAAGTCAACCTAACTAGTCTTAAACCTTATTTGACAACTAACTGATTATATCAGTGGTTAGCTGATTTAATTAATAATTAATAATTAATTAATTATATTAGTTGATTTGATCAACTGATTATATTAATTATTTAAATAAGAATATTTGATAAAATTAACTATTTATAATTAATTATTTGTATATAAAATAATATATAAAAGTATGAGTATATTTTATAAATTATTTAAATATTTTTTATTTTAATATTTTAAATTCTATATATTATTTAGTAGATTAAATTTTATTATAAATAATATATTATATAATTTATTATATATTAAATATTTTTTAAAATTAAATTAATATAACTTTTATAATTATTAAAATTTAGTAGGTTATGACACAACTGGTTAAAACTCAAATGGATAGGCTAATATAGCAAATAAAACTAAAAAAAACAAAATTGATACCAAAAAAAATTCAAAGATGGAAAAAAATGTGATTTAAGAGGAGTAAAGGACAATAAGATTGAGTATTATTTGATTGGTCCAAGATTATGCAAAAAGGATAAATTAGAAAATATAAAAATTAATTAACGGTAATTTAATCTTTTTATAATTATTTAATCAATCATCCGAATACAAAATGCTGACCCTTTTAGCCTTTTATTATTAGCTAATTATTTGGCAATCAGCTACTCAAATCAATCAATTTTGATCAAATCAACTAAAAACTTATCAAACAACCAAATAGGCTCTTAATGGATAAAAGAGTCTTTACTCCACCATCCTTTTTGATAGTCTAAAGTCCAAGAAAAGTCTTTATTCACAAATAAAATATCTAATACTTGCTTGTAATCATGCCAAAAGAATCTTCAAATGACCTAACATTGTTGTTGTGTGGTGGTTTTTTAACTTAGGAATTTGCAATATTAAACATGAATGAATAAGTTTGAAATTTAGTGAATAAACATCCTAAAATAAAATAACCATAAAATAATTAGGCCTTGCTAACTAGAATTACCCTTCTTTACTCATGACTTATCTTTTGCACAATATTATAATTCAGTCATTAATAAACATAATACTAATAAAACTCACAATTTTCTTAATGTTGGATTAATGATTCCATATATTTGAATAGCATATACAAATAGAAAAGTAAGTAAATCCCTTCGTATTTCCTATCCTTCCTTATCCCTCATAACCCTATCTTTATCCTTCCAAATCAATCTTATCTCTTATAAATATATATTAGATCCAAGTTTTAAGTCACAAATATTATCAATCTGTGCTCCTATGTTAATTTCCATGAATGATAACATAATTTGATAACAAATACTATAAAGATTCATCTTAACATACTTTGTATATTATAATATTAGCATGCCTCTTTACATAATGTCACATCATACATTCAACATTATTTAATACATAGTAACTAATCTTAACCTTATGGAATAATTAGTATTCTTTTAACCCTTGTATAACATAAAGGTATAAAACTTTATAGGGCATAATTGATTATGCTATCTTACAGAGTAACTTTGCAAGGACACAATCAATTATAAGGGTTTAAAGAGTAGGAATTTATGTTTATAATTAATTATGCAATTCTAAAGAGTAACTCTATAAAGGAATAATTGATTATGTAATTAATTACAAGTTATTAGAGAGGAAGTTCTTAAATGTATAATTGATTATGCTTGATTAGAAAATAGTTTCTGGGGCATTGATTATAGACTAGTTTTTGCATATTTTTCCTTACAAAAACACTAATCATCCAAGATCATTCCATTAAAATCTCATCCTATAAGTCACAACTCAAACCACCATATATTGCATTTATATCATCCTCCACACTAGATCTATCAAGAAAAATAAACCAAATCACTAAAATTATATAATCTCTTAACATTTATAAAAAGCACAAAACCTAACTTTAATCATTTCAAATCATGCAAAATCATCTAAATCTAACTAAAAGACTTACTTACCTTGTATAGTAGAGGTAAATGAAAGAGATTGTGATTTATTTATCCATAATCATTCAAAACCACAAGTTTAATGTTATGGCTTTGAAATCCTCTTTTTGTTGAGATCCCTTAATGTCCCCTAAAACCAAAAAGAAAATGGGAGAAGTTTTACATTAATAGAAGTTTAGGAAGCTTTACCTTTGTATGAGAGGCATGAAGATGTAACCTTTTTTTACTTTGCTTAATGAAAAGGAAGAAGAGAAGATAAGGAGATAAGAAAGATGAGAGTTTGGTGTGTTTGTAAATAAGAAAAGTGAAGAGTGCCCAGAAATTGAGGAATAAAAAGAGAAATATAGCTAGGGGTAAAATTGGACAGGTGATCTAATTATCCTCTATACATCATGTAGTCATTTCTAATCATAATTAACCTTCTAACATTTCACATTACTCCTTTTTCAATTATTTTACACAAAGTTTTATTCTCATATTTCTTCAAAATAATTTGTTATTTTTCACACAAAATATTAGGAATGTAACAATTAAAAAAGAGAATTTGAATATTTTTTAAAATTATTTTTAATATGAATTACATTTAACTTTTGACTATATTAGTCTAGATTTGTCAATAAAATGATAGAATTACCATTAAGATGAAATTTGGGTTACAATGAAATGGATTTAAATTTCACCTATTGTCAATAAAAAGTGTTAAAACTCTTCTACTACTATTAAAAAAATTTAATTACTATTATTTTTAAATTATATATCTTTTTTTCATTTTTTAATAATGTAAAATATTTTACACCTGTAGTAAATCAAATTAAACTCTAATGATATAATGATAATTTTCAATAAAAAATAGTTTACATTGTGCAACAATAAAAGAAAGTGTTTTATGTTTTATTTGTCCAAATAATAAAAAATTAATTCATTTTCTAAAAATATATATCTTTTAGAAAATACTTGTTGGAAAAGTTAATAATCTACATTAATTCCCAAATTGTTATACATGCAATATGAATGAAAATTATTAAACATGAGTAAAAGTGAGAGATTAACATATACTAGACTATACTTGAATATAATATTCATATCTTTAGACTTATAATTTGCTTCTTCACCTATTAGACATTAATTAACTTTTTGCTCTTCTAGGATTGATTGAGGCTTTTGTATTTTCATAAACAATCAAATTCTCAAATTAATCTTGAAACATAAACACAAACAAGGAAAGTATGAAAGGAACTCTTTCTTTGTAAAACCCTCACATGTATTCTCAGAATTTTCTTTTTTTTATTTTGATGATACAAATGCAGACTCAATGGAGATTAGAGAGATAAAGACCCATTTAATTAGATAGTTAAATCATGAACCTTACCCATTATAAGTTTCATGTCCATGCAAACAAATGGGCCTAAGTACCAAACTTAATATCGATAACTTGGAGTGATTTGTTGGGCCAAAATTACTTTAACATTAGTTTATTAATTTATAAACTATGTTGAGTTCCACTAAGAAATTCCAACATACTTTACATATTATTTTCCGTGGAACAAAACCTTTGATACCATTTCATTCTTAAAAATTCGATGTGTTAAACTGTCAGAGCTAAAACTAGGGTTAGAGTGTGAGAATTATGAAGATATTCTTAAAGATATGGTGCAGGTGCTTCCTATGATTTGATACACTACGTGAAAAAGGAGTTGTAAAAGGAAAAACTCTCTATGAGTCTATCATGGTGGTTGTAAAAATTCAAAGAATTCAAATAGAGGAGCAACAAAAATGTCTAAAGAAAAATAGAGCATAAGAATGCGTTGAATGTGTCACTATCTTTTTTTTTACCTTTTGGTAATGGAAAGCCCATTAAGATTACTGAACACTGTTGGGAATCCCATAGTTAATGTTCCACTGTGCTTTTGAGATGAATGTAATATTATATACACTTTTTCTGGTAATTTCTGATACGCATTTTGTAAGATGCAGGAACATGATTATTATTTCTCATTTCCTTTTTGAGAAGGAAAGATTTGGCTATCTATGTATATTTATCATCTTTGTGGGCTGTTAAAGTTATATAATCCGAATCCCTGAGTAGGAATAATTGCAGATCTGGTGTTTGTGAATATGTGCCAGTGTCTTGTGATTCTTATCTAACATTAAATTATTTCACTATAGATGCCCATAACAATATTCTCCAATATTAAGATCATCCCAAATTATTAACAGTTTGAGACTGATTTTAAACCTCTAGTTTTTGACCAAGATATCCTACAGTTGCTTTAGTTTTCCTGTTTACTCTGATTCCCCTGGCATTTCCTTTGAATTGACATGAAGACAACATTAGACAAAATTATTAATTTGTTTGTTTTCAAAGCTTTGTTCTTCTCTGTGTTGTGTACTTCGGTAATGTCAATTGATTACTGTTCATTCCTGTCCTTTTTTTGAAGAATAACTAATTAAAATGGCCTCTGCATGGTAGCATTAAGACAATTAGATTCATTTCTTATACCAGAAGCCTTTAAGGGAATACAAAGAAAGAATTTAATGCCAAAGGCCCAAATTTAGCATTACAATTCTTTCTTTTCCAATCTAAATCTTCTTCTTGTTCTTTTTTCCATCCCTTCCTTTTGGCAAATGTTTTCAGTCCTTGTTAAGTTCATTCATTTCTGAAATTCCATAGAAATTTGTACAGAGTATAGCTGTGTTTTCCATCAAATAGGTCTTTTTTCCAGGGGATATTTCAGATTTTAGGTGCTTGTAAATGAACAGGAACAGGATTGATGGCAGAGGACAGATTCAACAAGGCCATGTACTAAATGGTGATTGTAATTTCAGTTTTGTCAATCGTTCTTGTTTTGATATCAAACAGACTTGGAATATGGGAGCTTGTAGTTCACCACTAGCTATGGCTGCCGGACCAGAACAGCCATCATACACGGGCCCTTCTGCTAAACCATCTTCCACCATTATGAGCCGGTTTGAATCACCGGCTTCTGCTTTTTATGCCACGGAAAGATGCATGGGCTTCCCACAGTATGATTGCCAGGTTGGCAATCCTTCCTTGAGTTCTCAGTTTCCAAAGATGAATGATTTGGAATTCCCTTTGTATCAATCTCCAAAGCAAAACCTTTTCTTGGATTCAGCACCAAGCCAAGCTGATCCCAACTATGAAATATCAAACACCTTACAAGCTATTGTGAAATCTCAGCTAAACAGCAGTCAATACTGCAAATCCCCTGAAAAAACCAACAAATTCCCATGCGGGAACTTGGCAGGAAGCAAGTTTCTTCCAGTTGAACGGCACAATTTGTTTATTGACGAAACTGCCTCAGTTAAGAAGAACTCGTTAATTCCTTTTAAAGGAAATCAAGATCATCCCGTAAGTATCTTTTGCATATTTCTTTTTTTATGTTTTGTCCAATGTTAATTTCTTGTTTATTCATTTAGCTTATACTATTTATTGCCTATTTCTTCAGGTTGCTTGTGGATCATATAATTTGCCAAGTTCACAGCTGAGTTTCTCTTCTCAGCGAGAGAAGCAGTCTGCAACACTACTAGCACGAAGTGTGTCAAACACTTCTGGTAACCCTGCTTCAACTGGAGCAGCGGTCTCAAGTAAAACACGTATACGGTGGAGTCAGGATCTTCACGAGAAGTTTGTTGAGTGTGTCAATCGCCTTGGGGGCGCTGACAGTAAGTAACTTGTAATTATATCATCAAATAGGAATAATTATTTATCAACATCTGATAATCTTCCTGGTTTCCTGATTGTAGAGGCAACGCCAAAAGCAATCTTAAGGCTGATGGAGTCTGATGGATTGACCATCTTCCACGTAAAGAGTCATCTGCAGGTTTGATGATTTTATGAGTATGAATTTTCCTTTTTGGCATAAATGGTTTGTTGATGTACTAATCAACAAAAAACTACATAACTTGTCCTGCAGAAATACAGGATTGCAAAATACATGCCGGACCCAGCTCAAGGTAATTTCACATCATAATAGCAGTGTAGTTTCTCTTTTCATGTCAAAAACATTTCTTTATCCTTGAGTTCTCAACAATACACATTGCAAATGCCGAGCAGATATGATTTTGGTTTAGAGTCCTCGGTTCCCCCCTCCCCCCCCCCCCCTCCGAAACTGAAAGTTGCAATGCAGATGAAAATACAACAGTACTAGTTAAGATGGTAAAAACTTGAATGCTTATGTGAAGCTTTAGGAAACATATAATTGGAAATATGACACTGTTCTATTAGCATTACTGCTTTAATTTTTCTTTCTGAACCATTCATAATATTTTAAATCCGCATACTTTTTCACTGTGTTGGTTCTATAAAACTGTTTTTAATTGCAGGGAAGTCGGAAAAAAGAACCCACATAGAGGATGCGACTCATCTTGGTGTCAAAACGTAATGTTACTGCTTTTGGCTGAACCACCGTTATGGTTTTCTATATAGCCATCTGATGCTAATACAAAACTCACTGCTTCTAAATTGCAGTGGCCTGCAAATTAGAGAGGCACTTCAGCTGCAGCTGGATGTTCAAAGGCGCCTTCATGAACAGCTAGAGGTATGTCCATCCTATCCTTTTGATTTTTCTTTTGCTTAAGCTAGTGTGCTTTTGTGTTCTACAGATCTATCAGATTATTACTTGGGTTCTTGTCTTCCCACCGTTAGTAATCCCCTCACTGTTGCACGCATAACAAAATTTGACTAAACTGGACCCACCTGTTTCACTCAAGCTTGTGTCATGTGTACAATTGGGTCGTGAGTTGTGCATGATAGAAAGTGGAAGTTACATGGCTTAGCTGAACCCATCAAGGTGGCATAATTAAACTTTAGAGATGAAGGTGTATTGGGTAAACTTTATAATGACAACAGAAACACTAAAATAATGAGTGAAGAAGAGAGAAAACAGGCAAACAATTTAGCATAGTTCAGTGTTAACCGTTAAGAATGCAGACTTTCACACTATAAAAGAACGATGAGTATAGTCTTCCCACAGACTCGAAACTATAGATTCACTGTCACTTTACAAGAAAAACTAGATATAGCTAGCGGCTCCATACCAACTTTAGAGGTTTCACAGAGACGTACATATCTACCTGCGTAAGTAGTAGTTCAAACTTTGAATTCACATTGAGCAGCACAAAGAACAGTAGATAGATATATGGATTGCAAGAATACTAATTCCTTACTGCGAAATAGCATAATTAATTTTCCTGTGGAATCCAGACTCAGAGAAAATTACAGTTACGAATTGAGGAGCAGGGGAAGCAACTGAAGATGATGTTTGATCAGCAGCAGAAGACAAGTAATGGCCTACTGAATGATCAGAATTTGAGCAGTGCACCAATTGATGATACATCAATTAGTTTTAAAGAAGTTCAAGTTTCAATTTCCGAAGGAACTGGAAATTGTTTCTTCCCTTCTAAGATAAGTTAGACCTCCAAGTCCAGTGTTTGATGGTTCTGTATTAATATTAGCAATTCCAGTGTTCCAACCAAAAAAGCTTTCTCTTTACAAGAACACATAAAATCACACTACGCGATTTTGTAATAGTTACGCAGAGCAGTATTGTTAATCACTTAAATTTGCAAGTTCAAACTGATGATTGATTTGATATATACGATGAGTATGATTCCATAAACCTTTTAGAATCCAGAGACATTGTATTTCAACTGAGTTCCTCAGAGAAAAGCCTCATTACTGTAATTCTCAGACTTAGTTCCCCCCCCCCCTTCTGTTACGTATTTGTGCGTGTGCGTGCTCGAGCAAACAGCCTAAGATCAACTAATATCTTTTCATCAGGCGATTTTAACGGCATATTCCGTCGCATCATGCTTCTAAGAATTATTAGAAGGATTCTTGCTATGCTCCGTAGCAGGTTATATTATCTTCTGATTATTAAAAGGAGACTGTTGTTTGCCAGGCCAGTGCTTAGAAACTACATCTCCTTGAAAAACCCGCAATAAAATCTTCAAGGATGTTCTTCTTTGACATTTCCTTTTGGACTTGCCTCTTTAAGGATGAACTAGGGGCTAAGTTTTCATGGATATAGCCGTTCTCTCTATATTTTTTTTTTTTCTGTATAGATGGACTCAAACAATTGGTTAAAGAATTCGGACATTTCCGGAGAAATATGAACATCAAAGATGGGGAAACTATTGTATCTAAAATGCTTAAGTTATATTATTAAATAATGCAGACCAAAGTTTTCCAAAATGATGGGAATCTTGGAAAGTTTGACAGGTTTTGGAAAGCAACTTGCAGCAGATTGACTCCAAAAAAAAAAAAAAAAGAAAGAAAAAAAATACATTTGTCTGTAATTTTCTAAGTTGACATAGGATGTGAAATTCTGTGTGTCTTTATCTGAAAATGTTTTGGCCCATAGGTAACATATATGACAGCTAATGAAACTGCCCTTCCACATGCATGCAATAAAATTTAACCATTTTTCAGGACGGTTTGCATTTGACTTAATAAGAAGAATAGGATCCATATTCTTTTGTCAGGAGATGAATAATAATGTCTAAATATGAGTATTTATCCAATGATTTTTTTCATTTAACATATACATTCTAATTTTTATTTCTAAAATAGTGAATATAGCGCCTACCCTTAATATTAAAATGTTCACAAGAAATTTTTTTATAATTTAATATCAAGAAGTAATTTTATGATTTGTGAAAATTGAACTTACACAAATGATGAGGAGATTTGAGTCCAAAACTTTCAACATTCTGCTCGCATACTAGCCAATCTCCTCATCATTATATTATCTAGTGGCTTAGAATTGAACTTGCAATCCACACCACGTCATATATTTCTGACTTAGCCCACAAAGCCATAACCGTTGAACTAACTCTTGTGAAGTTATGTATGTTTTGAGTTGGGTGCACTATAAAAATTTTAGGAAATACCTTTTAGAGATAGCACAGTTACCGTTAAGAGTGGATTTTGTAAGATGAGATTACGTTTTCATGAGCCTCCAGAAGCTAACGCAGAGGCAGTCCTAACTGTATCCAAGCCCTGGCAAATAAAAAGTCTGCAATAAAGTCGATAAATTACGAATATATACCTATACTGTTCATCTGACAAGCCCCTGATTTCCACTACCACCAGATTGAAACATACATATGATTTTGTTCTTCATTTTTAAGAAAGATTTGAGCCAATCTCTTCGGCATGTCTTGTCGTGATCTTTTTGGTTCCGTTCTTCCTGCTTATGTTCTGTTCCCTTTCTGTGGACTGCGCACACACAAACAGTCACACGCACATAGGCTTTATTTAGATAATTAATGAATAATTGTAGTTATTAATTGATTTAATTAATTTTTAATTAATAATTAATTATATTAATTGATTTAACTGAAATAACTATTTAGATAATATATTTGATAAAGTTAACTATTTATGATTAATTATTTGTATACGAAATAATATAAGAATATGAATATATTATTATAATTTATTTTATATTAAATATTTTTAAAATTAAATTAATATAATTTTTATAGTAAATAAATTTATTAATAAAAAATCAATAACTACAAAAATGGAAATCGGCTAAAAGTTAACACAATTAAAATTAATTTCATATACTCCAAGCCCTGTTGTGTTGTCGTACCAAATGATGGCGGTAAAATAAGAGAAGATTAGTGTTCTTTTTAGGAGATATGCAATTACCCCTGAAAAGAAGTATGTAGAAGCACTGCGGGGGTAATTCAGTCATTTACAAATTTATATACACCAGCTAAAGCCAAAATTTTAAAATATGTAATGTTTCTAAAAATAGAGGTCGAAGTTATTTCAAACAATGGTTTAATAAGTCAACCGACCAAATTTAACTCCAACCGTTAACCGAACATTACCATAGTCTAACTCCAACCGTGTAAAACCAATCGTGGTATGTTAAATAATGTCGACAATTTTTTTGTCATAGGTATGCTCTATCCGTGTTATTATGATGACATTCTTTGACCTTTTCTAATGTTTTTCATTTACTTAGGTATTACTCACTCAATTTTTTTTATTGTCAGTTTTAAAGAAAAAATGTATTTATATTTATTTGTAATTTTATAAATTTTTAAAAATTAAAATTGTATTTATATTTTTTAAATATTATTCTTACTATATAAATAAATACAAAAAAAATTATTAATCAATTAAATTTTATTAAAAAATATATTATAAATTATAATTCACCTCTTTTAAAATTGAAATTCTGTATTATTTTTTTAATTTATATGCACTAACCTTAGAAAAATCTTAAAAAAGAATGAAATAGTAACACTTTTCGACGGTGTCATCTTTGGAATGCATCGGGATCCTTGATTTTTGTGGGCCGTGTGCGGATCCCTAGTGGGGCCCATGAAAATCAAGAGCCTGCGACATTCAAGTTCTATTCGGTCAATTAATTTATTCATTTTTTTAAATATCATTTAAAATTAAAAATAATAAATAATTTATTTTTTAAAAAATTAATATTATAGAATGATTAAATATTTATTTAAATTATAAATATAATATTTAAAAATAATAAATATGTTATTAATTTTGAATCACATTTAAAAAAGAAAAAAAGTATGTATTTTAATATTATACAGCTCTATAATAAAAACACACAACAATTATCGCATTTTTCCACCTTTATCTACAATATATCTAAGCTAATTCTACCGGGCATTGAGTGAGAAATTCAAGGCATGGGTACCTTGACTTTATGTTAAAATGTAAATTATTTGATTGTATTAACTATTTGATCAATGACTCTTTTTAAAGAATAAATTAAAGGTATGATGAACACATTATTAAATTTTTAAATTTATTCCACTATTTATGGTTTAATAATTATATTAGTACTTAATTTTTTTTATTTTCACGTAAGGTATCTTCACATATTTTTTATAAGATGTGAAACTAATTTCTTTTCGAGGTAGAAATAAGAAAAAGTAAATTCATCCCAATAAATGTGCTTGTAAAAATTGAGTTTAGGACTTTTTATCCAATCTTCAATCCTTTTAATAATAGTTTCTCATTTTTTATGGCATTGCAATGTTTTGATTTTCATTAAAGATTATTATGTGTATCTTTTAACACTAAACACTCATATAATAGTTTTCAACTATTATTATTAGGACTCATGTAAAAATTAAATTATTTTCAATAAAAATGGGGGTATAAGAAATTTTTTTTGATGTATTTAGTGAATTATACTCTTACATTTTTTGCTTTGGATTTCTAACAAATTTTTTATTTTTTTTCAAAATATGATTTTTATTATGTGATTTTTGTACTAGTATTTTCTATTAAATTTTGAACTGTATTTTCTTCATGTGACAACATTTATAACTTTTAAAAGTTTTATAAATTATATACTCATTTATATGATAATTAAGATAAATAATAAATTATGAGAAAATTTTTCATATAATATATAATATCAATATATATAATTATACAATATTCAAATTAAAATATATGATTTATAATATCTACTCAAGATTTTTATACCACTAGTTTTGGTATGTATATCACTATTTCTATCATGTAGCTTTAAGTCCTATTGATGAATGAGATTAAATTTATCAATAAGAAAAAATGTATAATTATCTATATAGTTTCAAGTAAAAAAATTCATCCTAATGGGCTTGCCTAGTGATATATATAAGGCACTTTGCCTTTTTCTTTAATGAAATCTTTAATATTAAAAGTAAGAATTTTAAATTGTATAACAAGTGGTTTATTAATAGGGGATGTCTTTTCTATCTTTAATTTAGATTTTTAGTGTATTTATTGAAAAAATACATCATATAAATTTAGAAAAAAATCAATATAAAAATTTTTATTTAAAATTATGGGTTTCAATAAAGAAATAATGAATCTTAAAATGAAATTATAGTTATATCTTTTTGAAATTAAGAGAAAGAAATGGAAAGAATTCAAATTTCTTTAATTCAAACTTTATTTATATGCAAAATAGAAAAAAAAGAAAAAAAATTATTAATGTCTTTTTTTTGTTAGAAAAATTATTAATGTCAAGTAATGACTCTATAGTAGAAAAAGAAAAATCCTTAGACTTAAAAAAAAATTATTTTCTCACTCCTTACTTCCATCCACGAAATAAATAAATTAAGGTTTAAATTCTAAATATTTTGAAAATAGAAATAACTTGAATGTGTAGGGGAGTTTTGCAAATCTTAAATTTGATATCGTTAGTGATATTGTTAGTGCAGATCATCTTTACACTATTATCCACTTATATATTGTTACGTTAATAAAAACTTATAAAAATCTTTTACTATTTTTAAAATTTTTTAATTATGATTACTTTTTGATAATATATCTTTTCATTTTCCTATAGTATAAAATATTTTACACTAATTATGGATCAAATTTAAATTCTTTATATACTATTAACCACCTAAATGTTATCATGTTAATAAAATATTATTAAAATTTTTAATTATTATTTTTTAATAATGTATCTTTTTTATTTACTAATAATATAAAATATTTTATATTAATAATAAATAAAATTTAAACTTTTATTATATAACAAGTTTGATTATTTTTTATTTATTTATGTACAAAATTTTATTTAAATGTTTTTCGTAACATAATTACATAAATAACAATAAATTAAAAGTACAATAAGTAGGCATGTAACATGTTTGAAAATGGGCTTACAATTAACCCAAAGTTAAATGTCTAACTATGGATAACATGGCACATCTTCACCCAAATAACTGCATGTCTAATCATAATAAAAAAATTATATTTAAAATCAATATATCAAAAATTTTTAATTTAAGTGATATTTAATATTTAAAAAAATTTATTATATTTAAAATTTAATTTTGAATCATTATATATGTACGAGCAATAATTTAAATATTTTAAAAAAAACTCATAATCAAGCCTATAATATGTTTTGGATGCTTGTTTCATTACTTCTAAAGTCTAATTAATCTCACCACTGATCACTGGTTTTCAAAGATTTCTCTCTACAAAAGGATCTAACCGTCCTTTACTATGCTTCATATAACAAATCTATAAAAATTTAGGAAATTTCACCATCACCAAACTTATACAAATATCTTATTGTATATGTGTAAAATTATCTAACTGGATTAGCCCAAATTATTAATTAATCCCCAACTATTCCGTCTTATTACACCACCTTTTCTGGCCCTTCTATTCTCTGGGCTTTCCATTCCCAACTTGTGTTTTCTCTCCCACACTTCCCCACTTTCCGATCTTCGCTGCTTGTTGTAACAATGGCAAGAGGTGCATCTCAACCTCAGGCCACCGCAGCTGCCAGTACCACGAACCGCCCGGGCCTCATGGCTCCTCGTGGCTCCGCTGTAGCAACCGCAGGCATGCGATGCCATCGCCTGCCAGGAAGAGGAGGGAACACCAGCTCCGCAGCAGTCGGAGGCGGCTCTGGTGCCGGAAGCAACATGCTGGGGTTCTACACGGATGATGCCCCCGGATTGAAGATTTCGCCAACGGTGGTGCTAGCGATGAGCCTCTGCTTCATCGATTTTGTTACAGCCCTCCACGTCTTAGGAAAAATTCGTAAATACATAGAGTAACAAACAAAAAAAGAACCAACTGACAGCAGGTAGAAATTACATATACAACAGATTCAGAAATACTATACGTCACTCTTTCATTGGTTTTGTGGGACAGGCATCCATGCTTTAAGTTTTCACTCAAGGCATGGAAGACCTCAACATATTTCTGTTGCACTGGACTCTGAAAGTGTAATTTTCCATTTTAATAATCTTATGTTCTCTATGAAATAAGAGAAGTACTCTAAATGAATCTGACAAAGGGGGCTTCTTCGGTCAGAGTTTCAGAACCATAAGAACTGCCAATTTTTCAGCCCGTAACTATGTATGCAATTCATTCACAAACGCCAGATTGTTTAGCAAGCATGAACTTCCAACATGAGCTTCATGTAGACGGTTTTGAGTTTCCAAAGGCCTGTGATTCTCAAATCATTCTTTTGAGTCAATCTTCTGAAGATACCTTCACTGCCATACTTGAAGAAGATGACTCATTGCAGTCAATTGTTGGTCGTTTCTTGTCCTGCAGTGAAGATAGTTTATCTTCTTCTGGAAAACACAGTAAATTTCCATGTCAAAATGAAAATATGCCGAGAATCTTCCACAATAACATAGCAAATTTATGGATGAAGATGCCACCATTTCCTGGCACAAAAACCAGGTTCCTTGTAGCAATTTCTGATTCCATTTTCACAATGCCTCTGGTCCCATTTCTATTCAAACAAAAAGAAAATGCTGCTTTATTATGACAAAAACTTCTAAACTTGTCTCTTCAGCCATATTGCCGCTCTGTTGACAGGGAATCTTCTACATCTAAGAAAAGAATGAGGTGGAATGAAGATCTTCACAAGCAATTTGTTAAAATTGTCAACAGCCTCCGTGGTCCTCAAAATAAGCTACCCTGTATAACATCAACCAATTAGCTCATAATTTACAGCTTCAATCCTGCGAGTTTTGTGAGCAATCCGTGGACTCGGGGCAATTACGGTCCCTCCATGTAGAGCTCATTTTTTGCAGGGGTTTACATAAGCAAACTCATGCTATTACGAGCTTGCTTGCGGATTTCTTTTTTTAAATCTTTTTGGTGTTTAAAAATTTTTAATCTAATCTAATTGAATGTTTAATAGTTCAATATAATTTTTAAATCTTATTTAATTAATTAATTATATAAAAAATTAATTAATTAATTATAATTTTAAAAAATAGATACTATTTTATTCCAATCCAATTTAATATTTTCCTAAAAATTTTATATTTTTCACCACATCCAAAATTTGATTGCTAATCCTTACTTGTATTCATTTAATGATTTAATTATCTCTACTATCGAAAAAATATAGTACAAACTACTAATAAGTTTGTCCAATTTTAGCTATTAAAATTGTGAGTTTATCCCACCCCACTTGGCTACCTCATCCCATTTTACATGTCTACTTTTAAGTTACAAATTTGCTTGTTTATTAACCATTGTTGCAAGAGGCAAAGCCTAAGGGGATTCTAGAGAAGATGGATTCAGAATTGCTGACCATTTCTCACATTAGAAGTGACACGCAGGTAATGTTATTTGTGACTTTCAAACAGACAGTTCTCGTGAATCAGCTGCTAATTTTGTTCTTCAAGGTCTATTTATCACTACAATTGCACTGCAAAACCCGAAATATAAAATTTTTCTAGAAATATCGAGTATCACTGCTCAGCGCTTATTTTCTACTATCTAGTTTCTTGTTTTGTGTTGTTTTTCCTTACCAGGGCATGCAATTTTATTCTGTCCTTAGGTGACATGCCTCTATAATTATAAACTATGCCGCAACAGTTCAATCTAATTCTCCGACTTCCTGACAGCCATAAGCAAATTCCGGAGTTGCAGGAGCTGCAACTTCATGCGCAGAAAATTGGAGGTACTCTCTCTTCGTACATGTTATTAAATTGATTAAATTTAGAAAATCATAAGTACCATCTATTTACAGTATTGTCTTGAAGATTAACCTGTCTGTCGCTAAAAGAATGATGTTTTTCGCTTTTGGTGTGTCAGATTCAACGAAATTTGGAGGTGCTAATTGAGCAACAGAGGAAGCATGCCACGTACAAATTTTGATGGAAGACCGAGAATATTATATATATTGAAAATGAGATCTAAAATTAAAAATAAAAATTATTATTAAATATAAATTAAAAATAAATATCAAATATAAATTAAAATACGGTGGTGAGATAAATTTATAAAATTTAATCCAATAAATATTAAAGATTTGAATCTCAATTTTAAATTTTATTTTCGATACATATAATATTTTTGTTCTTAATATATTTGGGTGTGACACAAATTGAAATCTCAGAGTATTTTAAATGTAATGGAGGGGTACAAGGCCATGCTTAATGTTTTTTTTTTGCGATGCAGAGACATGCTTAATTGTTAACGGGAAAAAGGCACAGCTGGGGGGACATGCTTTGGCGTTACAGCTTGTATTTAGCTTTGATCTTATAATATAAAAAAGTATGTAATTCAATGCAGTGCAATAAGATAATTTTTTTAGCATGGCATTAATCTAATATATAAAAAGTATATTAATCGGTATGAATAAAAAAAATTATATTAATCGGTTACAAATAAGCCAATCTATTCATAAGTAACACAAGAACAATTGGTAAAATATTCAGTTTAAATTCAATTTTAAATAAATTAAATTCATTTAATGTGAGAGAAATGGCCCTCACAGACAATTTTTTTTCCACACACTAATGATACAAATTACTCCCACAACTTGTGTAAAATTGTGGCGGTAATAACTTGCATTGCAATTTCAGCAAAATATATCAAGAGCTTGAAAAACTTACAAATTATCAATATAATTTGTTTATCTATATTTTGTATTTTTATAATTTGTTGTTGAGCAAATTGCGTTCACTTTAAAATTTAACTTTATCACATAAGCTCTACAATATATATGTATATATATTTCTCTTAGAAAAAGTGAGCATTTAAAATATAGAAAGATATAAGCAATTTATATATTTTTTAATAAAATAATTTTTAGTATAATTAAACCAAATTTCATAAGAAATGATTGTGATTCACTAAATTGCATTCTATTATTATTATTTTTTTATAAATTCGCAAGTCAAAACTCGTTATTTTTACATTCTATCATTTTGGGTTCATGTACAAGACAGAAGGGCTTAGGCCGATCTTGGGCCAAAGTCTCAACTGGACATTCTCCAACAATATTGGGCCTGTCTTGGGCCAACGCTTACTAAAGGTGGTTTGTTTGTCGGTCGAGGAAGAACAAGGAAACAAAAAAAAAGGGAGACAGGTTTCATCACTCGCGCTCTCTGAAACCTAAATCAGTTTAGTCAGTTGATATCATCTTGTTTGAAGGAAACGACTAGAGAGGAGCATGGAGGATTCGAAAAAGAGGAAGCTTGACGAGGCTGGAAATGGTGACGTTTGCTCCAAGGAAGAGCTTCGC
Organism: Sindora glabra; assembly: GCA_020226215.1. Lineage (NCBI taxonomy): Eukaryota > Viridiplantae > Streptophyta > Magnoliopsida > Fabales > Fabaceae > Sindora > Sindora glabra. Next base: position 22,408,332 of record CM035228.1, read on the forward strand.
CTGCTGCTCGAACCGCTTGCAAAACCACAGCTCGTGGATCTTCTCTCTAAATTGTACGCTCTCAGACCCAAATCCGTCTGCTTTTCTTTGCGGGATATTAACGAAATTTAGTCATCTGGTTTTATCAGTGCCCCAATCAGTTTCTTTCTCTGTTTGAGGGCCAAATAATGGAAAAAATGGGAAAAGATTATGAATTGGCGTTTTTTAGTTCATGATGTTTGGCCTTCTGAGTTCTTCTGCTTCTTTTTAATGCTCTTGCCATGCATTCTTGTTTCTTTTATTAATATTTTTTTTCCAAATCGAAAACATTTGGGCTGTAAGTTCTGTAGAGCTGCCGGGTTTTTTTTTTGGGAGTCCTTCTGCATCTTTTTTAAATTTGTTAATTTACTGATTGCAAAAATTATACTTCTGTTCGCCGTTAAAGTTGGTTGACATTCTTTTCATCCCGTGCTTACTTAGTATTGAAGCTTCTTTTTGTACAAAATTGCCCCAAAACCAACAATATAGAAAAAAAAATTAGCAGGGAACAAAAGCGTCATTTTTCTAATAATCTAGTTTATCTTACGTTTTCTTCATTAAGTGAATTGATCCTTGTGATACTCAATTGATAAATGAAGTTTTTGTATCAATACAGAAAATTTTTAAATTAAAATTAACTCTAAATGCATGAAGTGCGATATTTGTTGCACCTTGACATTGTTTCACCTCAGCTTAATACTCAGAAGCCTCTTTTGCTTTTATGAATGGCTTTGTGCGAACCCTTATGGTGTGCATGTGTTTGTGTGTGTGCGTGCGTGCACTTGTCCCTTTGTACATTTATTATTCCTATTCACTAGTGCATTTTGCATGAGTGCAATGCTTGTCTTCACTGAAAAAGGGCCATAAAAGTATTGCTGGCAGTTGTATGCTGTGTGATTGACCGTGTGCAAGTGTGTTATTTGCATGTTGAGGCATAAAGAGGGTCCCAATATCCTTCAATTGCAGAAGAAATAAAAAGTCTTGCAAGTGCAGATCCTGTCCATCGAAAGCTTTTTGTTCGTGGCTTGGCCTGGAATACCACCTCAGAAACCTTGTGTGCTGTGAGTGCATTGCTGATTGTGTTCATTGTGTCATGCTTTTCAAGTTGCCATTGGACATGATATTGGATGTTCATAAAATGAATTTACTTTGAAGTGTCATGTCACTCTAATGTCTAATTTCTTATCTCAAGCTTTAAATCTCTTCCAAAAATGGAAGTCTTCCTTCTTGTAGAGTTTCTTGCTTAAAATTATGTTTTCTTATAGGCATTTCAAGAGCATGGAGAAATTGAGGAAGGGGCTGTGATCTTTGATAAAAACACAGGGAAGTCCCGTGGTTATGGTTTTATCACATACAAGCATATGGAATCAACTCAGCGTGCATTGAGAGCACCTAGCAAGTTAATTGATGTAAGCTGTGGCCCATTCTATTTCTTGTCATGGTTTCTACATCTTATAGATTGATCCATGATTCTGCATTTTCAATTTTAGAATATCATGCCTCCTTGAGCATCTTAGCCTACTAACTTTCTAGGAATAAGATATATTTAATTTTTTTTTTTTTAAATGTTATCAACTTTGCTCCTACTACCCAATACTAGAGCATTTTATCGGGAATTTTATTTGTCTACTGATAATACTACAAGGTTATTGTTTTGTTGGAAATGTCTCCTCATCTTCTTCTCTTGTTGATATTTGTTCCTTTTGCTTTCAGGGCAGAATGGCTGTCTGTAATCTAGCCTGTGAGGGCCTAAGTGGAGCAAGTAGTGCTCCTGATCTTGCCCTGAGAAAGCTGTACATTGGGAGCTTATCACCAGAGGTCACAAGTGAAATGCTGCTTGACTTTTTTGGGAGGCATGGTGATATTGAGGAAGGATCAGTTGCATATGACAAAGATACAAATGAATCTCGGTAAAATAGCAATATGCTTAATTTAAGATAATATCTTGTGTTTTTGCTAAAAGTTAATGGCTACTTTAGAGGATTGGCTCTGTCTGGTTTTCAAAGAAATTGGGCTGCTTGGTTGTCTTGATTGTCTTTCCTTTTCCTTTATGAGGATTCTTTTTTTACTTCCTTTTCCTCTTGTATAATTTTTGTTTTCTATGAGGCAAAAAAAAAAAAAAGAAGATAATATGTGTTTTTTAATTTTTGCAAGAGCTTGAGAACATCCAAATTTGCTGTAACTTGTCTTATTGCTATTTCGATGGTAGTGGTTTTGGCTTTGTTACCTACAAGACTGGAGAAGCTGCAAAGAAAGCTATAGATGATCCAGACAAGACTCTTGGGGTAAGTTAATGCTCAAATCCTCATGTAGATTCTGGTCAATGGCCAAAAAGGGCCTTATAATTGCAGCAAGAAAGTTGGAACAACAATTTTGAGTGAACAAACATCGTACTTATATGACGTCTTTAATATTTAATAAACAAGAAATGGAAGTTTGATTTATATTTTTACAATAAAGCAGACAAAAAATTTGTTAAGAATCCAAATATATTTCTGCAGTTAATAGGGGGAAGTGTATTGTTTTTCATCATTAATAATCAGAAGAATCCTCAATCCCTATTTTTATAGGGAGAATATGCAAGTTGTCAAAGGGACTTGAGGCTCTAAATCTTAATGCATTTATGATGAAGAAGACTATGCTTTTATCTCTATGTTCAGTTGATTCTGTCAATTCCTTAATTACTTTAAAGGTTGTGCATTTTGCTTAATGTTGTTTGCATTGCAATTAATTGCTACAATGCTATGACATTGTGAACTGAATTTCTTATCAGAGCCTACGATTGTTTTCAGAGTTATCTCCTTTATGAAAGGGTTTTGCATTGCAGACACTGAAATTATTGCAATTTTTTCTTTCTTGCTTGCAGGGGAGGAACGTAATCGTAAAATATGCTGATTCCCACAAGGCTAAAACAGGGCAGCCACCATTATCCACAGGAGTAGCTCCAATGGCAGCTTTACCCATGGGCCCTGGGTATGTGCAGCCTGGAAAGACACACATCAGTTCTGCACCTGTTGGCTATAGCTATCCGCAAGCTGTAGCATCGTATCCTGCATCTTCTTATCCAAGCCCTGCCATGGCACCCACTCCTTATCCAACACAAGGGCAAGTTTCTTATCCTCCAGTTTCTGCAAAGAAAGATCCACATGGGCTCCCACCAGCTCCACCTGTGGGAATGAGCAACTACCCCTATTATTATCCCAAACAGTAACTGTGCCTAGTTAAAAGATGGTGGTATAAATTTCCATTTCCCATCTTGTTCAGCTCTTTTGGCCTATTGACTCAGATTAAATCGTCATTAGTTATTCATGATACTTTGATGCTATTTTGCAGCCTTCTCTATCATGTTGCTGTGAACAGGAGAATAGTTTAGTTATAGTGGATGTTGTAGATGCGATGGCAGGACGAACTCATGCAGAGATGGCTATTGTAGTGTATTGATTTTTTTCATTACATGTTGTAGTCCTTCATAGTTCTCATCAGTAAATGATTAGATTTAATTTTTTTCTGAACATTTTGGATTGAAAAAGGTATTTTTATCTGTTATATCCATCAAGCAAGTCAGTATGCAGTTCTTTCATTGTCAATCTAGTTAAATTCTGCTCCCAACAGCATCCCCTCACCCATTGCTCATAAAATTTACTTTGGAGCATGAAAAGGAAGATAAACCTGTTTAACTAGGCCTGCTCATGGGTCTGACGGTCTATTGGGCTACTTGGCCGCCTGATTTTTCGAGCCTTAGAACCCAATGGCCACTTCCCACCTCTAAGCCAGGACTGATTAATACTGGCCTAGCACCGTGTCAGGCTTAGGCATGAGACTGGCCAGCAAACTACGTTGAGAACTATGTTACACCTGGCCCTCACAATTTTTTTTTTTAAATGATTCTCTGTTTCTGTCGTAGCCTTCAATGCATAGGATTTGGCATTCTGATATATTGCCATCAATTTCGATTCTCACCTCCTGTAACAGCCTATTCTTGTTTCTCTTATTCTATTTCGCTGTCAAATACCATGATTTTTCTGTTTCGAGGTTGTCTTTTGCTTGTTCATGTTTTTCCTCTTCTATTGTTGTTGATTATATTTTTTCATGCTATCCTAATAATTTTTACATCTTGTTTCTTGTTTTTCTTCTTTCGCTCACTTGTCTACAAGAAGTGAAAGAATCCCGGCCATGCGTTAACCTCAGTCTCTGCTTATGTAACATTCGTGGTACACCCGTCCTTTTCTTTCCAAATGGGCCTTAATAAGTAGGTGCACTTTTAAAAATTTGATCTCTCATAGACGTAGGGGAGATCTCAGTCATGTATATCGGCAACTCTAATACCACCACCCTCCGGTTTTTTTTTTTTTAGGTTGTTAGGGTGTTGGGCGGGATGAAAACTCATAATAGTCTGGAGGGGTGAAGCAGAAAAAGAAAAGGGCCACTGAACTATTAGATCAAACAAGGAACTAGAAAAAAAGCTACAAGGAAAATTTTGTAATACACTATTAATTAAATAGTATATTGGTATATTATTAAATCTAACTATTAATATGTCATCATAAAATGTGCAAGATTTGATTTTTGAAAAAAGCATATTTGATGTATGATTAGATTTAATAATGTATCGGTACGTCGCTTAGTTAGTAGTACATTGGGACATCACTTAATTAGTTATGTATCATAGTTTTTCTTAAAATATAAATGTTTTTGTGAACTTGAGTACAAATAATTATATATCATTTGGATAGGTAGTGTAAGCAAGTCGAGTCAAATATCTATATTCTATGTCAAATAATTTTAGATTTAAGTTGTACATCAAGTTTAAATAATTGAAATTCAAGTTTAAGTTTAAATCGAACATGAGCTCAAATGAATTTATGCGAGTTTATTCGAATAGCAAGTTATTATATCTAATATTTCATCAAACTTAGAATATTCAAATTTAAATTCAAGCTTATAATAAATATAAACATAAATAAGTATATACAATCTTATTTGAATAGTTTGTTGTTTCATCAAAATTTAATTATATAAAATTTTATTTTTCACAAATAAATCAAAGATAATTTTTTATTTGATTTTATTTTACAATATAAACTTTTTGTAATCATTAAATTTATTAAAAAAAATTTATACAATTATCACATAATATCAATAATTATACTTAATGAAAGCCAATTATTTCAATCAAAGTTGATCATACTTTTTCATGCTATCCTAATAATTACTTGGATTAAATTTTTATGCATTATATTATTTATATATAGTATAAAAATAAAAATATATTTTTTTATTATCATGCTCGCTTAGGCTTGCATATAATTCAAGTTAAGTAATATAAAAATCAAGCTTGGTTTATATATCAATTGAACTTGACTCGTTTAAATTTAAATTTAAATCAAATTTTTTACAAGTCGATCTCTAATTACTCACAGGTAACTTACTGATTTGCATCTTTCCATTTAAATGACCATGTTACTCAATATCATTACAATAGAAGCACCTTAGCCAACTCTTTGCCCTTTCATTTAATTTTTAGGTTTGAAAATTGTTTGGTAAGACAACATGAACAAGGACTAAGTTTGTGATTTACATAAAATAAAATAAAATAAGGGCAAATTACATTGATTTTTTATGAGGTTTGATCTAATTATATGTGGCTTATCCTATTTTTCAAAATTATATACTATTTGAATTTGTTTGGAATGACTTGAACAATTGCTATAGCTATGATATCTATTTATGTACAAAAAATGTAATCAAAGTTATTATAATAAAATCAAAGGTACTAATTCTAATTTTAGTGAAGTTAGAAAGTAAATAATAAATTTAAAATTTTTTAGAATAAGTCACTAATATGTATATATCCTAACACTTCCCTTCAAGTTGGAGCATATATGTTATATGCATCTAACTTATTATAAATATAATCAATTCATGTTTTTTGGAGAGACTTAGTAAAATTATTAACTAACTGATCATTAGAATTTATAAAAATAGTATAATCTCATTTGGAATTATCTTTTCAAGGATGAAGTGGTAGTTAAGTTCAATATGTGTAGTCCTTTCATAAAAGATGGATTTAAGGCATTGTGTAATACGGCTTGAATATCATAAATAAATTCCATAGAACCCGATTCATATAATTTGGGTTCTTGTAGTAATTTTTAGGGTTCGGAGTTTAGGGTTTAGGGTTTAGGGTTTAGGGTTCTTGTAATAATTTTTTCAATCATATGAGCTTACATGTGACTAATGTCATAACCCGATATTCTACCTCTACACTAGATCTTGCCACTATGTTTTGCTTTTTATTCTTTCATAAAATGATATTTCCTTTAAAGAGAACACAGTATCCAAAAGGTAATCATTGATCACTTAGTGATTTGATCCAATCTGCATAAAAATAGATAATAATTTAAGTGTGGCCTTAGTCTTCATATAATAACCTTTTTCCTAGATTTTATTTAATGTATTTAAGAATTTGCATAATAACATCCCAATGAACTTTTAAAGGTGAGTTGAGGAATTGATTCACTATACTGATAGCAAACGAGATATTAGGTTGAGTGATTATGAGATAATTCAAATTTTCAACTAGTCTTTTATATCTTTTTGAATTTGCAAAATGCTCCCCTAATTTAGTATAAGTTTAACATTTAGATTTATAAATGTGTCTCCTAGTTTTCACTTTATTATGCCTATCTCACTTAGTATATTAAGAGCATATTTCCTTTGATATATAGTCATACTAAGCCAAGATTGTGCTACATCAATGCCAAGAAAATATCAAGTTTCTTAAGATTCTTAATCTAGAAATGATGAGATAAATACGATTTAAGCTCATTAATATCCTTATGATCATCTCCCAAAATTAATATATTACCAATATAAAGACCAATGAAGAATGGTAGCCAAAGGCAAAAAAAGGCGAACTAAAGCAATTTTTGCAACTAGTAAGAATGTGTTACCATAATCCAACTAAAAATTTAAGTATAACCTTTTGTCACCAATTGAACTCTTAATAATTAATCTTTCCATCAGGACTAACTTTAATAGTAAATATCCAATGACAACTAACTAAAAATTTATTAGTAGATAAAGGCACTAAATTCCATGTACCACTGGTATGTAATACAATCATCTCATCCAACATTACTTGATACTAACTTGGGTGAATGAGAACTTCTAACATAGTTTTAGGAATGAAAATAAAAGATAAAATAAAAACAAAAGCATGGTAAGATGTAAATAAATGATGATAACTCAAAAAATTATAAATAGGGTATGAATTCAAGTAGAACAATTACCTTTTAGAAGTGCAATAGAAAGGCTATCAAGATTTCTTGATAAATCAAATTTTGGAGATGAAACTAGAACATGAGATCAATTTATAAGGTTTTATTCAATAATTTAGGTTGGTGCTAAATCTTGAACAACTTAAGCAGGATGAGGTTGTTGTAAGTAAGTAATAAAAGGCTTATTTTATGGACATAAAGAAGATATAATTGCAAGATCATAAAAAGGAATTGGTAAAACTTCATTTATGGGAGTGATTTTTATGGAAAAAGAGAAAAAGAAAGAAGATTTGAACAATGTAACATCAGTAGAAGTAATAAAAGGTTTATTTTATGCAGATAAAGAAGATATAATTGTAAAACTATAAAAAAGAGTGGGTAAAATTTTAGTTATGGGAGTGAATTTTGTGGGAGAAGAGAAAAGAAAGAAGACTCAAACAATATGATATCAACAAAAGTAAAAATTTACATAAAGTTAGTGAATAATAATTATACCTTTTTTACAATCTTAAATATCTTAGAAAAATACATTTTATGAATTTAAGAGATAATTTTTCTATTCTTAGAAAGATATCATGAACAAAATAGGTACATCCAAACACATAAAAAGAAAATCTATACATAAGTTCTTTTAGAAAAATCAGAAAGTGAAGAATCTGATTGTTAAAATAGAAGAAGATATATGATTTATTAAATAACATGTAGTGTGAAAAAAATCTACCCAAAAATAAAAAGGAATATTTGTATGTAACAAAAAAGTTCGTGTAGTTTTAATTAAATGCCAATTCTTTCTTTTAGTAATGTTATTTTTTTGAGGTATGTGTGGACATGTGGATTGATGAAGAATACTTTTAAAAGACATAAAAAAAAGAGAAAGATGCAAAAAAAATATTACTAGGCATTGTCACTTTGAAGTATGCAAATTTTCAAACCAAATTGATTGCGTATTTCAAAATAAAAGGATTTAAATTTTGAAAAAAGCTCGGAACGATCTCTTATTAAATATAATCAAGTGCATTATGAGTAATAATTAATAAAAGTAAAGAAATATTGAAATCTTAAAGTTAAAGTAATAGTGTAACATGACTCAAACCTAAATATTAGAATGAATAATAAAAAATAAAGACTTAACTCTATTTTGAATTCTACTAAGAAATGAACTATGTGTTAGGATTTGGATCAACAGATGCAGTGGAATTTTAAAATTTTAATCCAAAACTTTCCTAGGATCCATGCAAAAGTCATAAACCAGTATTAGGGTTTTACCTTATTTGTGCTCGTATTCTTTCTGAACGAATCCAAGATGAATCAAACGCCGGTCAGAAGGTACAGCATCTCTACGGTATCCACACTAAGTGAATAACGACTTCTCCCCTCCACGAAATTGCTACGATTTGTTTCTCTCACTAGGATTGAGTTTGGATATTTTCTAGAGTGATTTAGGTTGTGATTGAAGTTTACGTACATGAATTATAATGTGTTGCCTTCAAGTTCTTTTATAGAGTTTTATCTTATTTGTGCTCATATTCTTTCTAAACGAATCCGAGATGAATCAAACGCCGGTCGGAAGGTACAACATCTTTACGATATCCACACTAAGTGAATAACGACTTCTTCCCTCCACGAAATTGCTAGGATTTGTTTCTCTCACTAAAATTGGATTTGGATATTTTCTAAAGTAATTTAGGGTTTTATTGAAGTTTAAGTATGTGAATTATAATGTGTTGCCTTCAAGTCCTTTTATAGAGTTAAGGCATATCACAATCCTAGTCCCACTAGGATAATATTTTAAAAATTCTAATTACACTAAATAACTATCACCTTATCCTTATCTTAAAGGGAGTGAAGAGAGATAGAACTTATCTATTAATTATCTAATATTAGATAATAATAATAATAATATTATCTCATAATATAATTATCTAATATCTAATAACGTAATTATCTGATACTACTTTAATATCAAATAATATCACATAATATATATAATATATAAATATATATTATCATACTAATATATATATATGTACGAAAATAAGTTCAATTAATTGAATTTTAGTCTAACTAAAATTCAATTAATTATTATTTTATTCCTACTCTTTTTGTGTGACCCTGTAAGTTCTTACTACATTGATAATCACTTATTTTAGGCTATGAATAATGAGTAGTATCTAACAATACATCATTGTCACTCAAGTAGTAAGAATATTTATGATTCAACGTTTACCTAACATATGATTAACATTTTGTATCATAATCCCTTTTGTAACAATATCCAAATCGAACTGGAGATATGGAGTGTGTCATCCTTGTCAATGTTTAATTTATATTTCTTGACACTGAGTAGACTTAAAACAAATGATCAATATCAGATATTGATCCAACTGAGTATGGCCATATATTTCTAAGTCTTACTCAACCAAGGAGCCTAAGGATATTTCTCTTTTATACAAGAGTAACAAAATCCTATCTACATCACTTACTTCCTTCTGTATGATTTGTGACACACTCAATTAATGTCCTACTCGTCATCCCGATTAAAGGTAACATAGAACGACATCAAAGTGAGTAACTCCTCGTGTAGGGAATCGTAATGACTTCAGGTCAAAGGACTATGCGCATTTGTAATCATATGAGAATAACTAATGATACATTTATCCATGCAGTATTTTCACAGTAGGTTAGTTTAGTACATTGTTCACTAACAATGTATTCATGTATTAACTTGATATCACATATCTATAATTCATAATCATCAGTCACTATACATGCTAGTCTTGATGTATTATTACTATCCTTTTTGTAATAATACTTGACTAGGGGTATTTTAGGAATAGTAAAGTTATTCCAAGAATAATTATTATATTTAAGTTATAATTTATGCAAAATAAAATAAAATAAAATATAATAATTATATTGCCAAAACGAAATATAATATATTGTGTAATATTGTAATTATCTCTATGATTAGCTCTTAGGACACACACTAACACTATGTACATGCTTATCAAGTTGACAAGACTAGCACTCTAAAAATTCTAGAGTTGAAAGACTCAGAACAATTTTGTAAAGTTTTCCAATACTTAGATGTCTTAAATAGTAGTAAAGTAACTCAAGAGATTCAGCAGTAACATGAATTACTAGAAAAGCTAGTTTGATGTAGTAAAGTCCCTACAACTTATACTTGGTACCACAAATATATATAATAAAAGAATTAGCAATAAAAGTTATAAAATAATTAAAAGTATGTGTAAGTTGACTAATTGAAATTAAATTGAAAAGGCAACCAAATACATAAAGAATTAATTATAGTGGTAAAGAAGGAAATGACTTTACTTGACCAATATCTTAAATAATAATTTTAGATCCATCAGCTAAAGTAATTATAGGAAAGGATTTATTGGTGCAATTAAATTGGATAAATAAAAATTGGTTAACAGTTATGTGATCAGAAGCTCCTTAATTAAGTATCAAGGGCTAAATTATATCGATGCCGAATAAGATTGTCATGTTGTATGATGCTTTAGACATTTTTTTTAAATAGCAACTGATCTGACTATTAGATCAAAAAGTAGAGTTTCATTGCTTAAATTAATGAATTGAGACCACAAAAAAAATTAGTAAAAAAAGGCGACAAGGTGCAGCAGCATGCGTGCCTCATGCGCTAGTGTAGAGGCAATGCATGATACTTACACATGTTTGATGAAGTGGCATAGGTGATGAATGCGCCAATGGGCTTTGCCAGAAAATGACCAATAAACAGATCCATATAGGCAATTTTGCAAAAAAATCTCATAACACTTTAAGAATTATGCCAGATAGTTACAAAATGCTAAAAAATATGTGCAATAGTTGTCTAGGTTTTTAGGTTCTATTTAAAGGAAAATTTGGTTTTTGATTTATAGGTTTTTAGGCTATTTTGTTCTATTTTGTTAAAGAAACATAAGGTAATTTGGTTTTAATGTTGATTTTTTTTTAGTTTGCTAAATAACAATTTTGGAAATAGAAGAAGATGGTAGCAAAAGTAAAGTTCTTCAATGTGAGGGTTTTGATACCTACTTGAATTTGTTTGGAATCACTTAAGCAATTACTATAGTCATAATATCTATTTATATAAAAAAGATGCAGTCAATAAAAAATACTACAATCAAATTTGATATACTAATTGTAATCCTAATTAAGCTAGAAAGAAAATAATAAATCTAAAATTTTCTAGAATAATTTTCTAATATGTACATATCTTAATAATACTTTTACTCCTAAAGCACCTTTGCTATTATGAAATGCAATGATGTTAATCTTAAAATTGCAATTACTTCTCTAATGTCATCTTTAATGGTTGAAAAATTATTTTCCTATATTTTTTATTTACATATGCCATTAAAAAAATCTTTTATTTCTTAAGTATAATTATGTTACATTTTTACATAAAAATGAAAAGAAATGATTTTCTAACTATAAGGAATGATTTTAAAGAAAGGGTAGCACTTAAATTAAAAAAAAAAAGAAAAATCAAGCATTGCATTTCATAATGGAAGATATATTTCAAGTGATGGAAGTATATAATGCAAAAAAAAAAAGAGATATATCGAGTGTAATTAAGTTAGCCTTTAAAAGAAGTTAACGTAATTTACCAAAAAAGATAAATACTTTTGCCAACAATTTGTTGATTTTTGTTTTTTAAGGCTCTAGTTCATTACACGAGCTGAAGACGTACACATAAACTTAACATCATTGTTTCTTATTTGGGACTCATCAAGAATAAGGTTTATTATGATTGTGCATTTGGGTATCATCTCCCCATTATTAGGTTCTATGGTAAACCTTTGATAATTTAGGGGATTCCATTTATGTTTTGGTTAGATGGTGTGAGTTTGGAATTTGTAAAGAGCATAACAATTTTTATGACATTCCACCAATGGATTTAGAAGAAACCTACATGATGGCCTTTCTCACTTACTTTTAAAGGAAATATAATTTTAGAAAGATATGGCGAGTTTGTTTTGATCATGTATGTTGATACACGGAAAGATAAATGCATTTACATTAAATTAGTAGAATTGTAGTTGTTTTAGGTTGTTTGGAAAACCTGATATTTTGGTGTTACTTATTCTTTACATATAATACACTCATTTTAATTTGGAAAATACTATAAGTATGAAAGATGAGTTTTGAATTTTCTTATATCCATTGGATTAAGTTTTATAGATTTACTTCATCATCTTGTATTTAATGATGACTCTTATTTTTTATTCAAACCTAATTTTGCATCCCATTTTTGAAATCTTTAATTTTGTTTTGAAGTCTTGTGAAGGAGTATTGTTATGACATATTGATTTTGGACTTTGTTTGAATTTATATGTAGATTGGTTTAGAAACTACTATGAATATCATATGTAGATTTCATAAATTGTCATTGATCATAGTTGAATCATTAACACTATTGTTTTTATTCACCCTACCAAAAAAAAAAAAGAAATTTCTACACATAAGTCAATTTCTTTCTTATTGCAACTATTTTACATTGATTAAACTGCAAAAATTATTTGTTCCTTTCATACAAGGGAAAGATATTACCTACAAGTTGTTTTACTGACCTTTGGCATCAATAATTGATGCATTTAATTCTGAACCTGGTTGTGTTTGCATTTCTTTTTTCTTTTTTGTTTTCACTTAGCAATAAAAAGGAAAAAAAAAGCAAATGTTTCTCCATTGGAATGAATGACATAGACATTCATAATTAATCAATCACAAAATTTGAAATTTAATTTATTTGAAATTGAATTTATAATAATGTTAAATGTAAATCTAATTTTAAATAAATTGATTTTTTTTATGTTGCTAATAGTAAAGCAAATGTAATGAATAAAGATTTTTGCTTTTCTTAAAAAAGGGAGAGAATGATCTTAGAAGAGAGATGTAGAGTTTGTTTGGTTTATGTTTTTAAAAATAAAAGAATAAAAGAATTTGTTTATTTAAGTATTTTTTATTTTTAAAAATTATTTTTAAAATATATATTTTAAAAATAAGAAAACAAGAATATTCTGTGTTGTTTTTATTTTTTATTTTCAAAACATACTTTATTAATAATATTATTATAATTCAAGGTCATTTTTAAAATAACTTATCAAATGCTTTCTTATTTTGATTATTTTTAAAAATTAAAAATTGAAAACACAAATAAACATATCCATAATTTTTTTATATATTAAAATGGTGAGTCTTAGGATAAGAAAATACATTTTTATTTTTATGAAATAGCAAGACAATGAAAAAGAAAAAGAGAAAATTTTAAATTATTTACCTTTGGTTAAAAAAAAAAAAAAACACTTGGAATCATTTGAGCGAAATTACGTGCCCTACTACGTCTACGGGTCACTAGCATGTAAGGCCAGTAGAAATGCTCATGGCCGAGTGATCGACATTCGTGTCAAATTTTTTATGTATAATTATACGAAAAATATTGATTTGAGTTTGACATGATTCATTTATTTTAAAAAGAAAAATTAGCCTAATCTTTCGCCGTTAAAATTATACAAGATTAAAGCTGAAAGTTTGATTATCTATATTTTCAATATTATTTTAAATAATTGATATTTTTGTAATGCAATGATACTTGATATTAATTTAAAAATTATATTTTTCATCATTTAAAAGTATAAATTATTTAATTACATTAAATTAAATATTTTTAAAAATAACTAAATGAAATTATTTTTATAATATATATTTATATTTATAAAAAATATAAATAATCGAATTGGATTCATATAACCACAATTCAAGTCTTAATTGAACCATAGGAAAATTCAATTAATAGTCATGTTTAAAAAGGAAATTCAATTTTTTTCCCCGGTCAAGCAAGGGGTAGGCGGGAAGAGATGTGGGTGGGAATCAAGGCATTTGAGCTCCCGCCTGCAAACCATGGGCCAATATTTGCTATAAAATTGTACTAAATGAGTTTGGAAGAGATCCCTCGTTTGCTAAATGCATTACACGGGCAATATATGGGAACAAAAACCAAAGCCAAGCGATAATATTGGACTCCAAAGAGAAAAAGCTTGATATATTTTTGGGACACTGACTGTATTAATATATTATTATTATATAATTGTTAAAAAAATAAATTTAATGTATGATTAAATTTGATAATATATCAATGCATTACTATTTTTAATAAATAATAAAATTCACATAATTATAAATTTTATAATTTATAAGAAAAGCTAACTTTAAATATTTTCAAAAGATAATAGATATATGCCTCTAACTCAGGGTCGAATTTACGTTACAAATAAAAAAATAAAATTACATACATATATAGTATATACTATTTATAATTACTGCCTGCCTCCGCAATTTAAATGATTTTACTTTCATAAATTTATTTTTTCAGCTGAAAGAGAGAAATTTTTCATCAAACATAGGTTAAAAATATATAAAATTTAATTTATTTCATATATTAACACGTAAAAATGAAAAATTAAAATTAAAATAATACTATATTTTCATTTGAATAGTTAGTTATTTTATAATAATTTAAAATTAAAATCGTCATAATCCGTAAAACTCCAACGTCTCTGTATGAAGTATTGTTTACTGTACATTTACATATTTTTCAGGTTTGTGGGAGAATACTGTTGGTAGTCATTCGTGTGGATAGTTAGAAGATTAGACTTTTGAGCAGTAAAATTGTCCAACCTTGTTATGACAATAAAAAATTGCAGGGTCATGTGGTTGAAAATATTCGTACTACTTTTTATGGAAAAAAATGAGTAATTTTATGAAAGAAAATTATAATTTTCAGCTGTTGATTAAAATTTGAAAGCTCTAAGAATTTGTTTGATATTTCAAGGCGACAAGGATGACCCAAAACTTGATTTATTTACAATATTTTAATTTTGAATCATGTAAAGCTTTTTTTTTTTTTTTGGTTAAGATATACTTTTTTATGAACAGATTTTTATTGGCTATACAGGAATACTATTTTCTTTTGAACTATTTATATGCTAATTTTATTTATTTATTTATTGTTTAGTATAATAATTTTAAGAGGAATATGATATATTTATTTTTAATTCCTTATAAAATAAACAGAAAAATTATGTTGATCACAAGTAGCTAGTAACTAAATTAAAAATAATAAAATAATTATATAAAAATATTTAATAAAATTAGTTATTGAATTAATTAAAAATATAAATGGGATAAAAATAAGTTGATATAAATAAATATATGAATTAAACTAATTCATATTTATTTTAATATTAAATTATATTAATATAATTATAATATTTAAAATAAGGATATAATTATCTACAATGTAATTAATTATAACTTATGATATTATATATTTATTTATTTACTTATATTAATTTATTTATTATTTAAAATAAGAATTTAATTATGTAAAATTTAATTAGTTATATTTTATAATATTATATATTTATTTTTTATTTATTTACACTAAATTAATGAATAAAAAATTTTTAAAATTTATTGACGGTAAGTTAACTTATGAAATTTATGAAATTAAAACTTAACTTTTTTTAATAAATTGGTGCGATAAACAATTTTAAAAATTACCTTACCCTGTAGATTATGCATCAGTAACTTGTTCATTGGGTCAATCACAAGCAAAAGGGTATCCTGCATCTTGCTATCTCCCCGACTGTGACAAACTTTGTAACGAGGCGGTCGGAGATGCGGCGTCTACGCCCGGGGAGCTTCTGTCTCTTCCATTTGGCTGAAGATTATATTTTCCAAGCTACAAAGTGAAAACAGTGGTAAGGGCTCCTCCTCCAGAAAGCTCATCTCCAGAATTCAGGGGCACAAAAACTTCCTCAGTTCCGTTCCAGAAAGCTGGTTTTTCTTTCCGCTGTTCATTCCAGCTTCGAATCATACCAAAATTCTAATGTTCAACATGCGAAATTTTAGGTTAATATTTACTCTCAAGTGTGCAATTTCTAATTTTTCTGCAACTCATATTGGGTCGCTAGAAACGACGCTTCGACCGCCTTTGTCGCTTCACATTGCCCAGAACCCAAAATTTTATAGAACGAAGAGGGCAGCAAAGTCTTCACATTGTAAGGGTCCTGATGCAAGTTTGACTGCTACCAAGAAAAGTGCTGCCAAAATCTTTCGCTCTACCAAACTAGCAGCTCAAGCTGTGTTACTGGAATATTTCCATTCTACTCGAGGCTTGCAGTTCTTGGATGCCGATAACATATGTAAGAACTCACCATCTTTTCTGAGGGAGCTGTTGAAGAAAGTTCCGAAGGAAGGTGATATCAGAGAATCAATTTCCCGGTATTTGCGCTACCATCCTATTAATGAATTTGAACCTTTTTTTGAGAGCCTGGGTATGAAACCTTCCGAATATGTGTCCCTTATTCCGCCAGATATGATGTTTTTGAGTGACGATGAACTGATGCTTGAGAATTATCATGTACTGTGTAACTATGGGATTCCACATAATAAGATGGGCAAGATTTTTAAGGAAGCAACTGAAATATTTCACTATGGCTCCGGGGTTTTGTCATCAAAGCTCCAAAGCTATGAAGAACTGGGTCTTTGGCAGTCTATTTTAATAAAAATTATTGCTTCTAGTCCATGCCTTTTGACTGGGGATATGGACCCTGATGTTGTCAAGTTTATAGAGAAATTGATGAATTTTGTAAAGGATGCTGATTGGATTGAGGAACATTTGTCAGATGAGGCTTCTTATAATTGGCACCACATGCTTGAGCTTTTGTGTTTCTTTGGCAAGATTTTTAGTGAACAGTTATCTGAAACAATCAGCCAACACCCTCACTTACTTTTTGAAGAGTCAGGAGGAAGGACATTCTCCCTGATTGGCTTCTTATTAAAATTTGGATTGCCAATGAACCAGATATCTGTCATTTTTTTTAATTTCCCACAAATTCAAATTGGGAAATTCCTTTCAAATTTGAGGAATTGTTTTCGGTTGCTTACTGAAATTAAAATGGAGGCAGCAGATATTAGGAAAATTTTCAGGTCTTATACCTTATTGTTGGGTTCGTTTACTATAAAGAGGACAAATAGTTTACTTGCAAACCTGAATGTTGGAAAGAAGCGACTTTGTAAAATCATACAGGATAATCCACAAGAAATGAAGAATTGGGTTCTAGGCAGAAGGATTCAACATTTGCCGATTCCACAAGAAAGAATAGAATCACAGATGCAGAAGAAAATTTTTTTGTTGAACTTGGGATATGAAGAAAACTCACACAAAATGGAACGTGCATATAAGTTGTTCAAAGGTGAGGGACGAGACCTTCAGGCAAGATTTGATTGTTTTGTTAAAGCTGGCCTGGATTGTAAGGATGTCCGTGAAATGGCAAAAGTTGCCCCTCAGAATTTTAGCCAGACCGTGGATGTGCTTAGCAGGAAAATTCGCTTTCTTGTAGATGAACTGGGATATCCTATAACAACCTTAGTGAATTTCCCATCTTATCTCTCCTATACAACACAACGAGTTAAACTTAGGGTGTCAATGTATAATTGGCTCAAAGACCAGGGGACAGTAGATCACAATGTTGCTTTGAGCACTATAATTCCATGTTCAGAGAAAACATTTCTAAATCAGTATGTAAATCATCATCCAATTGGTCCTAAAGTCTGGGAGGATTTGAAGGAAAAAATTTATTCTGAGAATTGATATATAATTTCCTGTGATGTGATTATTGCACCATATAATCTGCAATCTGTGTTGGTGTTGGATACAGTTTATCACCTGCTTGTAAAAGTTATCAAGGATTATTAACCTGCAAGTCTTACTCTGAAATGCTTTACTTCAAGTTGACAGGCGGAGTAGTGTAAATGTCATGATAGGTCTGTGAATGTCAGCTTTGAGGTTTAGAATTCGGCACTTCTCTATTTTTAAGTGCATAGTTAATAGCTTCAGATCAAAGGGCATGAGTCTGCGTGTTGTTCTTCAAATGGAATTTGTTAACAGATCACTCTTTCTATAAGAATTTTTTCTCCTTGTAATCTGACTACCTGAGAATTGTTCAGTATCAGTTTTGTCAATGGTTGCTGTTGTTAAAAGATAGAACATATTGTAGATTAATTTTATTTTCATTTCTTTGTTTATTTTTTGGCAAATGATCTGGCTGATAGCAAGTGTTATTGGTGCTGTGCACTTAATTATCATGATTCTAAACTGATAATTGTTGTTCTGTACTATAATTGCAGTATGGCATTTGGTGCACTGTAATATCATCTTTCCTCTTTCTCAAGAATCGTATTACTCTTTTGCTTGTATGTATGGATTTATAAATGTATACTTTTGACGTGAATGCTTGTCTTACTGCATTTGTGATGTCTTCCTTAGTAATCCATATTGCATGCTTGTTGTACTTGTATTCACTGAGAGAGGCCCATGAAAAGGATTGCTTCTCAGTTCTCACAGCTTTATATTGTTGTTGACTGTGTACACAAGATTGTTTGCATGTTGAGGCATAAAAGAGGTAGCTATATTCTCCAATTTGCAGAATTATTGGAAGAGCACATTGTGCCCATCGAGAGCTTTTTGTTCCTGGCTTCCCCAAGAGTACCACTAAAGAGACCTTATGTTCTATGGTTACTTTGTTTACTTTTCGTGCATGTGATTGTATCATATTACATGATGCATGCTTTATATGATTTAGTTTGAAATGTCATATCACTCTATGCTCTGTTCAGTACCTTATCCAGCCTCAAGTCCCAAAAGATAGATCTTTCTTTTTATATTTTTTCAAAGATTGCTTCTTAAAGCCATAATAGAATGTATATATTGTACTTCTTGTGTAACAATGCTTCTGCCACCCAAAACTCAGTTTTCTTTCTTTCTAGATAGAAGATGCTAGGTATTTTTCAGTTGTGTATGTGTCTTATAATCTTCTAATCCTTCCACTACTTTGTTCCTTCTTTTGGGCATTGTGAGTGTATAGTTCACTTCACTGTCTGTAACCATCTTTTCCTTGTTTCCCTGGTAAATTTTAGGACTTTTGATTTTCAGGTCTGAATCTGTTTGTGAATCAATCTGTGATGGCCTAAGTGGAGCACGTAGTGGTGCTGATCTTTCCCAGAGGAAGCTGTAATTTGGGAGCTTATCACCAGAAAGTGACAGGTAAAACTCTGCTCAATTGTTTCGGGCAGTATGGTTAAACGGAGAAGGTTCCTTTGTATATGACAAGAAATGAATTTCTGTGGAAGTTGCAGCATGCTCTATTGGACACAATAGTGTTAGTTTTTAAATACTTGATTTTTGTTATAATTTGTGTTATTGCTATCTTATTTCCATTGGTAGTGGTTTTGGATTTGTATAGACAAGACAGAGTGGAACAACAAAATTAAGGCCGTAATTGGTCTTAAAAAGACTTCGTGTGTAATTGAACAAATGAATCTTTATTTGGTGACCGTAGGATTTGATTGCATCTATCCTCGTTAAGTGCTTGGGGTATCTAGGGTGATTAGGCTAGGTCAAAGATCACGTGACTAACATTTTTAATAAATCCATTTTAAGTAGTTTGGCTTGCATATTGGTTCACTTTTTTTTTAAATTTATATTTTTAAATTTTATTATTTATTATATTTATATTTTATTTTTATATTTTCATATTCATTAGTTTTATTTTTTATTTTTGTTGTGTTTAATTATGTTTGAGTAATTGAATTTAACTTTTAATAATTACATTGTGTATTATATTGAATTGCTACGTAAAAATAATTAATAGATTACTTTTTTTTATTTTTTATTTCGCCTCTCAAGCACATAAACTATTTGAATAATTAAATATAAGTTTTTTTTTCAAAAAGTTATCTGGGCTTGTTTAGACTGTGAACTAGTTTGGATAATTGAGGCTTGATTTATTTTGGTTCGTGGTCCTTCAGATCAAACTTGTGTAGGTTATTTTTTTCTAAAAGAAATTTTAACGGGCCTAATTTTTTGAGAGACCAACACAAGGAGTGTTGAGGTATTAAGACAAGCTATATATGGGAAAATGAAATAAAGGATTCTATTAGGGGACGTTTCGGGATTAATTCAATATGAGAGGTTGAAATTATTGTTTTATTGGTAAAAATGTAGAAAGATATTATAGATTGGTCAACAAATATGACAGTTGTCTTAGAATCAAGTCTGAAAACATTCCCTATCCATGTATCTTACAACCATTCCCTTTTCCTAAACAAGCATAGAATATGTCTATGTACTTCATTAAGGGACTGCCTTTATCAGGAGGGAAGGATACCATAATGGTAGTAGTAGACAAACTAACGAAGTATGCACACTTTATCAATCCAAGGTACCCTTACAAGACCCAACAAATAGCACATCTGTTTATGGATAATATCTATCAACTACCTAACTTACTAGAAATAATTATCAGTGATAGAGATAGAATTTTTATTAGCCTCTTCTGGAAGGAATTTTTTAGATTTATGGGGATCAAACTTCATCTCAGCATAGCCTACCATTCGTAATTAGATAGACAAACTGAGGTCTAAACAAATGTCATGAAAATCATTTGAGAAGCATGACAGTTTGACGACCCAAGTAAGCAGTGACTTTTCTAAGCTGAGGGGGTGATATAACTCCTCTTATCACTTAACAATAAAGATGACAACCTTCCAAGTCTTGTTTGGCTACTACCCACTACAATGTGGAGAAATAAGGGTCAATAAAATTGCAATAGCAGCAGGGGAAGAGTGATTTAAAGGAGAGATCAGTTGAATAGAATTCTGTAGGATAGCTTAGAAAAGGTTAGGGTTAGAATGAAGCAATTTGCTAATTTGAGAAAAACTGAAAGGTCTTTTGAGGTAGGCAATTGGGTATACTTGAAAGTCCAGCCTTTTAGGCAAAGTTCAGTAGCACTCAGGTGAAACCTCAAGTTGTCTTCTAAATATTGTGGCCTCTATGAAGTCGTAAATAGAGTAGGATTTGTTATCTATAGATTACAACTTACTAAATGCTCTTAAATATACCCTGAGTTTCATGTGTCTGTAATGAAGAAAAGCCTTGTTGCAAATGCTAATTTCAGAATCCATATTGACCTTTCACTTATTGATTCTAATGGTCAATGCAAGGTAGAACTTATAGCAGTCTTGAAGAGAAGAACAATCAAAAGAAACAATCCGCCCATGGCACAAATACTGGTGCAAGTGGCAACTTGGGAGGACTTCAATTTCATCATAAGATCAGTGGTGGAGAGAAGGGGGGCTGGGGGGCTTAATTTAAAATTTTTACTATAGTATATATATTGAAATTTATTTGGCCCCCCTTAAATAATATATAATTTTGTATTAAGCTTATCAAATTACTAAAATATTGTTGGGCTTGCATCATTTTTTATAATTATCTAATGCTTTAAAAGGCTTTTTGAATTCTGATAGTTGGGCTTTATGCTACTGGTCATGACCAAATAATACATATATATATTTATTTTGCTTTTTGTTACTGACACTTCAGCCTTTAAGTTAGAAACTTCTCCTAGAAGCTACATTTTTGCTTCTGCACAGCACATCTCTTCCTTTGGGTTTTCGTTTCTTTCTCTGCTTTGGCTCTGCATCTCTCAATTCTCTCCCACTGCGTTGCATCTTCATTTAATCTCTGCAAGGCTACGATAGCCGAATAGGTTAGTGTTCTTTTTAAAATCTTAACAATGATTCATCATTTATTTTTTTTATTTTTATTTATTATCTTGTTACTTAAAAATGGGTTACTGGGTTAGTTAGCAATTAGGAATTTTAATAGTTTATAGAATCATAAATTCAAAATCTTCTCACTATTATTATAAAATTAAAAATAAAAACAAAAATGAAATAGAAAAGCTTGAAGTTGAACCTAATTACACAAAGGAACTTTAAATAGCTATGGAAGTAGTCAACGGCTGTTTAGAAAATGGTACACAATAAACAAGAGAAGTAAAGGTAAAATCTGAAATTTTATGTACTTCAATTTAGATAAAAGCTATTAATTTGTCCTTGTTGAATGTTGCTGACTTTATGATGAAAATATGGTCCTATAGCCCACATTAAAATTGAATGTTGCTGACTTAATTTGAATGTTGCTGTCTTGCTGGCTTTAATTTACCCATTTTGACTTTCATGAAATTATCAGCATGCATGTTTTCCTTGACGTTTTCTCCTTATAGCAAGAATAACAATAACAAATTGTAGTTGTTATAATTATGGTTCACAAAGATAAAGAACCCAACATCAAAGAATAAAATAGCAACGTGAAATAATAAGTTACAAGTTACTATTTTTGATATGTTAAAGAATTTCATACTATTTTTCAAAATATTTTTTCTTTTATCTATTTATATAACTCGTAGTGATGAGAAATTTAAAATAATAGGATTAGATGAAGAAGGGGATTTCTATTTTGTAATTTCTAGTTAATTTTTAAAAATTAGATTGAGGTTCTTTGTATTTTCATATTAAAATAATTTTTATATCATTATCATTTATATGACATTTTTTTTTATATTTTTTTAGGTATAAAGATGTTAAAGAGAAAAACTATTGACTCTTTTTTTAAGAAAAAAGAGGAGAATGAAGACACACAACCTAGGATATCAACTCCAAATTTAGATAGTGAAGTGAAAAATATTGTTGAGTAACCTATAAGTCATACATTGGAGGAGCCCTCCTCAAAAGTTATAAAAGTTGAACAAGAACAAATTGACATGGGTACTCTTGTGCTTGATCCTGGAAAGCGTCCTCAAATTTGGGATTATCCTATTAATCAACAGGATGAAATTCGAAGGGCATATATAAAATATGGGCCTTATTAGTTTAAGCAAGATGTTTATTCATTTTCTAATGATGTAGATCATTCACGACGATTTCAAGCTCATTAGTTTAAAAGTTTCTCTTGGTTAGAATACTCACCAGAAAAAGATGCTGCTTTTTGTTTTCCATGCTATTTGTTTGCAAAAAAATCAAGTGGACATTCAGGTTGTGATGTATTTGTTTCAAAGGGATTCAAAAATTGGAAAAAAGTTAACAATGGAAAAAAATGTGCATTTCTGTCTCATATGGGCAAAAATCCTAATTCAGCTCATAATGTAACTTATAAATGTTATGAAGATTTCAAGAACAAGTCATGTCATATTGATTAAGTTATGTATAAGCAAGCTTCTCAACAGGTTCAGAAAAATCGCTTATGCCTCAAAGCTTATGTGGATGTTGTTAGATGGCTAACTTTTCAAGCATGTGCTTTAAGAGGACATGATGAAAGTATGAGATCAAAGAACCAAGGTAACTTTCTTGAAATGATAAAGCTTTTAGCTTCTTATAATAAAGAAGTAGGTGAAGTTGTATTGGAAAATGCCCCACAAAATGCAAAATATACATCTCCAACAGTTCAAAAAGAAATTTTAAATATTTTTGCAAGAAATGTGCAAAGCCAAATTCGTAAAGAGATTGGTGATGCAAAATTTTATTTGATTGTTGATGAAGCTCGAGATGAATCTAAAAGAGAACAAATGGCTTTAGTTGTTAGATTTGTTAATAAAGATGGACTTGTGAAGGAAAGATTTCTAGATCTTGTACATGTTAAAGATACCATTGTATATACTCTTAAGCAAGAGATTTGTTGTGTTTTGTCTCATCATAATCTTAACATTCAAAATATTCGAGGGCAAGGATATGATGGAGCAAGTAACATGCGTGGAGAATGGAATGGGTTACAAACTCTAATTTTTCAAGAATGTCTATATGCATATTTTGTTCATTGTTTTGCTCATCAATTACAATTGGCTCTTGTTTCTGTAGCTAAAGAATCAGTTGATGTCTACACTTTTTTTCAGAATTTAACTTTTATTATTAATGTTGTCATATCTTCTTGTAAGCGCAATGATGAATTACAAGCTACTTATGCAAATGAAATTGCACGATTAGTTGCAATGCATGAGATTGGAACAAGAAAAGGAGTTAATCAAGTTGGTACATTAAAGAGGCCTGGAGACACTAGATGGAATTCTTACTTCAATTCAATTTGTAGCCTTTTACGAATGTATAGTGCAACTGTTTCAGTTCTTGAAAATCTAGCTATTGAAGGATCTACATATTCTCAATGAGATGATGCTACTTTTGCTTTGAAGTCGTTGATTTCATTTGACTTTGTATTTGTTTTGCACTTGATGAAAGAAATTATAGGATACACTGATAAGCTTTGCCAAGCTTTTCAAAAAGTATCTCAAGATATTTTAAATGCTATGCATTTGGTCTCGAGTACAAAGTCATTGATTCAGAAGTTGAGGGATAATGGTTAGGGCAATCTTTTAACAAATGTGACTTCCTTTTGTCAAAATCAAAGTATCCAAGTTCCTGATATGAATGCTTGCTTCTTTGACATAATTTGTTCTCATCGCCAGAAGGATATTATCACAATAGAACATCATTATCAGGTAGATATATTTACAGCTGTGATAGATTATCAATTGAAAGAACTAAATAGTAGATTCAATGAGCAAGCAACAGAGCTTCTTATTTTGAGTACAGCTTTACATCCAAAAAATGGATACAAGTCATTTAACATTGATGACAAATGTAATCTTGCCATCAAATTTTATCTTTCAGATTTTTCAGATCAGGAGAAGCTTCAATTGAGATATGAATTACAACATTATGAGCTTGATGTTCTTAATGATCATAAATTACAAAATTTGTCTTCTATTTTTGAATTGTGTCAGAAATTTGTGGAAACTGGAAAATTAACAAATTATCTCTTGGTTGATAGGTTGCTTCGACTTGTCTTAACTCTTCCAATTTCAACAGCTACTTCTGAACGAGCTTTTTCAGCTATGAAGATAATCAAAACAAGGTTTCGTAATAAGATGGAAGATGACTTTCTCAGAGATTACATGATCACTTATATTGAAAAGGAGATTGCTGAACAATTCACTACAGATATGATAATTGATGATTTCTATTCTTTAAGGGAACGTCGGGCAAAACTCAAAATATAAAGATATGTATTTCATATTATTTTTATTATATTTATTACTTTATATTAGTTTGATTTTATTTATCATACTATGCATATATACTATAATCATAATTAGAAATTTCTTAATTAAGTTTCATAATATTTTATTCTTAGCCCCCTAATTTAAAATTTCTACCTCCACCATTGCATAAGATGATTCCCAGACTTGCAACCTTATCCTTGTGGACAAGGATCTTTTGGAGCAGGAGGCAACGTTAGAATAAGAAAGAAAAAAGAGTAGTTTGGAAATTAAAGATTAAGTGCGCCTGCTTTGCAATCAATTGGGGTAACTGATTCTAATACAATAGGGATTAGCTTGTAATAAAGGATTATACAAAAAAATTATTAGAAATCTCTATCTTCTCCTCTCCTCTTCTCCCTTCTACATAACATGAGGACATGAAAAAAATATTGGTGTATTAGTGAAAATGAAAGAATCAATTCAGGTGGAATTAAAATAGATATTCATTTGCTTCTGAATGTGGTTATTCCTTCTATGGTGGCCATACTAGAAGCAGATGTGTTTTGATGCCATTGCCTACTATGTATATTTTGAAATTTATTTCCAATTAGATTGAAATAATTTGATGGAAAGGATTTGATGGATTGATAAGAAAGAAAAATGAAGAGGAAGAAAAGTAGGGAAACCAGAGCGAAAAATTAGAATCTTGTTTTGTTTTCCACTCTAAAATTATGTTATCATCTTAAAATTAACATTATATTTTTAAGGCTGGAGTATTAATTTGGTAATTTTATAATCTAATTAATATTTTGGTTAGATTTGATGCATAATAAAATTAAACGAGTCAGTGTTTGGCCAGATTACATGAGTTTCTTTTCATCAATACAAATATATGTTATTGAAAAAACTACATCTAATTATTTATAGAACAAAAATATTTAGTTTGGTATAATTAGACATTTTATATGTTTAAAGATTTTATTATTATTTTAAATATATTTTTATATAAAATTTTGGATTTTACTTAAAATAATAATAAAATAAAAAATAATTTAAACTCAAATTCCAACCTGATTCAAATATAAAATTAAATGAGTTTATACAAATTTATTTAAGTAATATATTATTAAATTTCAATTTTTTATCACATTTAGAATATTCAAATTCTAATTAAGTTTATACAATCTTACTCGATTAATTTATTATTTCACATAAATTTAAATATTTATTTTTCATAAATAAATTAAATATTATATTTTTTATCTTATTTTAATTATTAATATAAATTTTTCTAGAACCATCAAATCTATTAAAAATATCAACATAATCATTATATGATAATAGCAATTATATTTAATAAAAAAAACATGTTTTCATGCAAATTTAGTAATTTCCAATGTAGTTAAATTTTTTATATATTATATTATTTATATGTAGTATAAAAATAAAAATATATTTTTTATTATTAAACTCACGAATAATTCAAATTAAATAATATAAAATTTAAGCTTGACTCATATATTAATTGAATTAAGTTTATTTAAACTTAATTCGTTTAAAATCAAATTTAAATTAAAATTTTCACGATCTAATTTTAAATCACCCCGGAATAACTTGATTCAATTATCCCTTATATCAAAACTGACGATATTCTTTGTAAATACGTGCAGGAATGAATTCCTTGGAAGACGAATCCCAATGAAACCAGTATTTGGTTGGTTGTTCCTGTTGTTTCTCAGGAGATAAGGATATATCAAACACAATCAATTAACCGTTTTATTATGATTGCCAAAAAATCGGCAGATAAATTACGCTTTGATACGGCTTAAGAAAAAAGAAATCTGTAGATGAGTTATGCATTCATACGACTCTTGAAAAAAAAAATTGTTTTGTACATTCAATTTTACTCAATATATAAGTAAAAAACGTGGATGGATATTTATGAATTTATCCAACTCATTTATTTTTAAGTCAATCCAAATTTATTCATTATTTTTAGCGGGTCAACTATATAGATGGAATATATTTTTATTAACAAAATAGTAATTCATAACTTATTCATGGATATCATTTATTCACTACTTCATATTTTTATTTTATACTTAAAATAAATATTTAATAAAATAATAATTAAAATTCACCCATATCTTTTATTGTAATATTATAATATAAATATACTATTTTTTTATCTTTTTCAATTTTTATCAATCTTCTATTATAATATAATGTTATTTAAATTAATACAAATTTTGAAACATTAAATATGAAATATTATTTGAAAAGGTATCCCTTTCAAATAAAGGTGGAAGTAGGCAATTTGACAAAAAGAATTTTTTTTCAAATGAGGATGGAAGTAGGTTACTTGGCATATAGATCCTATTAGCTTAATCAATTTTTAGCTTATTCACAAATTAAATTTGGCAAAAAGAACTTTTTTTTCAAATAAAGATGGAAGTAGATTACTTGATATACAGATCTTATTAGCTTAACCAATTTTTAACTTATTCGTAAATTAAAATAGGCTTAGGTCCAATTTTTGACTCATTTGACGAAATAAGTTAAGTCATATTAATTAAAGTTTAATCTCTTAAGGTTTATATAATTTATAGGCATAAGTAAGTGTCAGGATTCACCTAATCGTAATTGGTGTGAAATATTTTTTTTTAGTTTCCACCATTTTATTTTAGTCTAAATTTGATATTATTACATGATTATTAACGAATAAAATTTTTTTATAAATGTATTTAATGGTATTTAAAAGAGCATTTACTATTTTCTTATCTCTTTCATCTACAAAGCCATATTTATTTATAAACTATCGATTATTATGGCTGTCTTAACAAGAGCACGAGAGAGTTCTCTAATTTTTGCCAGTGTTGTAAGGGCTATAACAAACTCATCTATAAAGAGAAAAATTAACTATGATGTGTGAAATAGTAATGATTGTGATTGATAATAAAACTCGGAGTGTGCACATACACATATTATAATTTGGTCTAATAATTTCACCTTTGTATTTATGTCCACGTAATTAGGCTTTATAATTTAATTATGTTCTTGTAAATTCTCTTTTCTATTATCAATTTCTGATTTTTGTATATATATATTTAGTGGTTTAATTATTCTTATCATTGTTGGAAAAATAAAAAAGTATAACTCAAATACTGAAAGAATAAAATATATAACTTCAGTGATACATTGATTTCATTGTATCGGTTATATATTTATTTTAAACTGCAATAATTTACTATTTCGAGTAATGATTTTTTATTGCCCTGTCATGTATAACTTTACAAATCTAAAATTTTGTTAATTACATGAATGATTGCAAGTGAAAATCCATAAATTAGTAAAAATTATTAGGAATGAAAATAAAATTTAAGATTACTCACAAAAATATGGTAAAAATGGAATTAAAATTGGATCAAAGTATTGCTGGGAATCAAAAGTTTAATTTAGCATATATTTATTATTCAAATTTTTAGAAGATTTTTCTGGCACTATTTATTAGACCATCTATTTTGCATATTATAAAGTATAATTGTGAAAAAAAAAAAGCATGCAAATCGTCCTTCCAAAATAAAAATCCAATAAATAATAGATAAAGATAATCATTATATATCGTTAGAGATATATATAAAAGGTTAAGATAATTATTTTAGGTTAATATTAAAAGGTATTTTTAAGCACGTGGAGAGAGGTTAATATATGTTAAAATTAATCCTTATATTAAGTATAGATTATAATTATTAAAAATTATAATATATTCTTTCTAAGAATTATTATATTCAAGATTATGTTAAGAAATTAAGATATTTCATATGATAAAATTGCAATATTTACTCAAATACATTGCTTTTGAATCAATATTGAAAGAGCTTATGATTAAACAAATGAAACTTTATTAATTGTTCTATATGACCAAAAGGTAAATACGAGAAGACATTATAAAATTAATAATTTTTTATCTTTTAACCATAATTTATCATTTATGAAATCTTGCTAAAGAGATTTAACAAAAAGGGTCATTACGGTTGGAATAAATCAAAGTAATTATGATCATCTTTACCCCCCCAAAAAAAAAGAGTAATTGTGATCATGAAATAATGATTACACTACATATATGTAAAGGTTAGTTTAATAATAATAATAATAATAATAATAATAATAGATAAAGATAATCATTATCTATAGTTAGAGATATATAAAAAGTTAAGATAATTTTTTAAGTGAAAAAAATAAGTATCCTCGTTCCTTGCTTGTAAATCCAAAAAATTAAAAGCGGGAGAGTTTGGTATTTTATGAAGAAGTGAGATTCTTCAGGAAGACATACGCATGAATTTTCGTTTGTGAAGGAAATTTGATTGAAAAATAATCTTTCTTTTATAATTTTTCTTTACAAGTTTTTATTAAAAATAAAATGAAAGAGGAATTCTGCGAGTCCTTTTAAAAGAGTAACGGATTGTTATGATATTGGTTAAGAATTTGAATAATTTACTGGAAGTTTTGGCTTCAATCAAATAAATAAGGCACAAAGTAAAGAAGGCTGAACAAGAGCAGAAACTTGCCATAACAACTGAAGTTATAATTGACGTATTCTTGTATTTCTTTAGTATCGGTATTTTAGTATTGCTGATGTTCCTATTCCTGAGTTCTTTTTTTTTTTTTTAATGAATCCTATTCCTAGGATTTGCTTTAGTGTTGTTTCACTGGAAGGATTTGCTAGATGGTAATATTTTAGGTGGTACACCTTCCCTTTTGATGGCAACGTTTATGCTTTACCAATCATTCAAACCGGCAAAATATACACAATATATATATATATATATATATATATATATATATATATATATATATATATATATATATATATAGAACGAAGTTAACTAGTTTAATCAAATTAAATATTTAATATATTTTAAATATTCATATATAAAAATATATTTTATTTATAACATAATTTATAATGTATATATATATATATAAACTACTTAAAGATATTAATATGTGCATTGTAAATAATAAGAATGGTAAGAATTAAAATAATATAAAATTTTTAAAAATATAAAAGTTAAAAAATACATAAAAACGGGAAAGAAAAATTAGAGATAAAATTTTTAGCGGAAGAACGGATTATGAGAAAGTGGCATTGGCTAAAGAAGCACAGGCTTTAAGTAATTAAATAGATAGAAAATCAAATATTAAATAGATATAATAATATAATAACACAATAAATAAAGATAATCATATTATATAATATAATAATATAATACAATACAATAGATAATGGATAAAGATAATCATTATATATCGTTAGATGTATATAAAAAAAATTAAGATTAAGATAATTATTTAAGGGACAAAAAAATAAGTAACTTTATCCCTTACTTAACATTAAAAGTAGGAGAGTTTGGTATCTAAATTTTGGTTTGTGATAGAAACTTGATCGAAAAATGTTTATTTTTTATATTTATCTTTATCCGAATCCTTTTAAAAGAGCAACGGATTGATCTTGTGATATTTCACCAGCCCTAAACCTTATATATACATGTGTGCAATCAAACTATATATAGCTTATCAATGTAAAAGATCTCATTAATACAAGCCATTAGCAAGTGATTTAGCTAAAAGGATTTGAGTAATTTGCTGGAAGTCTTGGTTTCGATCAATGGAGGCGTTAGAGCTCGAAAGGAGGAAGAAAGCTATAGATGACATATTATTCTCCGCTTTCTTTCGCATGGGTATTTTTTTATTTATAATATTCATACTCGTGTTATTAGCCATAATATTTATGTTTTACATGAAGAATGTAGAAGGCAATATACTCTGTGCTATCATCCTCCTTTTAGTGGCAGCTTGTATGCTCGGCCCTATCATTCAATTCGCCAAAGAAATGGCCACTCAACTCCGATTGATCATCAATCCACCTCATCCTCAACCTCAACTCGCCCAAGTAGTATAGTAATTTATATGATTTATCTTCTTATTCAATCTGTTATTTCTATTTTCTAGATGCCTTAGCATTTTATCTTTCATTCAGTATTAGATTTATATTTTTGGGTACAGTATTGGGAATTTTGTTTTTTTTGTTTTACTTACACAAGTCTTGCATTATTTGTTTTCTGAAAATACAAGGTCGAAGTCCATGATAAGAAGTAAAGAAACTAATATTTGTATTAATAGAAAAGTAGTTTAATAGTTTATATTTCCAATTTCCAACCGAAGATGATAATGATAATTAACAGTATTTTTATTCAATACAATAACTATATATCTTTTATATGATGTCAATTGCCAAAAAAAAAAAAAAGTTAATTGTGTTCAAGGGTGCAAACAGAAAGTAATCTGAGCAATTTGTCAAATAAGTTGCCAGTCAAATGTTTTGTTACGTATTTGAAGATCTTTTTTAAATAAAATTATAATATCTTATAATCAAAGTTACAAGAAGATCTTCAATTGTACAGACTGTGCATTTAGTAAGTATATAGAAAGTTAAAATTCAGTAACAAGCATTAGAGTATTTTTTTTTTTAAATTTTGTCTAAAAAATTATTTTTTAATAAAAGAAATTATAAATATACGTACAAAAATATTGCCAGAGTAATAAGAACAGATGTCTTAAATGCAATTAACTGAATCTGCCCTGCATTAACTAGCTAGGGTTAGGTATAATTAATGGGCCTAGAGGTTATATATCTTAAATGCGATTGGCTATACTGGCGATCATTGGGCGGAACAAGGGGGACTTAAACTGTGATAGAGATGAATGGTCACTGGCTACTTGGCTTTGCGAAAACAGCAACCCAATAACATTGAATAGATTGGAAATACAAAATTCACGCGTTTTCTGATACCGTAAGCCCTAATGTTGGTAGTATAAGCAAGGGGTAAATGTTTGAATATAGATGATAAGTAATAAGTGAACACCTTTCTTCCATGAGGATTTAGGGTTTATAAATTATCTCTTTAGGTGTTATTTAATTCGTTTCATAGTGTAAAAAATTTTATTTTTTAAGAATTACAAAAGAGATGAATTGTTTGATTGGTTATTTTTTTACAAATTAATAGAAATAAAACTCAAGTCCTACTTTTAATAAAGTATGGGAAGTTGCTTACTTATCTCAATTTTAAGTTTTACTTCTTATATTATCTATGATCGATACAATGATAAAATTATCCTTAAATTTAATTAATGATAATTACAATTTATTAATTTATATTATAATAATATCGAGAAGAATATATTAATTATTTTAGTAATACTTCTTAAAATATTTAAAATTTAATTAAACAAGATATAGAAAGTTATTTCTTAGAAAGTGTCACTTCTTATATATCAACCAAATAACTTTAAATAATTTTCAAGAAGTTTATATCGGACATTATTTTTAGAAAATTCAATTTTCCATAGGAAGTTACTTCTTGTATGAATCAAACGATTCCTTAATAATTTACCACTTATATCTTTAATAAATTAACACACATATTAGGTGTAAACAATATAAAATTAATAATTTTATTAGTGAAGAACATAACTAAATATACAATCTCATAAATTAAGTAAATAAATAAATCACATAAAGGTAAATCGTATGTTGCATGTAAATTGTGAGTAATTAAGTTTTGAATAGTTCTAATCTTATAAAACACCCTAGGTAAATGCTACAATGTTAGTGAATCAATTTCATATGTATTTAATGAAAGTAGAATGTCACAAATTATATTTAATTCAATTGTATTTAATTTCACACATATTCTAACCTACATACACACATATACATAGTAGTTAATACTGGTATAAGAGACTTTATGCCAAAACTCCACTATTTACTTTAGTTTATTCATTGTTATAGAACAATGAACATTTAATATTGAGGGAGAATAAGTAAAACACTCATTAATTATTTTGTATATCGTTTTTCATTTGCATCATTAAAATGCTATTTTAAACTATACAAAAAATTTCAATATTTTTTTTTTACTAACAAAACCCAACTATGTATATCTCTTTTTTAACTCAATAAAAACCATATAATAGTAGAAATGTTATGAATAATTATTGAATGTGGATGTCCACAAATTAAATATTTTATCCTTATTTATGATAAATTATTATGTTTAAATTATGATCAATTATATCTCCAATTATAATTTTATTATTAAGTTTTAATTATGATCAATTATACTCCCAATTGTTATCATAAGTACTCTCTTTTACAATTATGATCAATTATTATGCTTTAATTATGATCAATTATATTCTCAATTATGATCATATTATTAAGTTTCAATTATGATCAATTATACCTCCAATTGTTATCATAAATACTCCTTTTTACAATTGGCTTATGGTTAGGAGCCAAATATTTGCTATCTTAGAATTCTTGGATGTATAGTATATGTTCCAATAGCTCCATCATAATGCATTTACAACAGGTTTTGCTAATTGTCATTTTGATGAATAAGTTTTCTTAACATTAATGGGGGGAAAAAGATAAGCAGTTAGTCAAAGAAATTACATGAAATACTTTGCAAAATATTGATCCTCATATAAAGTAATGTGAACTTAAAGTTCAAAAGATAATCCACTTATAAAGTATAGCTAATCAATTACCAAATGCATTTATTGACCTACAGAGAGTGATTAAGTTACATATACCAGCTGCTAATGCTCTAATAAAGATTGATGTCTTCAAAAGATAATTTATTAATAAGAAAGTTAATGAGTTTAAGGCACGCTAAAGGCATGATAGACTAATAGGTTCAAAAGATAAAAATTCTAGTAAAAGAAAAGGACCAATTATTCAAGATGAGCCTATTAAAGAAATAGATACTCTAACAAACAATATAATTCTAGAAGAAGTCAAGGTACCTGAAAATGATGAAGAAAATGAAAATAAGAAGATCTTAATAAA
Source organism: Sindora glabra (assembly GCA_020226215.1). Classification (NCBI taxonomy): domain Eukaryota; kingdom Viridiplantae; phylum Streptophyta; class Magnoliopsida; order Fabales; family Fabaceae; genus Sindora; species Sindora glabra. The sequence goes on from CM035228.1 coordinate 22,442,507, forward strand.
TTATGTCTCTATAGGGAAAAAATTGAACTACAAAGAAATAGTTATCGACAGTATTTTTACATGTAGCACTTAATATTATGAATAATAATGAGGATCATGAACCTAGATTTATCGATGAATGTTGATGTAGATATGATTGGCTAAAATGGAAAAATGCAATTTAAGTAGAATTGAATTCACTTAAAAAATGTAAAGTTTTTGGACTTGTAGTCCAAACACCTGAATTTGTAATACTCGTTAGGTACAAATAGGTATTTGTGTGTAAATGAAATGAGAAAAATGAAATTATAAGATGTAAAGCATGATATGTTGCCTAAGGTTTTACATAAAGACCTATAATTGATTATGAGTTTACTTATTTTCTTGTGGTGGATGCAATCACATTTTTTTAGACTGGCAGTACATGAAAAACTTGATATGCATCTTATGGATGTTGTTATAGCCTATTTATATGACTTACTTAATTATGACGTCTATATGAAAATCCCAAAAGAATTTAAGATGCTTAAAACATATAATTCAAAGTCTCGGGAACTTTATTTAATTAAATTATAAAAATATTTGTATGGATTAAAACAGTTTGGGTAAATATGGTATAATTATCTTTGTGAATACCTATTAAAGGAATGGTATAATAATGATCAAATATGTCCATATGTTTTCATAAATTGAATAAATTTTGAATTTATAATTATTATTGTATATCCTGAAGAGATTCAATGGGTAATTGATTGTTTGAAAATATAATTTGAAATTAAAAATCTTAGAAAAATAAAGTTTTACCTTGGCTTGTAGATCAAACATTTAAAAGATAGAATTTTTTATAAATTAATCAACTTATACCCAAAATATCCTTAAAAGATTTTACATGGATAAATTACATCCATTGAGTACCCCAATGGTTGTTTGATCACTAGATATGAATAAAAATCCCTTTAGACCTCAAGAAAAAATATAAAGCTACTTGATCCTGAAATACCATATCTTAGTACAATTGGAGCACTAATGTATCTTGTTAGTCATATAAAACTTGATATATTATTTGCTGTTAATTTATTAGCAAGATATAGTACTCCACCTATATGAAGAAATTGGAATGGTGATATAAATATTTAACAAATTTGATTAAGTAATAATATAGTGAATTTATTTACTAAGGCACATCCTATTATGGTATTTGAAAAGTTAATTCATAATATTGGAGTTCTTTAACTTAAAGACCTTAATTAATATCATCATGAAGGAGAGTTAATACGCACTGTACTCTTTTTTCCTTTGCTATAATTTTTGTCCTATTAGATTTTTTCTAGCAACGTTTTTAATGAGGCAGTATTCTATTACATATTATATGGACATCCAAAGGGGAATGTTATAAATAATTATTAAATATAAATGTCTACAGGTCAAATATTATATCACTAATTATGATTAATTATTAAGATTCAATTATAATCAAGTATATTCCCAATTATGATCATATTATTATATTTCAATTATGATAAATTATATCTCCAATTGTGATCAATTCTATTTATAAATTATCATTATGAGATTGTAATATTTGATCAATTTATTCTATAAATATGGGTTGTACAAATCATTTTGTATACAGTTGAATGAAATATTCTTTTCCCTTTTGTATTTCTTTCTCTTCCTTATGTTTCTCCTGTTGGTGTGTATCCTAGAACCAATCATATAAGATGATTAGAGTTATACACAATGTATTATATTTTATTTTAGGTAATTTAATTATTATATTTTGTTTTTATTATTATTATGCGCAATTTATAACTTAATATAATAATTATCCTTGGAATAGCTTTGCTATTCCTAAAATGCCCTTAGTCAAGTATTATTATGAAAAAGGATAGTAATAATACATCGAGACTAGCATGTATAGTGACTGATGATTACGAATCATGGATATGTGATATCAAATTAATACATGAGTACATTGCTAGTGAACAATGTACTGGACTGACCCACTATGAGAATATTGCATGGATAAACGTGTCATAAGTTATTCTCATATGATCACAACTACGCATAAACCTTTGACCTGAAGTCACTACGGTTCCCTACATGAGGAATTACTCACTTTAATATTGTCCTATGTCACCTTTAATCAGGTGACAAGTAGGGTATTGATTGGGTGTGTCATAAATCATGCAAAGGGAAGTGAGTGATGTAAATGGGATTTTGTTACTCTTGTATAAAAGAGAAATATCCTTGGGCCCCTTGATTGAGTGAGACTTAGAAATGCATGGCCATGCTCAGTTGAATTAATATGTGATATTAATTATTTATTTTAAGTCTACTCAGTATCAAGAAATATAAATTGAACATTGACGAGGATGACACATTCCATGCCTCCAGTTCAATTTGGATATTATTACAAAAGGGTTATGATGTAAAACGTTGATCATGTATTAGGTGGATGTCGAATCACAGACATTCTTACTACTTGAGTGGCAGTGATGTATTGTTAGATACCGCTCGCTGTCTATGGTTCAATAATAAGTCATTGTCAACGTAGTAAGAACCTACAGGGTCACACAAAAGGAGTAGGAATAAGACAATAATTAATTGGACTTTAATTATATTAATATCCAATTAATTGGACTTATTTTCGTGCATATATATTATTAAGAATAATAAATTCACGTTTTATATATATATATATATATATATATATATATATATATATATTATGTGATATTATTTGATATTAAAGTAATATCAAGTAATTATCTTATCAGATATTAGATAAATATATTATGAGATAATATTATTTTGATATTTGATAACTATATGCAATTATCTAATATTAAGATATTTATATTATGAGATAATATCATTATCTAATATTAGATAATTAATAGATAAGTCTTATCTCTTCCCATTATCTCTAGGATAAGGATAAGATGAGTTGTTAAGTGTGATTAGGATTTTGGAAGCATTATCCTAGTAGGACTAGGATTATGGCTTGCCTAAGTTCTATAAAAAGCGACTTGATGGCAGCACTTAATAATCACGTTTTAAGCTTCCATATAAACCCTAAATCACTCAAAAAACATCCAATCCTAATTCTTAGAGAGAAAAATGCATCCTAGCAAACGCGTGGAGGGTGAGAGGTCGTTGTTCACTCCGTGTGGATACCGTAGAGACGCTGTACCTTCCGGCCGGTGTTTGATTCATCCGCTCTCAAGTTTTGATCAGTAGAAACACGAGTGCCCAATAGGTAAAACCCTAATCATTGACTCATGCTTTTTGCATGGATCCTAGGTAGAATTCGGATCAAAATTTAAAATTCCGCTGCATGTGATAATCCGAATTCCCAACATCTCCTTCATCTTTTTCTTTTATCATTCCTTAAGTGTTTATTATTTTTGTAACAAGAAAATATTTATTAGGATTTTAACTAGGTTATTGTTTATTTAAATTGATGTCACACATAAATAATTCTTTAATTTCTGATTGAACAAGTTATTTCTTAATGTTAAATTCTTGTGATAAATAAATTGTGTAGATGATCTTGTTGAAGTTATTCAAACACTAAAATGGAAATGTAATGACTAAAATTAAAAAGGTAAATAGTCAATAATAAAATAATAAAAATTTCAGCTTATAGTCCAAAATAGCATTATTTTTATAAGAACCATGAGACAATAATTATTATAAAAAGAGATTTATTCAAAAAAAATAATTCTTATATTTATCTATAAAAGGTTCAATTTATGTCAATTCATTATATAATGTGAACATATGTTGCATTTGAATTTTACATTTCAAAATACACAATAAGAAGTAATTTTCATTAATCAATAACTATTTATGACAATAGGCATTGGGTTTGAGGATTTGGAGGTAGGACGTACATTGTAGTTGTTAGAGCATTACTAATTTTATTGTAATACCAGCCCAAATCTAACTACTACTTATTCAGCTTATTTATGTGTAGTGGAAGTAGGGCTATCAAACAAACAGGCTGGATCAAATCTACGTGGGTTTTAACCTATCATGAACCAGTTCATTTGACTTGCAAATAAAAATGGATGTATTTGTGGGGGTTCGAGTCCACTCTATGAAAGTAATGGATTGGCTCACAGATTAGTTAGTTTTCATGTTAGTCTATCCATAATTGAATTTGAGCTCTAGCAGAATTCTATTTTTCTACAATCTGCACAAAGTCATAAACTATGCCCTGTTTTGTTTAGTTGAATTATAAGAAAGAAACACTCCAAAAAGAAATATCCTATAATTTGGCTATTACATCCATCCATGTAATATCCACTAAACTTTTCCCATTTGTAATGAATTAACTCACTGAAATTAGTAAATTTAAAATTCTAAATATTTAATACAATTAATTATTTGTTCACACATGACAATCATTATAATTATAATAAAATAAAAACTACTTCTTGGGATAAGAAAAATTTAGGAGTGGATCAAAATCATTAAATTGAAGGTGGTTTTGCATGAAAGAGACTTTAGGCTTGTTTATCATACCAACACGATGACTTGTAATCCCCCACCTTTTGAATTATCGTCATTCACTTCTTGAACACTTTGCACACAACCTAGCCTTCTTCCTGCTGATACAACTCGCAAAAACTTAGCCCTATTAGCCTCATGTTTGACTTGTATATTTAACATCAGAACTCCAAGAATTGATTTAGAGAAAAAACCTTGTAAGATGAGTTTTTAATTATACTATGATAGAGGTTAAACTAGCCTTTAAGCTTTCTTTTCTTAAATCAATTTCATTCTGATTACTATCTTTCTCTACTTAAGAATAAGTTAGGAAGGGAGTTAAATGTTATGCTAGCAATACACTTCCTAATAGGCTAATATAACTTACCAATTCATTTTGAATAGTGCATTAGGACTATTATGATATTATGATACAGATAAATATGTAAAATAAAAAAAAGAACCAAGTGAGAAATACTTACCCATAACATTCTATCAACTAAGCAACTAGCAATAAAAATTTAGATCAATAAGGACTCTAAGATAGCTAATCAAAACACATAGAAATTCTTTTATAAGTTAGTATAACCAGAAGCCAATGAAACTTAAAAAAAAATTAATGGCAAATCTAAAGAACTTATTAGAAAATAAGTCGGAGACCTTTATCTATGCATCTTCATCATTATTAACTCATAACTCTTTGTTTAGATAAATTATTATTTTTATGTTTAAATCCTTAATTGAGTCATTTTTTCCTTCTTCTTCATCCTCTAAATCTATAATTAAAAGTTTAATTATTAATGAAATTCAAAGATTAAAAAAAAGAAAGGTTAGAAAATTTTTAAATTAATTAAGAGTTAAATTATAGAAATTATTAGGAGGAGTGAAATCATGGAGCCAACTGTGAATCAAATCAAAGCTTGAATTTTCTTTAAAAGGAGAAAGGAGATAGCTTATATACTTATTTAACATATACCTTCCAATATTAAATGCTAATTCGGATGCAACTGTAGTAATTAGCACACTCAATAAGTCATAAGCTATGATGGCTAGATCTGGAAATTTGTTCTTATGCATCTTCCACTAATATAAAACATCCAAATCTTCATAATAAGCAAATTCGAGCTTTGGCTCTTCTAAATAAATCTCCAATTGAGATTTTCCAACTCCTATAACAATTTGAGAATTAAAGGCCTATATCCTAAAAATTAATGAAACTTAAAACAAAAATTAATGGCAAACCTAAAGAACTTATTTAAGTTTAAGACCTTTATCTATGCATCCTTATCATCATTAATTCATAACTCCTTGTTTAGATAAATTATTGTATTTGTGTTTAAATCCTTAGTTGAGTTATTTTTTCCTTCCTCATCATCCTCCAAATTTATAATCAAAAGTTTAATTGTTAATGAAATTCAAAGATTAAAATAAGAAAGGTTAGAAAAATTTTAAATTAATAAGGAGTTAAATTAAAAAAATTATTAGAAGGAGTGAAATCATAGAGCTAACTACAAGTGCAAATTAAAGCTTGAACTTTTTTTAGAAGGAGACAACTTCTATATTTATTTAATACATGCCTTCCAATTTGGATGCTATTGTGGTAATTTGCACACTTAACAAGTCAAAAGCCAGGATGGCTAGATTTTGAAATCTATTCTTATGCACCTTCCACCAACCTAGAACATCCAAATCTTCATAATGAGCAAATTTGAGCTTTGGCTCCTCCAAATAAATCTCTAATTGAAACTTTTTAGCTCTTGTAACAATTTGAAAATTAAAGGCCTTGAATTTTAGCCTTAAAAAAATTATACAATCAAAAAATAAAAATGATCAAAATACAATAAATTATATAAAAGCACTGGATCATATTTATAGGTAACATATTAAAAGTGAAAGTGGGAAAACTTAAGTGAAAAGTTTTTTTAGTTTATTGCTTGTGCTTGAACTTTCAAAGGATGATATGCAAGTAACACTTAAAGAGTGAGTTCCTTGGTAGCTTGGAAGTGAATGCTTAGGACAAGTTTCATGGAGTTGAAAAAGTTTTTATTTCATAATCCTAATTTTTTCTTCATAAGTTATTAGGTCAATAATATTGCAGCAAAACTTTAACAAAGAAAGCTTAATTCTTGTATCAAAGATAGCTGTCATAGCAAGCAAAACATTGTACTCATTCTAATATTTATCAAATTTAGCCTTCATGTTAATAGTCATCTCTCTTATAGTTTCATTTTCACTCTTTAAATTATCCAATAGAAGACATTTAACTTTTCAAACTTAAGTGAAGTACAAGTTTGCAGTTAGATAACTTGAACCAGATATTAAACTTGTCATCTCATAGAAAGGCTCCAAGAATTCATTCATCTTTTCACCTCTTACCCACTCCACACTAGATGGATAATGCTTGTAACTCTTATTAACAATTGCAAAGTGAATAAATACTTGTTTATACTTTAAAGTACTATCAAGCAAGAGAAAAGTAAAATTCCATCTAGTAGGTACATCCAAACATAATTTCATATCTCCATTAATTAATAAATTTTGAACAGTCTTGTTAAAGCTTCTCATTCTTGCCTCTAAAGCCTAAACATATTTAATACTTTAAAGCATTATCAAGCATGAGAAAAAATTTTCTCCTTGCAATCTGACTACCTAAGAATTGTTTAGTATTAGTTTTATCAATGATTGTTGTTATTAAAAGATAGAACATATTGTAAATTAATTTTATTTTCATTTCTTTATTTTCTGGCAAATAATTTGGCTGATAGCAAGTGTTATTAGTGTTGTGCACTTAATTATCATGATTCTAAATTGATAATTGTTGTTTTGTACTATAATTGTAGTATGGCATTTGTTGCACTGTAATATCATCTTTCCTCTTTCTCAAGAATCATATTACTCTTTTGCTTGTATGTATGAATTTATAAATGTATACTTTTGACGTGAATGCTTGTCTTATTGCATTTGTGATGTTTTCCTTAGCAATCCATATTGCATGCTTGTTGTACTTGTATTCACTAAAAGAGGCCCATGAAAAGGATTGCTTCTCAGTTCTCATAGCTTTATATTGTTATTGACTGTGTACCTAAGATTGTTTGCATGTTGAGGCATAAAAGAGGTACCTATATTCTCCACTTTATAAATTATTGGAAGAGCACATTGTGCCTATTGAGAGATTTTTATTCCTGGCTTCACCATGAGTACCACTTAAGAGACCTTATGTTCTATGGTTACTTTGTTTACTTTTCGTGCATGTGATTATCTCATATTACATGATGCATGCTTTATATGATTTAGTTTGAAATGTCATATCACTCTATGCTCTGTTCAGTACCTTATCCCGCCTCAAGTCCCAAAAGATAGATCTTTCTTTTTATATTTTTTCAAAGATTGCTTCTTAAAGTCATAACAGAATGTATATATTGTACTTCCTATGTAACAATGCTTCTGCCACCCAAAACTCAGTTGTGTTTCTTTCTAGAAAGAAGATGCTAGGTATGTATGTGTCTTATAATCTTCTAATCCTTCCATTACTTTGTTCCTTCTTTTGGGCATTATGAGTGTACAGTTCACTTCACTGTCTGTAGCCATCTTTTCCCTGTTTCCTTAGTAAATTTTAGGACTTTTGATTTTCAGGTCTGAATCTGTTTGTGAATCAATCTATGATGGCCTAAGCAGAGCACGTAGGGGTGCTGGTCTTTCCCAGAGGAAGCTGTAATTTGGGAACTTATCACCAGAAGTGACAAGTAAAACTCTACTCAACTGTTTCAAGTAGTATGGTCAAACGAAGAAGGTTCCTTTGTATATGACAAGAAATGAATTTCTTCAAAAATTGCAGCATTCTTTATTAGACATAATAGTGTTTTGTCTTTAATTTTTTTTTAGTTAGTAGTTTTTAAATACTTGATTTTTGTTATAATTTGTGTTATTGCTATCTTATTTCCATTGGTAGTGATTTTGGTTTTATATAGAAAAGATGGAGTGGAACCACAAAATTAAGGCCATAATTGGTCTTAAAAAGACTTGGTGTGTAATTGAACAAATGAATCTTTATTTATTAATCATAGGATTTGATTGCATCTATCCTCTTTAAGTGTTTGGGGTATCTAGGTTGCTTCAAGGATGGATTAGGTTAGGCCAAAGATCATGTGACTAACATTTTTAACAAGTCCATATTAAGTAGTTTGGCCCGCTTATTAGTTTGCTTTTTTTAATTTATATTTTTATATTTTATTATTTATTATATTTATATTTTATATTTATATTTTCATATTCATTAATTTTATTTTTTATTTTTGTTGTGTTTAATTATGTTGAGTAATTGGATTTAGTTTTTAATAATTACATCGTGTATTATATTGAATTATTATGTAAAAATAATTAATAGGTTACCTTTTTTTATATTTTTTTCGCCTCTCAAGCATAGAAACTATTTGAATCATTAAATATAAGTTTTTTCCCAAAAAAAAAGTTATTTTGGCTTGTTTATACTGCGAACTAGTTTGGATAGTTTAGGCCTGATTTATTTTGGTCCATGGTCCTCTAGATCAAACTTGTGTAGGCTATTTTTTTCTAAAAAAAATTTAAATGGGCCTAATTTTTTGTGAGACCAACACAAGGAGTGTAAAAAGTGTTGAGATTTTAAGGAAGGTTATATATGGAAAATAAGGAGAAAAAATATTTTTTATTAAAAAGATATTTTTTTGAGATGCACCTCTTTGCTATCGAAGGACGTTTTGGGATTATTTCAATATATAAGAGGTTGAAATTGTTGTTTTATTGGTTAGAATGTAGAAAGATATTATAGATTGATCAATAAATATGATAGTTATCTTGGAAACAAGTCTAAAAATGTTCCCTATCTATGTATCTTACAACCATTCCCTTTTCCTAAACAAGCATGGAATATGTATACAGACTTCATTGAGGGACTGCCTCTGTCAGGAGGGAAGGACACCATAATGGTAGTAGTAAACGAACTAACGAAGTATGCACACTTCATCAATCCAAGGCACCCCTACAAGACCCAACAAATAGCACACTTATTTATGGATAATATTTATCAACTACCTAGCTTACTAGAAACAATTATCAATTATAGAGATAGAATTTTTATTAACCTCTTTTGGAAGGAACTTTTCAGACTTACGAGGATCAAACTTCATCTCAGCATAGCCTACCATTTGTAATCGGATAGGCAAATTGAGGTTTAAATAAATGTTATAAAAATTATTTGAGATGCATGACATTTCGACGTCCCAAGTAAGCAATGACTTTTCTAAGCAGAGGTGTGGTATAACTCTTCTTATCATTCAACAATGAAGATGACACCTTTCTAAGTCTTGTTTGGCTACTGCCCATTACAATGTGGAGAAGTAAGGTTCAATGAAACTGCAATAGCAACGGGGGAAGATTGGTTTAAAGGGGAGACCAGTTGAATAGAATTCTGTAGGATAGCTTGGAAAAGGTTAGGGTTAGAATGAAGCAATTTGCTAATTTGAGAAGAATTGAAAGGTCCTTTAAGGTAAATAATTGGATATACTTGAAAGTCCAGCCTTTTAGGCAAAGTTTTGTAGTACTGAAGTGAAACCTTAAGTTATCTTTCAAATATTATGGCCTCTATAAAGTCGTAAATAAAGTAGGAACTGTTGCCTATGGATTACAACTTCCTAAATACTCTTAAATATACCCTGTGTTTCATGTGTCTGTAATGAAGAAAAGCCCTGTTGCAAATGCTAATTTCAAGATCCATATTGACCCTTCACTTGTTGATTCTAATGGCCAGTGCAAGGTAAAACCTATAGCAATCTTGAAGAGAAGAACAATCAAAAGAAACAATCTGCCCATGGCATAGATACTGGTGCAAGTGGCAACTTTGGATGACTTCAATTTCATCATAAGATGATTCCCAGACTTGCATCCTTATCCTTATGGACAAGGATCTTTTGGAGCAGGAGGCAATGTTAAAATAAGAAAGAAAAAAAAAAGTATTTTGAAAATTAAAGATTTGGTGTGCCTGCTTTGCAATCAATTGGGTTAACTAATTATAATACAATAAGAATTAGCTTGTAACAGGGGATTATACAGAAAATTATTAGAAATCTATATCTTCTCCTCTCCTCTTCTCCCTTCTATATAACATGGGGACATGAAAAAAATGTTGGTGTATTAGTGAAAATGAAAGAATCAATTCAGGTGGAATTAAAATAGATATTCATATGCTTTTGAATGTGGTTATTCATTCTATGGTGGCCACACCAGAAATAGATGTGTTTTGATGCCATTGCTTACTATGTATATTTTGAAAGTTCTTTCCAAATAGATTGAAATAATTTGATGGAAAGGACCCAACAGATTGACAAGAAAGAAAAATGAAAGAGGAAGAAAAGTAGGGAGAACTACAGTGAAAAATTATAATCTTGTTTTGTTTTTCACTCTAAAATTTTATTATCATCTTAAAATTAACATTATATTTTTAAGGCCCGAATATTAATTTGATATTTTATAATCTAATTAATATTCAGGTTAGATTTGATGTATAATAAAATTAAACAAGTTAGTGTTCAGCCAGATTATATGAGTTTCTTTTCATCAATACAAATATATGTTATTGAGAAAACTACATATAATTATTTCTAGAACAAAAATATTTAGTTTGGTATAATTAGACATTTTATATGTTTAAATATTTTATTATTATTTTAAATATATTTTCATATAAAAATTTAAATTTTACTTAAAATAATAATAAAATAAAAACTAATTCGAACTCGAGTTCCAACCTAATTTAAATGTAAATTTGAATGAATTTATAGGAATTTATTTAAATAATATATTATTAATTTTTAATTTTTTATCAAATTTAAAATATTCAAATTCTAATTCACGTTTATACAATCTTACTTGTATAATTTGTTATTTTACATAAATTTAAATTTTTATTTTTTATAAATAAATTAAATATAATATTTTTTATTTCATTTTACTTATTAATATAAAATTTTATAGAATAATCAAATTTATTAAAAATATCAACATAATCATTACATAATAATAGCAATTATATTTAATAAAAAATAACACATATTAGAAAGTTAATTATTTTAGTCAAAATATCATGCTTCTTCATGCAACTTTAATAATTACTAATGTGATTAAATTTTTTTATATATTATGTTATTTATATGTAATATAAAAATAAAAATATATTTTTTATTTTTAAGCTCACAAATAGTTTGGATTGAACAATATAAAATTTAAACTTGATCTATGTATTAATTGAATCAAATTCATTTAAACTTAATTTGTTTAAAACCAAATTTGAATGAAATTTTTTATGAATTAATTTTGAATTGTACTAGAATAACTTGATTCAATTACCATGTCAAACCCAACGGTATCCTTCGTAAATACGTGCAGGAATGAATTCTTTGGAAGACGAATCCCAATGAAACCAGTATTTGGTCGGTTGTTCCTGTTATTTCTCAGGAGATAAGGGTTTATCAAACACAACCAATTAACCGTTTTATTATGATTGCCAAAAAAAACCGGTGGATGAATTATGCTTTGAATCAATATTGAAAGAGCTTATGATTAAACAAATGAAACTGTATTAATTGTTCTATATGAACAAAAGGTAAATACGAGGAGACATTACAAAATTAATAATTTTTTATCTTTTAACTATAATTTGTTATTTATGAAATCTTGCTAAAGAGATTTAACAAAAAGAGTAATTACGGTTGGAATAAACCAAAGTAATTGTGATAATCTTTTACCACAAAAGAAAAAGTAATTGTGATCATGAAATAATGATTACACTACATATATGTAAAGGTTAGTTTAATAATAATAATAATAATAATAATAATAATAATAATAATAATAATAATAATAATAATAATAATAATAATAATAATAATAATAATAATAATCTATAGTTAGGGATATATAAAAAGTTAAGATAATCTTTTAAGTGAAAAAAATAAGTATCCTCATTGCTTGCTTATAAATCCGAAAAATTAAAAGTGGGAGAGTTTGGTATTTTATGAAGAAGTGAGATTCTTCCGGAAGACACATACATAAATTTTGGTTTGAGAAGGAAACTTGATTGAAAAATATTCTTTTTTTATCTTTACAAGTTTTTATTAAAAATAAAAATGAAAGAGGAAGTCTGTGAGTCCTTTTAAAAGAGTAACGGATTGTTATAATATTGGTTTAGAATTTGAATAATTTACTGGAAGTTTTAGCTTCAATCAAATAAATAAGGCACAAAGAAGGCTGAACAAGAGCAGAAACTTACCATAACAACTGAAGTTATAATTGACATATTTTTGTATTTCTTTAGTATAGGTATTTTAGTATTTCTGATGTTCCTATTCCTAAGTTTTTTTTTTGATGAATCCTATTCCTAGGATTTGCTTTAGTGTTATTTCACGGCAAGGAGCTAGATGGTAATATTTTAGTTAGTACACCTTATCTTTTGATGGCAATATTTATGCTTTAACCAATCATTGAAACCGGCAAATATATATATATCTATATATCTATATATATATATATATATATATATATGTATGTATATATATATGTATGTATGTATATATATATGTATGTATGTATAACATGAAGTTAACTAATTTAATCAAATTAAATATTTAATATATTTTAAATATTTATATATAAAAATATATTTTATTTATAATATAATTTATAATGTATAAATATATGTAAACTACTTAAAGATATTAATATGTGTATTGTAAATAATAAAAATGCTAAGAATTAAAATAATATAACATTTTTAAAAATATAAAAGTAAAAAAGGAAAGAAAATTAGAGATGAAATCTTTGGTGGAAGAACGGATTACGAGAAAATGACATTCGGCAAAAGAAGCACGGACTTTAAGTAATTAAATAGATAGAAAATTAAATATTAAATAGATATAATAATATAATAACACAATAGATAAAGATAATCATATTATATAATATAATAACATAATACAATAGATAATAGATAATGATAATCATTATATATCTTTAGATATATATAAAAATTAAGATTAAGATAATTATTTAAGTGACAAAAAAATAAGTAACATTATCCCTTACTTAGCATTAAAAGTAGGAGAGTTTAGTATTTAAATTTTGGTTTGTGATAGAAACTTGATTGAAAAATATTTATTTTTTATATTTATCTTTACCCGAATCCTTTTGAAGGAGCAACGGATTGATCTCGTGATATTTCACTAACCCTAACCCTTATATATAAATGTGTGCAGTATAAATCAAACTATATATAGCTTATCAATGTATAAGATCATTAATACAAGCCATTAGCAAGTGATTTAGCTAAAAGGATTTGAGTAATTTGCTGGAAGTCTTAGTTTCGATCAATGGAGGCGTCAGAGCTCGAAAGTAGGAAGAAGGCTATAGATGACATATTGTTCCCCGCTTTCTTTTGCATGGGTTTTTTCTTATTTCTAATATTCATACTTGTGTTATTAGCCATAATATTTATGTTTTACATGAAGAATATAGAAGGCAATATCCTGTGTGCTGTCATCCTCCTTTTACTGGCAACTTGTATGATCGGCCCTATCATTCAAATCGCCAAAGAAATGGCCACTCAACTCCGATTGATCATCGATCCACGTCGGCCTCAACCTCCGCTCGCCCAACTAGTATAGTAATTTATATGATTAATCTTGTTATTCAATCTGTTATTTCTATTTTCTAGATGCCATAGCATTTTATCTCTCGTTCAGTTTTAGATTTATAGTTTTGGGTACAGTGTTGGTGATAAATTTTTTTTTTTTTTTGACATACACAAGTCTTGCATTATTTGTTTTCTGAAAATACAAGGTCGAAGTCCATGATAAGAAGTAAAGAAACTAATATTTGTATTAATAGAAAAGTAGTTTAATAGTTTATATTTCCAATTTCCAACGGCAGATGATAATGATAATTAACAGTATTTTCATTCAATATAATAAGTATATATCTTTTATACGATGTCAATTGAAAAAAAAAAGGGTTAATTGTGTTCAAGGGTGCAAATAGAAAGTCATCTGAGCAATTTGTCAAATAAGTTGTCAGTCAAATGTTTTGTTACGTATTTGAAGATCTTTTTTAAATAAAATTATAATATCTTATAATTAAAGTTACAATTTTGTATATATACTGGATTTTTTCCAATCGTAGGGACCGTATATTTAGCAAATATATAGAAGGTTAAAATTCAGTAACAAGCATTGGAGTATTTTTTTTTTTAACTTTTGTCTAAAAATTAAATTTTAATAAAAGAAATTATAAATATACGTACAAAAATGGTTAAAAGAACAGATGTCTTAAATGCGATCAATCGAAACCGCCCTGCATTAACCGTGCAGCAGTAGTAATTAATTGTACAATTAGGGTTAGATATAATTAATGGACGTAGGGGTTTTGAATCTTAAGTGCGATTGGTAATACTGGCGATCATTGGGCGGAACAAGGGGGACTTAAACTGTGATAGAGATGAATGCTCAGTTGCATGGCATTGCATGAAAAAGCAATCCAATAACATTGAATAGGTTGCAAATACAAAATTCACGCGTTTTCTGACACCGTAAACCCTAATGTTGGTAGTATACGCAACGGGTAGTTATTTGAATAGATGATGAGTCATAAGTGAACAACTTTCCTCCATGATTTAGGGTTTATAAATTATTTTTTAGATATTATTTGATTTGCCTCAATATAGTATGAAAAATTCTGCAAAAAAGATGATTGTTGATGATTGTTTGATTGACAATTATATTACAAATTAAAGTAAATAGAATTTATTAAAAAGTTTTATTTTTCATAAAGTATGAAAAGTTACTTTCTAGGCAAGTTTTACTTTATATGTTATTTATAGTCAACAATATAATAAAATTATTTTTAAATTTAATTAATAACAATTAAAATTTATTAATTTATATTATAATAATATAAAAAATATATTAATTATTTTATTAATATTTTCTAAAATATTCAAAGTTTAATCAAATAAAATATAAAAAATTATTTTTTATATATTAATCGAACAACTTTAAATATTTCTTTGAGGGCTTATATAGAAAGTTACTTTTTAAAAAATTCAATTTTTTATAGAAAATTACTTTCTGTACGAATCAAATAATTGCTTAATAATTTACCACTTATATCTTTAATTAATATATATTGTAGGTGTAAATGATATAAAATTAATAATTTTATTGGTGAAGGACATAACTAAATATACAATCTCATAAATTAAGTAAATAAATAAATCACATAAAGGTAAATCATACGTTGTATAGTAAATTATGAGTAATTAAGTTTTGGATTGTTCTAATCTTACAGAAACACCCTAGGTAAATGCTACAATGTTAGTGAATCAATTCCAATGTTAATTCTAATCTTACAGAAACACCTTAGGTAAATGCTTCAATGTTAGTGAATCAATTCAATGTGTATCGGTATAAGAGACTTTACACCAAAACTCCACCGTCTGTTTTGGTTTATTCATTGTTATAGAACAATGAACATTTAATATTGAGGGAGGATAAGTGAAACACACATTAATTATTTCGTTTATCTCTTTTCATTTATATTATTAAAATGCTATTTTAAACTACACAAAAAATTTCAAACTTCTTTTTACTAGCAGAACCCAACTATTTATATCCCTTTCTTAACTCAACAAAGACCATATAATAGTAGAAAATATTTATTAGGATTTTAACTGGATCATTGTTTGTTTAAATTGATCTCACACGCGAACAATTCTTTAATTTCTGACCGAATAAGTTATTTCTTAACATTAAATTCTTGTGATAAATAAATTGTGTAAATGATCTTTCTAAAGTTATTCAAACGCTAGAATGAAAATGTAATGACTAAAATTAAAAGGGTAAATAGTTAATGATAAAATAATAAAAATTTCAGCTTGTAGTCCCAAATAGCATTATTTTTATAAGAACCATTAGGCAATAATTATTACAAAAATAGATTTATTCAAAAAAAAAATTCTTATATTTATCTATAAAAGGTTCATTTTATGTCAGTTCATTATATAATGTGAACATATGTATCACATAGCTGGCCGCATTTTGATTTTACATTTTAAAATTCGCAATAAGAAGTAATTTTCGTCGACAAATGACTATTTATAGGAATTGGGTTTGGGGCTCTGGAGGCAGGTCGTACAGTGCAGCTGTTAGAGCACTAGTGATTCTGTTAAATACTAGCCCAGGCCCAACTACTGCCTGTTCGGCCTGTTTGTGTGCATGGAAGCTCACTTCACTTGACAAGCCCAAAACAGATCTGCATTGCAAA
This sequence comes from Sindora glabra, assembly GCA_020226215.1. NCBI lineage: Eukaryota > Viridiplantae > Streptophyta > Magnoliopsida > Fabales > Fabaceae > Sindora > Sindora glabra. Next base: position 22,459,325 of record CM035228.1, read on the forward strand.
AGCGGCCTTCGTCTGGCCCACCTACCACACCAACAAACTGTGGACCTGACAACACAACTATTTGGCTAGACAATGAGAGTCAACAATATAGTTCGAATAAGCCTAATTAATAGAAGATAATGGGGTTGAATAATTTTGCATTGTATTATAGAATGAATTCCTACTCAAAATTAATCCAGGAATATCAACGTATAATGCATTGTAACTAAGAAGACAATGTATGAATATCAACACGCGTAAGGTTGCGTCAACCATGTGAGTTTTTTACTGGGAATTCACAACATGGACCAATCCTATTACATAGGATAAATCAGTCTAACAAGATATCAATATATCAACAAGCCAGTGAAGCTTTCAGTGAATTAATTGGATTGACAAAACTGCACTTATTCATTTCTTACAGTATCACGGGGAAAAAAAGTGCATACGCAGGATGAAACCATCAGGATCGTTTCTCTTGTTGTGCGGATATTTTGATGATTCGAGAAGTATGTGAATTAACTTCTGATTAACAATGAAATTGGAAGCAGACTATTGAGGTTTTCTCCCCTTTTTTCTTTTTAATTACGTTGTTTGTTTGTTTTTCAATGTGCGGTAAGCCGTATGCTTTCTTCTGCTTAACTGTTGAAGTAGGTATTTTTATGGTTCGGTTTTTAGTGTTGCTTCTATTTCCCCACCACCACACGAAATGTTATGTCTTTTGGTAAATGTCCTTGTAGATTGTGGCTTGTGTTATCCCTTTACTGGATGATAAGTTTCCTTTGATGCGGAGCATTTCATGCTGGAAACTCCCTGGTGTCAGCAAATTCATTGTTCAGGTGTGTGTCTTTTTAACTTGACAGGTGTTTCTGGCAAATTTGGCAATTTGTGCATTAAATATTCCAACGTGCCTCTGGGAAAACAAGGGGTTGATCTTTCTTCAATTAGCCATTACAACTTACAAGGATTTTCTCGAGCTCCTAAACTTAAGATAATTAGGATTCAAACTGCATTACATTACGTAATGATACATTTCAAGTAGACTCCATGTAGTCTTCATGATGGACATGCAGAAGCATATATTGACATCCATGCCTAAATAAAAGTCAGTCAAATGGAAGTGTAACTCCAACCATTGCTATTTGATTTTAAAAAAGATAAATTTTAAGAGTTTAAGAGTTTGTTAATTTTTTAAAAAATAATATTTAAATTATCAAAATATCAATAAATTTTAAGAGTTTAAGAGTTTAAGTGAAATGGAAGCATATATTGATATTTTAAGAGTTTGGTATTTTACAAAAAAGTGAAATCTTTCTGAGAGATGCGTATATAAATTTTGATTTGTAATCCAAATTTGATTGAACATTATCTATTTCTTTTATTTTTCTTTACAGGATTTTCTTGGAAATAAAATAAAATGAAAGAGGAAGTCTGAGTGAATTTTGATATTTCACCAACCATAAACTATATATAGGGGTCTGTCCCATACAAACCAAACTATACATTTAGCCAGCTCAATACAAGGGAATGAGTCACTTAGCAGCGGCTTGCCAATCTGATAGTATCGGTTTGAACTGCCGTTAGTGATATTAACAGCAGTTGTCAGTGGTTATGAGTAAGCACAGGAATCATGAAGCTGGACAATGGTGGCGACAGCTTACGGAAATTTTTAAAAAAATTTAACAATGGTTCTAAACTTCCGTTAAATAAATTAAAAATTTTACCATGATAAGTTATTATTTAATAATATAACCGCCAGTTCGCGACTGTCCCTATGTTTTAGGCGTTTTCCCAAAAAAGAAAAAAAAAATGCTGCGTTAATTAACAGCATCAACACCTGTATTAATATTCTTAATATAACTCCATGTTAAGTTATTATTGGATAATGTAAATATAAAACCAAACAAATGTAGTTATTGCATTTCCAATCACAGGGACCAATCCTATAAAAAATGAATCAGAGACAGAAAATTTATTCCCCACAAAAGTCAAAAAAAAAAAAAAAATGAATAGAAGAGCAGAGTCCAATAGCACCACATCCAATCAACTCATCTGCTACAAATTTTGTAATGTGGCGTCAAAATAGAGTGAACAATTCCACATTGAAGTGGAATAATTAAAAGGGAAATGGAAATACGCATAATTAAAAGAGTTCCAATAAGCAAAAGCCTATAAATAGCTATTTATGCATTCTTCCAAATCTGCAAACCCAGTGAACTCCCTCTTATGCCAAAAATCTATATACTACAGTAACTATCAATACATTCAATACCATTTAATTATTTGCATGATGAATAGACACGTATTATATTATGCAGTAATTACGAAACACCGGACTGTATTTTCTGAAATTCAGCATACAAAAACAAAGACATAATAATAACAAAACAGCAGTTAATAGTAATGCAATGACTGGATTATCCTCATTAAGTCTATTGCTTCACTTTTTCATCAAACTGAAAGCATTTATAATTTTATAGTGATGTTGCTCCTTTTGAAAGTGCATTTTATCACAGGCACAAAGAAGCAATCATTGATCTTTTGAAGTAATATATTAACTACTAAATGAAAGTCTCTCGATCCAGTCTGAGCAAAGGAGTGTTACCGTAATATCAAATCAGTTGATGCACAAGTAACATATAAAATCTGAGTAAAGAAGTGATCATTGATCTTTGGAACTTGGAAGTAAAACATAGACGGTTGATGCAGAAGCGAAGGCAAACAGAGGTAAGGTTGAACCATCAGTAGAGTATACTTAGAGTATCTGATTCAATACTGCTTTGAATTGTTTACAAAGGATTATCGACCAATGTATAAATATTTGACAAATCAATCGGTTATATAAATAACTTTAGCTTTACGTGTAACATCAAATCATCAGGAATGTACCATTATGCTGCAAATATCAAACCACATATGAAGGAGGTACCCCAACTAGAGCATAAATCACAGCAAGGAACAATATTTTGCAACCTCTACGTTGTAATTTGCAAAGCTCCATGTAAGGTCCGAAACTCCGAATGGCATCATAAACCTAGAACATGGCCGTATTGCAACTATGAAAGCATGACTAAAAAGAGAAGCTCACTGTGAGGAATGATCCAAGCAGAATTACATTAAAACTAAGGCAGAAGACAACTAGAAAATTTGTGGGCATTAAAGAATCAGAGAAACATTTTCGGCCTTCAAATATTTTTGGATCGAAATGTAATTTAAAGTCCCATTTCTGTTTTATCTTTCTTTCATTTATTGGATAAGATCACATTGTCCAACCATTACTTTATAATATGCACTCTGAAAATAGGCAAGCTAGCCAATCCTAAAATTCTCCAATATAAAATATCCGATTCACTACTGATTTGAATTGTTTACAAAAGATTATCGACCAATGTATAAATATTTGACATAACAAGTGGTTATATAAATAACTTGGTGTAGCATCAAATCATCAGGAATATACCATTATGCTGCTAATACCACTGTCAAAGCAAACATTTCTATTAGGATATTTTTGCCCCTTCTAATAACCAAACTTGCATGGAGGAAGGTTGAGAAAAATTAACGGTACTATACAATTTGCCCCTTGACAATCGATGCAGAAGTAAAGACAAACAGACGGAGGAGCCATACGTAGAGTCATAAACAGAGGAGCCAACTGTAATGCCATGTAATCATCTCGATTGATTAGCTCAAAAATTGCAGGCAAAAAGAAAATTATAGAGTTAAAATTGCGTGTCTTTAGACTGACTATTTATCTCTACTGGCCTTAGGAGGATATTGATTGTCCACTTGATGCTTCTCTCTTCTCCATGGTAGGCTAATTAGCGAAACTCATGAGTCACATCGGTCTCTATAACTGAATGATTGAAGAGCATTTATGATAATGTTTACAGAGAATAAATTTTCCTACAATTTAAGCACGCTTGACAATGACAAACATCCAAAAATGATTAACTCTATCGATTTCGTGGGTTGTTCAATGCGACTACTAGATATTTGCGCCTTATCTAAAAGTATTTTCTTCTTGTTTCACATCCTGGTTTTTTTTAAACCATAATTGTTTCACTCTCATTTTAAGGTTCAATCCAAGAAAGATGGAATTTAAGGTTGAAGCCCAACAAGTTGCTCTATCATATACTGTCTATTCTAAAACATTGAACTTCATAGCATGGAAGACAACCTCGTAGTATGCATGAAACTAAACAGAGATCAGAGTTCATTGTTTTCTGTGAATATAGCACAAACTTACAACTAATTCCAAAAAGCTACCCAATTGTAAAGCCTCTTCTATATGAATCGGAGAAGAACTGCTCCAGAAATACAAAATCACTACAGAGTCGTTCATTTTGTACAATAATCCAAATGCCAGTTTTCATGAATCTGTAGCAGAAATGCATAGAACATCTATATCCCTATCATACCAATTTGATGCAATATTGGAAAAAGAAATGATCCACCAAGTGAGGATACAAAAGGGTAGAGGAAGAGCACAAGAAAGGAGATACTATGATGGGACAAGTGGAATATAAACAATACTTAGCTCCAAAATGTCCACCAACAGGAGTTAAAAAGATTCTATCAGCATGGACATTTTGATGTATATATTCAGGTCCCGAATTACAGGCCTTGCCAGGAGTTACTTATATATAATCATACAACTTCTGAGGTCCAACTATGCTAGGAAAAAAAAAGAAAAAAAGGCCCTTAGCATAAAATAACATATCGCGGGATCATTTGGAAGCAAAGCTTGCAGCCATCTTCTAAAGTTCCAGTCCTTTATTGCCTGGCATTTGCAATACAAAAACAATTTAGCAGGAAGTTAACTTAGGAGATCAAAAGCAAAAATTTTGGCATAAACGAGCAACGTTGAATACCTTGAGCCGAAGTATGCAGAGAAAGATGCAGACTCACAATGAACCTGGTAATTTAGTATTACAGCAGGTCCTTGATGATATACATTAATTAGTATTAGGGTTTTTTGTATGTCCTAGTAAAATGAGAGCCTCTATATATAGGCTGCGTAGGCCCTTTATCACGGATTGTGGAAGCTTCTAGCATATTCTTGTGGTCATCCAGGGGAACTTGTTTGTATATCTGTTCGGATGTCGGGCTTGATGCCTAAAATGTATTAAGCTGTTTGAGGCTCCGCGGGTATTTATTGCGCTGTCTGGTCGGACTATGAGTGTCCGGTCGGGTAAGATGGGTCCGGTTGGATATCTGTTGGCCGAAGCCAAAGGAAGCGATGGCACAGTATCAAGTTTGCGTCTTGGGTCAGTGCCCCTGCAAGAGAAAAAAAACGAGTTTTTTTTTTTTTTTTCCCCATAGGTCCACCGAGAAATTAAATTGAAATTTCATTTACTAAAAGCATAATTATGAATTCACATTGAAAAACAATATGCAGTTGAACTTTACTTCCAACCTTGTTGAAATTCCACTGCCGATCCCTAGAAAAGAAGTTTTCTCCATTTCCAACTCCCTGCTAAATTCAGTAACAAATTGGCATATGGATATCAAGACAGCAGTTCATAAAAATCAAAAGTAAAATCCAGAAATATTCAGATTTATGCCTACTGTTGGAGTCTGCAGCACACGCCCTTCAACTTGAGTTAAAAACAAATAAGACGCATGATACACTTGACAACCAGGCAGTCGATTATTAGCTAAGATAGATGAATACTGTACACATACCACTAAGATAGAAGTACTGCATATTTGGAAAATTCAACGAATCTATTATCCAAGTTCCACTAAGATTGAAGTATTACATATTTGGAAAATTCTTAGCTATGATGAGCATCCTTTGTTAAAGTACTCCTTTGTAACTTTCTAATTTTTTTCAAAGAGCGAGAAGATTGCTTGGCAAATGATGCGCAGATAGGAATCGCACACCTAAAAATAAGTTGTCTGGCTTCCAGAGCATTTTAGTTTTCTTCCTAGGTACAACTTTTACAAATACCATAGCTAATGCAAAATTGTTTCATTTAAATACTTCAGCTATCTTACACACTTATATCCTATTATCCTCATATTGTGAGGTATCCCACAGAGCAATTGGCAAGTGTTTTCTGTGAGTATAGATGTAAGAAGGTGCTGGTGGCAGGGAATGTGGATCGAGCTAAACTCATGAAGAAGCCACGAGATCAGGGGAAACATGCTAAGCTATGGGGTTGCCAGAGAGGTATGTCAATGTTCAACCAGAAATTCCCAACCTACCAGTAAATCTATGAGCAAACTCATTATGCTCATAATAGAAGCAAATTTCACAAATATAGAACAATCTCTATCTTTCACAAATATACAGTTACGACAGTATATTATGGATAGAAGTACTCAGAAGTAAACAGTAACTCAAGGTTGGTGGAGATGAAATTGATAGAATTTGGGCTTCGACGAAGCAGAGATGGTAGAATTGGGTTTGTATGGCAAATCTGAGGTTAGAATGAGATGAGAGTGAGATTCTAGTGTTGAATTCGAGCTTGAATAAGGAGTATGAGATGAGAGTGAGACAACGAATTTGATCTGACGTTGAAGCGAAAGGAGAAGAGCGCTGAGATATTTCTTTTACGCGAACGATATAAAATAGAGCAATATTTATTTTTTGAATGGGCCGTTAGAAACCGCCGCCAATACTCTATAAGTTAGTGGATAACATGTGACGTCACGGGCGATTTTATAACCGCCGTAATTTGGCAGGTTCCCCCCGACTTTGAATAATTTGCTGGGGGGTTTTAGTTTCAATCAAATAGATAAGGCACGAAGGAGGCTAAACGAGAGCAGAAACTTATCACAACAACTGAAGTTGTAATTGACATATTCTTCTATTTCGTTAACGTTGGTATTTTAGTATTACTGACCTTTCTATTCTGGGATTTGCTTTAGGTAGTTAGATAATATCTTAAGTGGCATTACGTTTTCTTTTGATGGAACGCTCATGCTCTACCCAATCATTCAAACCATAAAAGAATATATCATGCAGTTAAATAATTTAATTTAATTAAATATTTAATATTATATATATACACACTAATAAAAAAGTTAATGTGTTGTAAATAACAAAAGTGATGAGAATTAAAGTACTATAAAAATAAAAAAAAATAAAAGTAAAAAATATACAAAAAAATGAGAAAAAGAAAATTAGAGGTGAAATTTTGGGCCAAAAAAATGAATTTTGAGAAAGTAGCATTTGGCAGGAGAAACATGGGCTTTAAGTGATTAAATAGATAGATAAAAGGACCATAAATGCTTTCTCCAATCAGGCCTGCGACCGATCTCATTGAGATTACAAGCCACTTCATTGAATGTGTACATGTCCATCTCTATAGTACAAGGTTACAGGGATAAGTTACGGGCGGTGCTCCTAATCTGCAACATATGACAAATTCTGCACCGATGATTCCCATGAAATGGTGTTCTCAGCGAGTAGTAATTTATTGTGAACTATATGTTCAAGAAATGGTTCTCTCAGGCAGCAACTTCACAAGGAAATTGAGGTTTGATATACATACCAGAGCAGGCCTAGATGCTACTTCACTCTCAGGCAGAAGCAGTGGTTAATCCAGAGGAGTACCCTTACTTCTTTGAGGACTTGCTAATTGCACTGCACATTGAATCGAAAGTTGCAGGAAAAGAACTATATTATTTGGTTATTTTTATCTACTCGATTGGTGTTTTGAAATTTTCTTTTGAGAAGTTGTGTGACTATTGGTTTCCCTTTTTTTTTTTTTTTTTTGGGTTCCGATTCTATTTCTGTTTGGCAGTCCATCTAGATGCCTAAATTGTCTATTGTGGTTTGTATGAGAGGAGGAGAAAACAAATATGAAATAATAAGAGAAACCAAATGGGTTTGGGGCGGGAAGTAGGGGAAAAAAATGATAAACAAAGAATGCATGAAAATTTAACATCTGCGCAATCAATGGGATGGGGGCACGTATATAAAAAAGGCAAGGATCAAGCTCGAGCCACCACCCTAACAAACGCAACAGCTTCGCAATTCGCTCAGCTCTTGGCGCCAGTATCCGTTTCTTTCGTTTCTGTAATGGAGAATAGGCTCTCTCTGCTTTGTGCTGAAGAAGGTACATTTTTTTGATTCAGAGTTTACGTAGGGATTAGGTCATTCTTCCCGTTCTTCCTTATTTCAATATGCATTAATGGCATTTGCATAAACTATGTAATGAAGAAGATTAAGCCCTCTCTGTTCTGTGCTGAAGGAGATATACTGTTTAATTCAGAATTGACGTTCACGTTCTTCCCCCTTTCAATTTACTCTCAACAGCATTTAGATTAACTACGTAATGAAGATTGCAATTCTGTCCTAATTTTCTTGACGAATTCGTTTTATACTACATTGTTCATTTTTCCCCTGAGAATTAAGGTAGAAAACAAGATTTGTTTGAAGATACAAGAAAGCTTTTTGAAGATACTGCCACAGTTCAAGTGCTGTTTGAAAACATGCAATGTTAATTTTTGATCATTTTATACCATTTCCTGTGTGGATTGTAGCAAAAAAATACCGATTTTTTGTTTGAAAATTCAAGAAACGAAGGTCTATTCGGCTTTCTTCTCCCATATATCCATTTCATCTCAAACCCATTCCCCATCTTTTATCCGCGTCCTATTTGTATTTTTCTGTTTTCGTATAGGGCTAGTGATGAGGTAATTTGAGTTTACTCTGTTTTTTCCAATAATCTGACATCGTAGAAAATTTCTCTTTCAATGTATTTATTATTTTTGTTTAACATTTCTTGATATCACATCTCATCTCTTGGTTAAATAGTGAATTCTGCAAAAGCAAGTGTTATGGAGCACGATTATTCTGAGGTCAGGAAGAAATGCCATGGTCGACTTGCTGTCATGGGGGCCGTGCTCGGAGGCGATTGCTGTTTGGCTCAAGCAGTGGATCCATATCCATTATAGGTAACCCTTCTCATCAGAAGCCTTCTTTTAAATTATAAATTGCTAGAAAATTATGCGAGTCTTCATTTAAGATTTAGTTAATTCTGTAGGGGTGCGCTCAGTTATAATGATATTCGTCATAGTTGCATCCTTCCAAGCAACAATGGGTTCCGAAACGTGCAGTACAGCAACTATATCCCCTCCTAGTGAATCCCTTCCTCCAGTCTCTTCCATATTCGTCGCTCTAATTGAAGTTCTTGCTATATGTATGCTTGATCTGGGGTTAGCCTGCTTTGTAAGGAAATGCAGGACCTGTACGCCTGAACCAGGTCCATCGTTCCATATCCGTTGCCTCTGCTGTATATGGGCGAACAACGTCTTCATCATGATTGCCGTGAGCATCCAAAATGCGTCAGACATGGGATATGTGAATGGCTACCGGGGAGCTGTTATTTTCTTTTCATCCGTGAGTTTTTTGACGATGACATTCTATGGAGCATACGTCGTTTATAATCGTGGCCTCTCACATTGGACTCCAGAAACGACATTCGGGATTCTGACTTACCTTGTATCCACTGCCCAAATGTGGTTGTCTTTTACCCACGTTAGGGGAGGTGGCCTTGCAAGTAGGTGTCTTCTGCCAACAGCTTCTACCGTATTGGAGGGAGCATTCAATTGTGCAATGGAATGGGATAGAGTTAAGGAAAGAGAAAGGAGGGATGCCTGAGAGAATTTTTGTTTTAACAATGGTGAAATGGTAGAAGAACTCAAAATGATGAATGATGAAATCTTTTTGTTTTAGTTTGCGATCGTGTTACGTGTATACATCCAAGAAGGAGAAACCGGAAGTTTAAATGTCTTCCTCATGTAGATACAATTTACATTTTTGTGAGATAAATCTGGCGTGCAGGCAACTTGAGATTTTACTGCTTTTTGCTGAGTTTATATTTTTGTTCCTAAACAGCACCTTGGATGTAGCATCAAAAAGTCAAAATTTATAATCACGGCCTAAAGAAATATGCAAATCAACTTCCCCTTTTACACTAAAAAAACAAAGTTTCTGTTTTCCTTGTTATATTATTTTATGGTGCTGTCTACGATGTCTTTATAAAATCAAGGGTTCCAAACCCTTGGACACTTGGAATTATCAGGAGGCAATACTTGTAAAGTAAGACAATATTTTTATATAATTGATAAATTGCAAAAATCCTCGCGTTTTGATACTGCAGCCATGTACTACGCTTACGTCAGTTCCCAACAATTCATTCATGGTTCAACTTATACAGGAACTAAAAGGTTGGAACAAGAACACCTGTCTTCATGTTTATTAAAATTTTTAATAAGTTGGTCATTTCAATTATTTAGCAAATAATAATATTTAAAAGGTTTCTTAATTAAATCTTAACATAATATATGTATTTGTTTTTTCATATCAGACAATAACATAAAAATGATTAAAATATAATATAAACAGTCTAATTTTTTTAATGAAGAATAGGATAGTGTATTTTTAAAAATGAGAAGAAATTTTCATAATTTTATCTACATTAAGAATGTTAAATGGTTTTAATAATGCATAAAAATTTGAAGATATTTAAAAGTGTATTTAAAAAAATTAACTCTTCACTAAATAAATTTAAATTTAAAATTAAATTTTATTTATTTAATTTGTTGAAACTTAATATCAAATTTAGTAACAATTGTTTAACTCAACACATTCAATAACTACTTATACTTTAATAAGATTTTATTAGACAAATATATTTAATGTTATTATTATTTTTCAAAATAATGATAATAGTTTAGGCTCTATTTATTTTGTAGGAAAGAATTTTTTGTAAAAAAATATTACTTACATATATATTAATGAAGAAGTGACATACTATTTATATTAATGATTAAAAAATATGATACTTAGAAGTTTAAAAATGAAGGAAAGTAAATTTCCTTTTAAAATAGATGTTATTTTTTCCAAACCCTTCATATTTAATATAAAAAAAGTAAAGTATTTTCTTCCATTTTAATATTTTATAATTATATTTTACAAAAAAATACCTTCCAATGAAATAAATAGAGTCTTAATGTTTAAAATTTTAAATATCATAATGAAGGATAATTTTAAAAGCACATACAATTTTACAATATTTTTTGGTAAAAATTTCAAATTAATATTTAAATTGAGTTCTTAAATAATAAATTATTTAAACAATATAAATTTAGGGTAAAATAAATTTAGCGTGTAAAATTTAGTATTTAATTTCAGCATTTAGCATTATTTTACATTTTTAGTCATGAAACCTAACAATAGTTAGAATCTAGGATGACCATTATGTTAGGTTTCAGATTAATAAATAAATTAAAAAATTAATTTTTTATTCTAAAATATTTTAGGTTTAACATGTAAATAAGTTTATTTTAAATCTATTAAGTTGTTTTTTCTTTTTCTTAACCAAAGGAAGGATTAAATTTTTAAATTTTAATATTATATGAAAATTTTCATATAATATTATATTAAAATTTTAAATTTTTTTATTTGATCTTTATTGTTACTTTAATTAATTTAAATCATATAATATTTATGAAATTTAATTATAATATGTTATTTTAGTCAAAAAGTTAAGTTATTATTTCATTTTTAGAAGACATAAATTCAATGTAAGAGAATGTTATTTCATAATTAATGAATGATTGAAGAATTTTGATATTGATAGTACTTTAATAGAATTGTAACATGATTTAAATCAAATACTTTATAATGATATCCCTCCTTTCTCTTTCTCTTGGTAAAAAAAATCAACTTAATAGATTCAAAATAAATTTATTCACATGTTAAACCTAAAATATTTTAGAATAAAAAATTTAATTTTTTAATTTTTTTATTAATCCAAAACCAAACATACTGATGATCCTAGGTTCTAACTATTGTTAGTTTTCATGACTAAAAATGTGAAGTAATGCTAAATGTTGAAATTAAATACTAAATTTTACATGCTAAATTTATTTTACACTAAATTTATATTGTTAAAATAATTTATTATTTAAGAACTCAATTTAAATATTAATTTGAAATTTTTACCAAAAAATATTGTAAAATTGCATGTACTTTTGAAATTATCCTTCATTATGATATTAAAAATTTTAAACATTAAGACTCCATTTATTTCATTAGAAGGTATTTTTTGTAAAATATAATTATAAAATATTAAATAGAAAAAAATATTTTATTTTTTTAATATTAAATATGAAGAGTTTGAAAAAAATAACATCTATTTTAAAAGAAAATTTGCTTTTCTTCAATTTTAAACTTCTAAGTATCATTTTTTTTAGTCATTAATATAAATAGTATGTCGCTTCTTCATTAATATATATATAAGTAATATTTTTCTACAAAAAATTCTTTCCTACAAAATAAATAGAGCCTAAACTATTATCATTATTTTGAAAAATAGTAATAACATTAAATATATTTGTCTAATAAAATCTTATTAAAATATAAATAGTTATTGAATGTGTTGAGTTAAACAATTGTTGCTAAATTTGATATTAAATTTCAACAAATTAAATAAATAAATTTTAATTTTAATTTTAAATTTATTTAGTGAAGTGTTAATTTTTTAATACACTTTTAAATATATTTAAATTTACATGCATTATTAAAACCATTTAACCTTCTTAATGTAGAAAAAATTATGAAAATTTCTTCTCATTTTTAAAAATACACTATCCTATTCTTCATTAAAAAAATTAGAATGTCTATATTATATTTTAATCATGTTATTGTTTGATATGAAAAAATAAATACATATATTATATTAAGATTTAATTAAGAAACCTTTTAAATATTATAGTTTGCTAAATAATTGAAATGACCAACTTATTAAAAATTTTAATTTTAATAAACATGAAGACAAATTTTTAAGGTGTTGTTATTCTAACCTTTTAGTTCCTGTATGGCTAAGTTGAACAATGAATGAATTGTTGAGAACTGACGTAAGCGTAGTACATTGCCGTAATATCAAGATGTGAGAACTTTTGTAATTTATCAATTATATGAAAATGTTGTCTTATTTTACAAGTGTTGCCTCATGCTAGTTCCACGTGTCCAAGGGTTTGGAACCCTTAATTTTACCATTATTTCTTTGTGCTGAGTTGTCAGCTTCTTTAAGAGTTGGTAATTTCATTTTCCCGCTTAATTCTCTACTTATTGGGACTCTAATGCTTTTGTCATCTTGCTGCTAAAATGGGCCATGGCTTTCAATTTTTGTCATTGGAAACGGGCCTTGGTGCCAAAATTTGAACCAGCTTTTCTTTTGATGCATGCCTTCTTCATCCAATTTTATTTGCTGCATTCCCCTTTTCGTTTTTCATCCTCTTTTCTCTTCCTTTCTTCCTTTTCCCGGTCTCTGCGACTGCGACATCCTGAAAAACTCTCTTCCCCTCTTTCAATCACCTCTTCTTCGTCTCCTTCCGATGCCAGCTGCGTTTGCTAGCGACTTCTTTCTCCTGAGCTCCTTCAAGCCCTCTCTTCTCCTAACTTCCATGTCCATCAAGCCCTCTCTTTTTTCTTTTCGTTTTGTCACGCCGGAGATCGTTCCACCAGATGCTGTCACTGCTTCGTCTTATGCCTTGGGTGATTCCGCCAAAAAATCCCACAAGGTATGCAATTTCTAATTTTTTTTTATCTGTATATGTATTCTAGCTTTAAAGCACTTAACTTTAAATGTTGTTTATGATCGGGGCGGGGCTGTTGTATTCCTATTTCGCTGAAGTCTAATTTTCTAATTTTAGATTTACAACTAAATATTTGATTTTATCATACCTAAATTTCACAAGTTCGAAAACTGATTTTTAGATTGGTTATTTGTTAGAATTATTGGGCGTTTGAGAGATTAATATTTAAAATATGGGTTTTTTTTTTTAAATAAAATGATTCACTCACATCCTGTTTGACAAAATGATGTACTGTACTGTTTGAGGAATCAAAGTTTTTCAATTATGTTTGAAGAATCTAACCTTATGAATTTGTGTAATGAAATGTTGATTTCAACTTACTTGGTAAATAAACTGTAGAGCATATTATTTTCGAGGTTTTAATAGTTAAGAACTTTGCCTGTAACCTTTTGCATTGCTATGCAATTCTTGGATTTTTGCATTGGGTTTGGATATATTATAAATCAGGAATTTTGCTATTCCAAAGGCTCATACATTACGGATAAGTAAAGAGTAATTTTTTTGCTTAAAATCTCATGCATATTTGAGCTCTGTTTTTGAGGAATTTAGCCTTAAAAGAACAGAAAAAGTATGTTAGATATGATTATTTATTTATTCTCAAAATTAATTGTTTTAGAAACTTTAATGTGCATTCTTCAATGTACCTATCTTTTGCAGCTTTTGAGCCTGTCACTGAAAAAATAAAGGAGAAGAGAAAGTAAACCATGGTACCGGTCTCCATTAACTCCCATTTGTCATTAAACAAATGTGTAACTTTCTATGTATTAGATAAAAAGGGTGTTATCAAGTACTTTGGAGATAGAGAGTGAGTTTAAGAAATAGTTTAATGAGGTAAATGTTTCTTAGCTTCTTTTAGAAACAGTGTTGTTGAAGTTGAAAAACCCAAAGTAATTTATGGATGATAGAATTGAAGAACATGTATATATTTGTATTGATCTACGGGAAGTTGTTAATATATGCTCTGAAAGAGTTAACTTGACCATTTGTATTCATATAGTCGTATTTATTTTTGGCATCAATTATCCATTTTTCTCTTATTGAAGTCGTTCTACTGTATTGTTATATTTGGCTAGAAATTGAAGCAGTTGAAATACTACAAAAGAACAATGCAACCAGCTACAAATGTGAGGAATACGTAAAATACATGAAATAAATCTAGAGTTCACAAGAAGCACGAGAAAACTTTCAAGCTTATATTTGATGTTTAGCTTAACCTATTGATATCACAAACTGCTTAAGAAAAGTACTCATACTTTTATTCTTTTACCGAACTTCTGTAAAAAAGAGAGCATGAAAAGCTTAATGGGAAAATTTCTTTGTCAATGATGCCTGATTGGGTTATATTTTATTTGGAAAAACCTGTTGATGAAAAGCATTTTTGGTGTAGTTTAAAATTTGAAAGAATTAATTTTCACAAACACTTTGCACATAATTAATGGTTGTAATTTCTTCTCTTGATATCTTCATTTTTCTCTTTGTGAGTTTAATTTCATTTAGTTTTTATCCCTTTTCTGTAGATATTCTGATCTATTTCTTTCCTTTTTTTTTTTCCCATTTATTTTCAATGTAATGTTCCATATCTTTTAGCCTTATGCTGTGGTGATTCTATTACTGGTTGCTACATACTTGATTTGAGCATTTTATGCTATGTGTGTGGGTCTAAGTGGATTCTTCAGGCTGTTGCAATCTCTAAATTTGATTTTGATTTATTTTATAAGTGATAGGTAATGCTACTTGGAAACACAGATTGGTTGCTTTATATTTTCCTGGTGTGGTTCTGTCAGTAACGTGACAGTGGTGGTTAAACTTTGATTTTGGAAATAAAAATTCGTAAGATATAAGCACATAATATGATGAATGTCGATGCTCCATAGCTAATTTTGAGCAACAAATTCATGACCTTGAACACTAAAATGAATTTATCTAACAATCTAGGGTAGTTGGTGGGGATATTTTCTTCCTTTTTTGACATCTTTCTCTAACTCTGCTTTAATTTTAGCTTCTTTTTTTCCTTTTCTATATTGTCCCTCTATTTTGCTTTCAAATGTGATTTTTCTGCAGCTATTTTAAAGGAAGTTTGAAGTTTCCTCCTTTGCAACAATTGACTTCAACCTATCCACCACCTTGTCCAGTTTGAAAGGCATTAACTTATTTTCATCATCTACAACAGCTGCGAATGTCATTCTGGCAGTGCTTCTAGCTGTGGTGCATCACCAATGGTCTTCCAAGTGATTGCCACAACTTGATGCTTGAGGAATCTGAAGTCAGCCACAGCACTTCTTCATTAAAACTAAATGGTATTTTCTTTGGAATGGGGAATCCAGTTAAGCAAAAGTTTTTGTAAGAGGTTTTAGTTTGTATTTCCTAAATTTTTTAAGGTATTGTTGATTTGGTACCGTTCTTGTGTTTCATGATTTGTGGTTGAATTGATGTTTTGTGCTGAATTTGGATGCCTGCAGACATCTGATAAATGTCCTGGGAAAATATGTGATTTGTGAATAGGTACTTCTCCTCCTTGCATCCATATTTCTCTGAATTCTTTTTTTATTTTTTATTTTTTTTGGGTGGTTTGTTTGTTTCTTTCCAGTTAAAGGGTAGTTGTAAATCTTTATGTCTCTGTCTATTTCAGCATAAGTGTCCACTCTCACAACCTGTGTATAAGTATTCAACCGGTGAATGTTATATTTAGAAGTGTGAAGAACTAGCTCTCAAATTTTAAACTTCTATCTTTTTCAAAATTCCTGAACTTTTAAATTTTGCATTTTGCCCAGTCTTTAAAAAAAATTATATATATATAATGGGGTAGAATTGAATTGACCTACTTCAATGGTGTATAAGATTACGGCATTGAAAATGTTTAAACAAAATAGAAACATGATTGATCTTGACATTAGTGGTGTTAATATGCTAGACTTGGTTTGTTTTGCCTACCTAGCGTTAATAAGCTCAAAGTCTTTTCCAACTTGATGTTTATCTAACCTGATATTTACTCTCCTTAGCTTGATGTCATTGTCATACCTGGTGGATAACTGCTGATATTTGTGTTGTACTAGAATTTCTTTTTCTTTTTTTTTCTTCTTATTTCTGAAAATTAGAAGGGTTATTATTCTAATTATGATGTAGGAATCTGTGTGAGAAACAATGGTTGTCCCTCTTCCATTCCCTTAGTTATGATGGCGGAAGAACATTGATGTTATTTTGCACAGTGCTTTCATTCCCTTTTGCTATAGTTTTGCATTCAACTCTCTCCATGTCTTCTCCTTTGCCTCTGCATTGAGTTTCATCTTTCGTATACAAGGTAGTATTTTTCTTTTTCTTTCTTCGTTTGGATTTGTTTTTGATATTGGTGCTCTAATTTGGTTCTAAGGGTTTGCTCTTTCCTCTTTTTTCTTTTTTCCCCCCCTTCGAAGATTGCTCAACTTAAGTGTTTGGTATCATCAATTGCTCAGCTTGAAGGGTTTGATCTGTCTTTTTTCATGTGTTTTTATTTTTGCTAAATTGGTTCTGTTTGCTTCCTATGACATGAAAAACTAATTTTTTTTTTTTTGTTTATCCTTTTTTGTTCATTCTACTTGGAAAATTTTTGGCTCTCAAATCGTTGTGATTCTGTTCTTTCTTATGGATACTTCATATACTTATAGTGGTTTTATCTATATTTCTGTACTTTAATCTGTTGATTATTGGTTAGTGAGGAGATGGTAAATAATGACTCCCTTTTTTTTGGTTTGTGGGGACAAATTATGGCATGAAGTTGGAGTTTTTATAGTGGTTTTGGTTTGTGTTTCCTCTATTAATTTTTATTATTTGTTTATGTTCATCCTTTTATTGTTTATTGGCTTAAAATGTGTAGATTTTTATTAACTTCATCAATATCTACATTTGCATTCACATTGAGTGTGATTTACCAAGCTTTTCATGTCATTAATTGACTATCTCTATGAGTAAAGTGTTGAAAATTTTGGTTGTTTAAACGAGGTTTTCATCAGTACATTTCAGTGAATAGAAAACCAATTTTTTTTTTTAATTTTAGGCATGCCATTTGTCCTAATTCTATATATCAATTTATTTGTTTTGATTTTTTTTTAACAATTCAAAGATGGATTTGTTTTGATTTCTTAAGCTGTATGCTTTCTTGCTTAAATGTTGAAGTATTTTTATGGTTCGGTTTTTAGTGCTGCTTGTATTTCTCACCCTCACATGAAATGCTAAGTCTTTTGGTAAATGTCCTTGTAGATTGTGGCCTGTGTTATCCCGTTACTGGATGATAAGTTTCCTTTGACACGGAGCATTTCATGCTGGATAATCCCTGGTGTCAGCAAATTCATTGTTCAGGTATGTGTATTTTTCACTTGACAGGTGTTTACTCTTACAGGCAAATTTGGCAATTTGTGCATTAATTTCAATGTGCTTCTGGGAAAACAAGGGGTTGATCTTTCTTCAATTAGCCTTTACAACTTAAAAGGATGTTCTGTGAGATCTTAAGATAATTTAAACTGTATTACATTATGTAATGATACATTTCAAGTAGACTCCATATTTATGTTTGTTAATTCTTTACTGATATCCTTGTCTTGTTTGGTTATCCTGAGAAGGATCAGAAGATGCTATTAGAGGCATTATATTGGATTGTTAGGTTCCTATATGTGAAAATGTAAACTCCTGCAAAATTTATGTCATTTTTAGTATGTGTGTTTCTGATCTTGTGCAGATATCTTGACCAAGGATTTCAAATTTAATGAAAAGTTTAGCCTGTTGGCTATTTCCAAGCTCTACTGGATTCATAATGCTGATCCTACTTTTTTTTTTTTATTTCCTTTTATTATTTAACTTTTAAGTTTCTCATTAGTTGATTTTATCATATTTAGTTTACACAACAAAACTCTACCCTTTAAGTTATCATGCTGTCCAATGTGCCTGATTTGAATTTGAAATCTCCACGTATGAGGGTCTTGTAGCTACGGGTCTGAAGAAGGATCAAATTTTTATTGGCGATATAAGATCCCTTTACAAGTCTGGAAACACAGCTGTCGATGTGAAAGTGGATTCCTACATTAATGTAAGAAATGAAGATCTTTTCCTTTAACCATGCTTATTACTTTCCCTTGCATTTAAAGAATTCGTTTTGTCTAATAATTTTTACATGCTATTTATAAGCTTTTTTGTGTTGAAATTCCTTTTAAATTTAAAAGAATTGGTAGGGCAGAAATTAAGGACTTTGGGATCAATTAATGTAGTCCCATTTAAATTTTAATCTTTTCAGTTCTATAAAAAATTTGTAATTTAAAAAAAAAAAAGATTTACATTTTGAAGTGATATTATAATTATAATTATATTTATTTATAGAAATTATGACATAAATAATTATAAAGTTGAATAAAAAGTTGTTGTTAACAGTTCAAAAATTTTATAACAAATTTGCAATAACAGCAAACAAATCCCTGGTTCTTTTTAGACCTAGACTACTTTATCTATGTTAGTTCATTAATTGTGCACAGTCCTGTTGGAAAACTTAGAATATATAAACAATTTTCGGATAATGTTACTTCATGCACAAGTAAAAGCCAAGCTTTATGATACTGTTCCAATTATGTTTATTTAACTAAACTGAGAATTGGTGGTATTTATGATGCTTTAACAAAATCTCTTTCGATTGAATTAACATATTCTCGGATTTACCTTGCCAGGTAATTACAAAAGTGACTGTCAATGATATCTTATCAAATACGAAAGCAACCATAAGCTTTAGTGTTCCCGATCACTAGTCTGGAAAGGTGAGTGTACTAGAGTTGAGCTTGTTTACATTGATTATAATTTTTGATAGGTTCATATTTCCAATTAATGCAATAAGTGTACTAGAGTTGAGCTTGTTTACATTGATTATAATTTTTTATTGGATCATATTTCCAATTAATGCAATATTTTATGTGATCCAGCAAATACTCTATATTCTACGTTTAATTCTCCCATGTTTTCATTATTATTATTATTATTTTTTGAATGCTGTGACTCCATAGAGGTAACTAGCAACAATACTAAAATGATAAAAATTTGCAAGTGCTAGTCACTTTTTGTCAACCAATGGATGAAAGATCATATGTGGAATGTGGTTGGCGACTTGGCATGGTATAAATGACATTTCATTGAGATGTTGGAATTCTTGTGCAAAGCTTTGATATGGGAGAAAGCTTGGTTGCTGGTGTGGAAGACATTCAAATTTCTTTAGTTTTCAATGGGCTTATTGATGACTGGCTATTAGTTCTTTCTTTTTTTTTTTTTGGTAATTTTGAGGTATAGCTTAGTACTGTTAGTCGATGAAGGTCCATCTATAAATTTTTGGATCACCTTATAGGTGAATTGGATGTAAACATGTAAGGATTGAAAATTATTGATCAAGGAATTATTTAGTGTATGATAAAATGTGCTGCAATCGTGCCTTAATTACTCAGCTCGTAGGTGCACATTGAAAGTAATCAATGCCCATTGCAATTTTTTGATTTCTTAGTTTCTGTTCTGTTCTCCAGTAGGTTTTTTAATCCTGAATTGCTTTATTAAACAGGTTTTCTCCCTTTTTGGTTACAATGATGTATGGTATGCAAATTCAGTATTTGTAATGTTTTTTAGGGGCTTTTAACGATAATTTTAATTTTTGATGCCCAATTACTAAACTGGGCCTTCAATAAAAAAATTGATAGGCCCAAATGGCTTTATACGGAACTGACCTGCGCAACCTGATAACTCCCCAAATTATCGGGTTACATGTATACCTGGTTCATAGCGGGTGGAGCGTTTGGTATCCAAGTTAGATCGTGTGCCCAAACCCCTCCAACCCACCTGAACCCGATCGGAGCTCACTGTTAGCTGCCAGGGAATAACAGATACTCGGCCACATTACTGAAGAAATCGCCTACCATCTCCCTTCATGATTTCTGAAAACTCCACCACATCCTGCAAGTCCTGGGTTACTTTTTGATGCCTCATTAATATTCACTTTAACCCAACCGGAGGACATTGCCAAATAATGTTGAGCTGCACTTTTTCAACAAAAGCCGAGGATAAATATCTTTTATGAGCTAAATTAATTTTCTTTTTTTGTAAATAAACAAATTCTTTACCAATCAATCAAATATCTAATATGATAATATTTTGATCTTCAATTGAATTAAATATTTATTAGAGGGAAATAACTGACGCTTAGTTGGAAGTTTTTGATAATTGATAATTAAATTAATATTTTTAAGGAGGTAAAATGATACAAATTAAATTAATGAGTAGATATAAATATAAAATATAATTGAAAATAGAAAAAGAGATGAAGAAATTAGAGGAGGGACAAAGGTGATAGAAGAATGGTGGAAAACCGGATGTTGCTGAAACTTGAGAAAGGGGAAAGGTGGTAGAAGAGTGGCATAACTATATGTTGGCGAAGTAAAAGCAAAATTGCAATAGAATTGTGAATTGTCAAATTTTCCATCTCAGTAACTTTGTCTCTTTTGATTTTCCCCAGGCTTCTGATTCTTGAAGTGAGGTGAGAGGGCAATGCTGCCTTCTCTGGTTGTGGCTTTATGCCTTCTCGGGCTTCTTGGGTTCCGACTTTTCATTCTCTTTCCCTTTAGGGTTCTTCTCTATCTCTGTGTTCGTTTTGCTTATTGCAACACTTTTTGTTGACCGTACTCATCTAAGTAGATGATGTGACTGTTTCATCTTCTTTTGGTCAGCAAATTCGGGATTTTGATTTGTTGATAGTGGATTTTGAAATTTGATGCAAAATTTTAAGTCTAATGTAATTTATTTTTAAGCATTTATGTGGTTTGGAAGTTTTTTGGTTGGTCAAGTTGGAGGAAGAATCGATTAAATGTATGTGTATGTGTGTGTTTTGTTTTGCTGAGCAACGATTCTTAGACCTTGCTTCCACTGACAGTTAAGCAGATAAGATGCATTTCAATCGAAAGATGACAAACCAATCTAGTAGTTAATAGTGAGTTTCTTGAAATTTAACCTTTAAATTGGTTACAGTTTGTTGTTCTTTTAGTCTTTGTTCTGTTAGTCTTGCGGTTTGCGTGAAATCATGCACAAATTACTCTTGTGGGAAGTTTGTGTAATAGAGTCGTGAGGATTATTAGTATTAGTTTGGTTCATGATGATGGGACCGCACGGATTGAGTGTAATAAATGGTGAATTTTATTGAACTATTCTGAATACGCTAATATTCTTTATTTTCTTCTGATTCTATCCTAGTTTCCTCCACTAGTTGTGTGTCCAGGATAAATGACGCTGTAGACCCAGATGAAGTGGAAGGTATGTTTGTATGCTTCTCATATTGAATCAGATGGATTTCCTTAGTGTCACTCCATTTAGTCAGTGGCTTAGTGGCTTTGTATTATTAGATACTGCCCTTGTTCCCCTTCATTTTCATTTGTTAGATTGTTCTTGAAACTATAGTCCTTTGTTGGATTGAGGATCTGGGACTTGGTCTAAGGAGAGACAGGGTCTCGGAATCTTCATTTCTTTCTTATCTTTCTTTTCTCTTGCATACTATTTAATGTGATTTGATTTTAGGGATAGAATAATGATAATGTAAGTGCGTCTGCATGGACACTTGCGAGGCTTTTTCAGGGTAGAAGGACCATAATGTTTTAAAGAAAATTAGTCATTTATGTTAGGTAATAAAACTTTTCTTAAAATTGAAAACCTATATGTTAACTTTGTTTCTATCGGGTACATATTATGCTAACAATAATTCAAAATGGTAATAATTATAAATTCTCTTAAGTTTTTTGAAAAAATGTACAACTAATATGAAAATAGATTATTAAAAATTAAAAGGGACAACAATTGCGCTTTACAAAATTGGAAAGTAAGAAAAAATGATAAACAAGGGACAATTTTAATGTATAAAAGTTATAAAATGACAATTTTTTATCTTGTGATTTTTCAGAAGAAAAAGTGTAAAAATTTTATTTGAAATAAGTATTCAAAAAGTTACAATTTAATTATTTGAAGTTTTCTCAAATAATTTTTATTAAGTTTTTTATTTTATAAAAAATTCAAATTTTAATAAAAATGATAGACAAATATATTTTTTTTCAACAATCCTACCAAAGTACAAATTGATATAAAATTACTTGACTATGCAAATAAAATATATCCATGAAATTTTCTTTTACTCCATTTTTTTTATCAGTTATGGCATTAATTAATGAATTTAAAGCATCACTTACAA
The DNA here is from genome assembly GCA_020226215.1 of Sindora glabra. Taxonomy (NCBI): domain Eukaryota; kingdom Viridiplantae; phylum Streptophyta; class Magnoliopsida; order Fabales; family Fabaceae; genus Sindora; species Sindora glabra. The sequence goes on from CM035228.1 coordinate 22,482,147, forward strand.
GTAAAAGCACTAAACAAGAAAAGTGAAATTTCTGAGAGGGAGGGAGAGCTAACAATTAAATGCACCGAAAAATTTTAGCGCTTATTTTTTCAGTTTAGTATTAAAAGGTATTTTTGAGCATGTGGAGAAAGGTTAAAATACGTTCAAATCATATAGATTATAATTATTAAAAATTATAATATATTTTTATAAGAATTGTAAAATTCGAGATTATGTTAAGAAATTAAGAAGTTTCATATAGCAAAATTGCAATTTTTGCTCGAATACATTATTTTTGAATCAATATTGAAAGAGCTTATGATTAAACAAATGAAACTGTATTAGTTGTTCTATATGACCAAAAGGTAAATGCGAGGAGACTTTACAAAATTAATAATTTTTTATCCTTTAACTATAATTTGTTATTCATGAAATTTTGCTAAAGAGATTTAACAGACAGGTCATTACGGTTGGAATAAATCAAAGTAATTGTGATCAAGAAATAATGATTACACTATACATATATGTATATATATGTAGAAGTTAGTTTAACAATAATAATAATAATAGATAAAGATAATCTTTATCTATAGTTAGAGATATAAATAAAAAGTTAAGATAATTTTTTAAGTTAAAAAAAAAAAAGTAACCTCGTTCCTTGCTTTATCCGGAAGGTAAGAAGTGGGAGAGTTTGGTATTTTATGGAGAAGTGAGATCCTTCCGAAAGACACGTACATAAATTTTGGTTTGTGAGCAAAATTTGATTGAAAAATATTATTTCTTTTATTTTTCTTTACAAGTTTTTATTAAAAATAAATAAAGGACAATTCTAATATATTCAAATTAAAAGTCTAAGTATAAACACTCTGTGTCAGAATGAAAATTACTAGATTTTAATGATATAAAAATAGATAGTTAATATTTATAATTGGAAAACTTATTTAATGGGTAAAAAAATTAATAATATAATATTTCTATTTTGAATCATAATTTTTTTAATTTTAGACTCAATAATAACTTAAAATAAGTAATTTGAGTAAATTATTTACATTAATTTATATATATATTTTTTACACCTCTTTACTATATAATAAATATATTTTAATGATTATTACCTTAAATTTATTTATAATATATTGTAATTTAAAGCTTTCAAAATTAAAATACTTTCAAAAAATTACCACATAATTATTTTAAAAATATAAAATTTACTTAATAGTTAATAAATAAAAAACTTAAACTTTGACTTTATGAAGCTATTTTTTATTTCTTCTTCTTTTTTTTTGAATAATTTCCTTTATTTATTTCATGCATATTAATAACACAATAAATTTTTTTAAAATAATTAATTTAATAATAAAATTTAATATTATTTTCAATAAAAAGTTTAATATCCATTGATACTTTTAAAAGAAATGATATTTATACATATTATTTTTTTATGCATACCCAAACTTAAATTTTTAACTTGTTTAAAATATATTAAGTAAGTTTTATTTAAAAATTAAAGTATTATACATACACTTATAAAAATATATGTATACATACTATGATTTTTAAATTAAATATTTATATTAAATAAAAGATTTTACAATGTATATACTATGATTTTTAAATAAAATATTTATTTTATTGTTACTAATATATAAGATAAAATAAAAATAAAAAATTAAACGAGAAATTATTTTTCTCTTTATAATGTGTGAAATTATAAAGAAAACAAAGATTAACATCAAGAAAGCAAACACAATCAATGATTTAATATATTAAGTTTGAAAATGATATATTTGTATTAGATGAAAATTATAATAACAAATTATTTATATTTTTTAATATCTAATTTTTAGGTGGAATGTATTTGAATATACATATATAGATACGTAAGCATATATGTACATTGGTTCTTTACTAATACTTTCTTGGTATTATTTGATTATATATACAAATCTAAATAATTTAAAAGAATAAAAATAAAAAATATTATATTATATTAAAAAGAATAATAGCATGATCTCTATTAAAAAATTGATTAGTTTAAATAAAAAATTATAAAATTATTTGAATGTAGTATATTAATGTCTAAATATTATTTTATTACATTATATATAACAATAACTTTTCAACAAATTTACAGAAAATAAAGATTTTAGTATTAAAATATAATGTTGTTGATAAAATAATTCAAATAAATAATTTAAAAATATAGTATATACCTTTTTTAATTTTTTGGATAAAGAATAATTTTCTTCATTTAATGCCAAAGTACTAAGTTTTATATATATTTGTTTTAATAGATATTAGTGTTTTTAAATAGCAGAAAGTAATTTTTTTATTTCATGCAATGTTTAAATAATAAACAATAATTTTTTATCAATTTTTTTATAATAATTAATATATTATTTTATTTAATGAAATAATAATTTTATTATGTACTTTTAAGGTTAAGTACAAATGTGAATTTTAGAAATATGTGTGTGTGAAGTAGAGGGAGAGAGAGAGAGAGAGAGAGAGAGGAAACATTTGAAGTAAGAAAATTTTAAATTTATGTAGAGAAAAAATATTTGACCTTACTTTTTATTTAACTATTAATTTGTTGAAAAAGATTTGAAGTTAAAATAAAATTAATATAAATTTAAGGTTTGATTTAAAAAGTTTATAAAGAAATGATTAAATTGAAAATTTTTTTCACATAAGGAATGTGTCATCATTTTTTCATTAATTTATCAGTTAGGATATCAATATACATTATTATAATTTGGGTATGGAAGAACCATCTTAAAATGGAAGAGAAAGTCTATGAATCTTTTTAAAAGGGTAATAGATTGTTTTGATATTGGTATAGAATTTGAATAATTTGTGGAGGTTTTAGAGATGAAAATTTTTGTGGAAGAGCGGATTATGAGAAAATGACATTTGGCAAGAGAAGCATGGACTTTAAGTAATTAAATTGAAAATTGATAAATAGATTGATATATAGATTAAAAAGATAGAAAATTAAATAGATATAATAATATAATAACTGATAAAGATAATCATACCATATAATATACTAATATAATATAATAGATAATAGATAAAGATAACCATTATATATTGTCAGAGATATATAAAAAGTTAAGATAGTTATTCAAGGTAAAAAAAAAAAAATGTAACTTTATCCCTTACCTAAGATTAAAAGTGGGAGAGTTTGGTATTTAAATTTTGGTTTGTGATAGAAACTTGATTTTTGCGGTGAATCCTATTCTTGGGATTTGCTTTAGTGTTGTTTCAAAAAAAAAAAGTAAAAAATTACTAAAAAAAAAGGAAAGAAAAATTAGGGATGAAATTTTTGGTAGAAGAACGGATTATGAAAAAAATGACATTTGGGAAAAACAAAAAAGAAAAAAGCACGTTTTTAAGTAATTAAAAAGATAGACAAATAGATTAAAAGGATAGAAAATTGAATAAATATAATAATATAATAACACAATAGATAAAGATAATCATTATATATCCCTAATTATATATCGTTAGAGATATATAGAAAGTTAAGATAATTATTTAAGTGGGAAAAAATAAGTAACTTTATCCTTTAACATTAAAAGTGAGAGTTTGGAATTTAAATTTTGGTTTGTGATAGAAACTTATATTTATCTTTATCCGAGTCCTTTTAAAAGAGCAACGGATTGTTCTTGTGATATTTCACCGATCCTAAATTTCACATATAAATGAAATTGTATATAGCTTATCAATCTATTAGATCATTAATACAAGCCATTAGCAAGTGATCTAACTAGCGGTGAAAATTTTGAGTTTCGATCAATGGAGGAGTTAGATCTCGAAGAAACCCCAACGGATAGAGGTGTAAATGACATATTATTGTGCGCTTTCTGTCAATATGGGTTGTTCAGGATTGCTCATGTTCTCACTCCTGGGATTTGCCGTAATAGTGATGTTCTTCCAGAAAGATGCAGGTGGTTATGTCCTCGGTCCCGTCGCTCTTGTTTTGGCAGTTTGTATGCTCTTCGATATCATTCAGTCCGCCAAATTTGCGGCTACTCAACTCCGATCGATCATCAATCTGCCTCGACCTCAAGCCCAAGTCGCCCAAATATTGTAGTCATTTATAAAATTTATCTTGTTATTGAATCTGTTATTTCTGTTTTTTAAATGATTTTAGTACGTAATATTTTTATTTCATTTTATTTTAATAGAAATAATTTTAATTTGTTTATAAATAATTTTTTTTCGGACTTTGTCAAAAATAACTATTTTAATTTATTTGTAAATGAATTATTTTATTTGAAATATATTAAAAAATAAATATTAATTATTTAATTAAAAAGTAGATTTTGATAGTATTATAGAAAATACATATTATATAATATATATATTTTAAGTTAAATGAAATAAATTTTAATGAAATCCTTATTAAAATTTGATGATTTTCCTAATAGTACAAATTTAATTGAAATATGAATCGTAAATAAAATAAAATTTTTATAAGAAAATTTTATATGACTTATATAATTTATCTTGTCATTGAGTCTGTTATTTTTGTATAATGTTTTTAGAATTGATTTTATTATATTTTAATAGAAATAATTTTAATTTATTTATAAATATTTTTTAAGACTTTGTCAAAATAATTATTTCAATTCATTCATAAATGTATTATTTTATTTGAAATATATTAACAAATACATAGTATTCAATTAGAAAAGTAGATTTTGATAGTATTATATGAAACATATATTATATAATGTGTGTTTTAAATCAAATGAAATAAATTTTAATGAAATCCTTATTAAAATTTTTATAAAATTTATAATAATATAAATATAATTAAAATATAAATTGTAAATAAAATAAAATGAAATAATTTTTTTACTTAAAATCAAATACTATTTTAAAAAATTATTTAAAATAAAATAAAATCTTATTTTAGTTATACCAAACAGGGATTAGTATTTAATTTTATTTATGATTCAGTTTTAGATTCATTTTTAATTATATATACTGTTTAAAAAATTACTTTCAGAAAATACAAGGTCGAAATCCATGATAAGAAGCAAAGGAACTAATATTTGTATTACTATAAAAATAATTTAATAGTTTGTATTTCCAATTTCCAACGGAAGATGATAATGATAACAATATTTTTATTAAATAACGTCAACTGAGAAAAAGGAGTAATTGTGTTCAACATGAGGATGCAAACGGCAAGTACACTGAGCAAGAGCAAGATGGATTGCTTTTCTAACTATAGCTAAGCTAACGAAATTTTTATAAGTAATGTTTTGTTACGTATTTCAAGATTTTTCTAAAAGAAATTATAATATTTTATAACCAAAGTTACAATTCTGTTAATATACTTGCATTTTTTTTCAATTTTACAGACTGTGCATTTAGTAGGTATATATAAAGTTAAAATTCAGTAACATTAGAATATTTTTTATACTTTGTTGTAAAAAATTAAATTTTAATAAAAGAAATTATAAATATTTATATATATATTCAAAAATTAATATTATAAGAGTTATAAGAATAGATGTATGCATAAAGGTTTCATTTTGTACAATAAATAAATTAGAAGTTATAACTTATTTTCTAAAAATGTTTTGGGTACTAACTTATTGAAAAATAATAAATTCTAACTTGATAAGCTACCTTGAATAATTTATGGCATATAAACTACTATCTTTTTAAATTTTTTGCAAATCTATCTTTATTTTTTCATCAATTTAAAACATATGTCCTTCATAACATAAATTTAAATATTTTTGTAAAAAGTAATTAATTTAATTTTAACATAATTATATCCTAATTTTAAACTATAAATATATAAATAAATATGTAATATGATAAAATATAATTATATAATTATAATTATAAGTAATTATAATTTTGTTATAAATAATAAAATAAACACTATGTAAATAAATAAACCTATAAATTTATAAAAAATAATTGATTAAATATTATATATTATTTTTTTATTTTTGAATATATTAATTGTATTAATATAATTTGAGATTTAGATAAATATGAATTATTTTAATTATTTATATATTTATTTTAATATGTTATTTTATATTATTTTACAATTTTAGTTAATTGAATAGTTAATTTTATAAAATAATCCTTAAATAATTAATTAACTTATCAACTATCAACTAATTTATTAGTTATTTACACGAAATAGAGCTAAAATGTTTTGATTTTGTGGATCCATATAAAATTTTTTTAAATATATATTGACACATGACTCTTTCTATTTTAATAAAAAAATCCTTATTTGATCGAGCATATACAATGATTCCCAATTCCATTATTATTTTAATGATAAACACCAAAGTATGAATTGAAAATTTTGGAAACTTTTTCAAAAATTATAATTTTAAATGTGTAGCTTATAAATAGAAAAATAAAAATAAATTAAAAATTATTATATAATGATATCAGCATTACCTAATCCAAACTCATGAAAAAAAAGAAATAAGTTTTTATTAAACTAAAAAATAAAAGAAATAAAAAATCCTCCATTTCCCCACTTTATGAAAACCTTTGACCAAACAGCTTCTAAGTTCGAAGTTCAACAGACTAATGCAATATATAGTGAGACAAGCTGTATTTTTGTTGTTATTGGGTGAACGTAAAAAGGGTAGATACATACAAAGAAATCAGCAATGTTATATGTGCTGAGAGTGACAATTGAAACTAGTTTTCAAATGTAAATTAAATGTTGTTAATTAAATGTAGAATAATGGGATAAATATATAAAATTCAATCTCATAAATAAATTCAGAATCCAATTTCAAATTACATCTCGTTGTTTTTCGTGACTGCATTGTCTGTGTCCAATTTATCTCTTTATTAGCGGCTTTAGTTGATTGATTAGTAGTATTTGATGAACTCATTTATAAAGGTTTGCCATTGCTAACTTTGAAGCGTATTCACATTCTAAACTTAAACGGATCAAACTGAATGCGTTTTTACACTTTAAAGCATTTTTACATTTTAACGTTAAAGTACTAGGTTACATAATGTAGTTCACTTTTTCTTTTCCTTTCCTCTTAAACTCCTTTCAGGTTTGCCTACCTTTTTTAATTCAGTATCAAAGATATTAACAAAAGATGCATGTTTGAACATTTTAACTAATTTATTATATTCTGAGTTCAGCGATGTGTTCTTTGTCATTGGTTGTTCTGAAGGCAGCACTTAAGCATCGACACTGGCAGCCCTCAAGAACCTAATGAAGTGTGTACTGATCTTGACTAGTCTGCAATTTGACAAGAGCAACAAAGTTCTGTTGCAAGTTGATCAGTATCTTGTTGGCCATCCACACACCTTTTGTCGACAACTTCATCTTCATTTGACATTTCTTAACCCTTTTGATTTACTTTCACTCCAACAAGGCTTTCCAGATTGCTAGGCACACTCAGGCAAGGTATGTCTTGGTGCACTCCTACTGCATCTGTACTCAAAGGTGGCGGCAAAACGTGTCTGTGATGTTGACTTATTCTACTTGCCATTACAATGCTGTAGGAATACCAAATCACTTGTAGATAACAATTTTTTATTCTAATCTTACCTGATTGTATGTAGAAGGAACTTGTTCAATAGCAATGAATTAGCTGAATATTAAATTTTGGAGAACTTATCTGTTTTTTTCCTGCTAGGACACCTGGGCCAAGCATTTTGCGTTTGTCTTAATTTGTAGTATCTGAAGTATCCCCTTTGAAAAATTCTACTCGCACTTTACAGTCTCTCATAGCTCTACACGCGGCACAATATTGGTTAAACTAGCCTTGCCTCTTGGCTGGCACATGTGGGCCAATTTAGCTTGAATTGTACTACTTGTGCAATTGTGGTTTTGCTAAGTGTCCTACTCTCAACTATTTCCCCTTTTCACCGTGACTATAAATGGAATGGGTAATTCTGGATTTATGAAATCTTATATTCTTAAAAAAAAATATATTTTAAAAAATATAATTTTTAAGTATGTAAATCGTAATAATATAAAATTCTTATATTTAATTTAATACAAATGTTCCTAAAAATACTTTTTTACATTTTCAAATATATTATATTCTCATGTTTGATTCACACTTATATTTTTGAAAATTTTATTATTTTTTTCAAAAATACCCTTATCAATTTTTTGTTATAAATTAAAATAAATTATAGATTTAATTAAAAATATATGAATAAAGACTTTTAAAAATTTAATAAATTAATAATTTAACTTATATTTGATTAAAATATAATAAATAATTTAATATATAAAATATTAAATTTTTTAAGAATTTAAATTTTTATATAATTAATTATATAAATAAATAAGTAATTTCTCCATTGTTGACAAAATTTTTTTGTTTTCTTTGAAAAGAAAATAAGAGAGAAAGAACAGAAATAATCTCTTTTAAATTTAAATTAAAAATAAAATAAAATATTTAAATTTTAAATTTTAAATAATTAAAATATAATAATCATATATTTTTATCTTTAAATATTCTTTTTTCATCCATTTTCTTCATGTAAATAAAAAAAGAAATTAAGTGTTCATTTATTTTATTAATATATATTTTTAAAAAAAATATTATTTATATTAATGATTAAAAAATATGATTTATATATATTTATAAATGAGAATATAAAAGAATAAGAGAAAAATTATTTTTTTTTATTATCAATATTCTCATAAAATGGGAATGTGGGATACCCATCTCCCCTCTATAGGAATATTTGATGAAAAAATTAACCTTCAAAACATTCTTGGCAATATTATATTCTCAAATAAATTTTTAAAAAATTTGAATCAAACATGAAAATGTAACATTTCATGAAATATTTTGCAAGAATGTGAAAAACATTTCTTGAACCAAACACCCCCTGTATGTATTATGTATAATTATCCCTTTGGAATATAGATTACTATATGATGCTAATGCAGGCCGCTCCCCCTTAACCATCACAGACACTGGAATTTGGAGTCATTTTCGAATCTGCTATTATGAGCCTTTGACATACTCCCACCAAATCTGACATTCCAATGACTTGCCTCGTTCTCCAGGTGCTTGTCATTACTAATTATTGTATTCCAAGTGGAACCACATTTTTGGTTTGTAATTTTGGTAAAAAATGATGTGATGTTAGTTTTAGAGGGGTAAGAACTTGGGAGATCTCGTGGTGAGGCAAATCTCACCGATTGTGCCCTCAACCTTGTATTCTATGACCCTGGAAAATTAAAAGGTTTTTTTTTTTAATTTAATAATATAAAAGCTACATCATTTTTTAATTGTCCTGCCGATTGATCGTCAAATTAATAAAGCCAGAGAAAGATAAAATAATCTCTAGACCGTACAAAACACATTAGGATGGTTTGGCTCCCTCAATCAAGAAAAAACAAAAGAATATCTCACTTTGTTTCAGATTACTAAAGTAGTGTCTGTGTTTCCAATCCGGATTATGACTCCCTGAATTCAACTGAGGTGGAAGTCCTAATTGCCATTTAAACGGGTACTACAGTTGCATTTAGAGCCAAAGACTTGGTGAGAAAATTGGCCCGTGCTAGCATCTATACAGCAGATTCAGAGTATACCATAAGAGAATTCCTGGGAATCTGTGTCTACTTGAAAGGTGTGATCTTGCACAATCCTTCTTAAACACCCAACATGCCTTGAATTTCACATCAGCAATATCTATCGGAGCGAGTTTGCTTAACTGTGAGAAAAATGGTTCTCAAGGACTACATAGCAATATCCCCTCCCTGGGGGGTATATAATCTTTTCTTACAACTCTTAACAAGAAAATGCCATTCATTTGTCTGAACTGAATTCATTTTTTCAAGTCATAAATGTTACATGCATTATTAAAGAATATGTATGTTCTAGTAGAAAATAGTGACCACATATAGAAAACAGTGAATGAAATAAGGTCCATTCTGATGAGAGAAACCAAGGAAAGTAAAAGAAAGATCCTCTAACCACCATCATGATTGTCGAAGGTTGAGAGCATGTAGACGGCATTTCAAACAGGTGGTACAATAGACTCAATAAGATCTTCATACATTCCTCCAGCTAATTGAACCCCAAATGCATTAATATGAATTTATGCGAAAGTGTTGATGTACAATCGCTTGGCTAGAACTTGTAATATGAAGATAAGTACTCTTGATTTACGTATGTATATCTCTTTGTGTGCGAACTGGTGTCTGTCTACTTGCATATGTAAATTTTATCTGATACATTGAGGATGCAAGTGATATTTTCATCAGCAGAAGAGAATTTTTGAAGGCATCCCCTTAACAAAGCAAACTCCTCTTCCATCTCAAAAATGAAGCTAAACGTAAGTAAATCATGATAGCAAACGTTGATGTCAAAGATTTACGATTAATATTAGCTATGTTCAACTTAAACAATAATAATTGTTTCATGTGCAGCAATTCCGACTATCATTGGTCGCTGGTTACAGACAAATGCCCTCTGTTTTTAAGAGATGTGATAATGTGAAGTCCTAAGTTCACGTTCTGAAAAATTGGGTGAAGTCTAATAAGTTGTGCGACTGCTTGATAGTTTCTTTGTTTCCATCCACTTTGTCAGTCTAGTAAATTAATCTAATCTCTATATCTAGTTTCTGTCTGAAATTGTGTGATGAGGGCCAAGAGCTGAAGGTGTCTCAAATCCACTCTTAGATACATAGGGCAAAACTGTATCCCAAAGTTATTGACTTGTAGCACACACCAGTTACCAAAAATGAGAAGACGGTAATGGGAAATGTAAATTTAACACATACAAGCACTCTTGTACTATAGTCAAAATATTTCCATTTACATGCAGCAACGTTTGTGGAAACTTTTGACGTATGGGTTTGCTGGACTCTGTTGATAAATCATGAACAGTTCGTTGTATCTTTTGGTCAAGATTGCCGGTTTTATTTCTGGGAAATAAAATGTTCTCAATATGAATTTCTTTTCTTTCATTTCATCATGTGCAGTTTTTGGTTGTTGGTTACTATCAAAATGCCCACTGTTTTTTAGAGATTGGGAGTAAAGTTTGCTACGCAGAGCATGCTCATGGGTGGGACAAAACTACTATGCCATTTCACCTCATATGGACATATAAGTGGTTTGCCGATGTTCTTTCCGGAGTTTCCACGGTGTATGGGAAAAGAATTTTATGAGTTGTTTCCTCTGTTTTCTTTGTACTATTTTTCTTCTACGGTGATTTCTTATCCTCTGCCTTTGTACCCCTCCACTGATGTTGTCTAATACAGATCTATCATGAAACTTACTAGTTTATTAATAACTTGCTTCCGGTAACTGTATTACACAAATTACCAAGGGGTTCACCTAGGCTTTTTTAGGGCTACTAGAAAAAACTAACACCGAAAGAAATAATTACAGAAATTTCTTAAGGCCAGGGAGAGTCGTAACAAGTGATTTTCCCAACAAAGCGAAAGTCAAAATGTATGAAATAAAGGGACCACTAACGGAAATTTTTGTAAAAAATCGAAAAATCAACCGGTCTCGATCCACCACAACCTAACGAGCGACGACGCAGAGAAGCTCGCCGCCACCTTCGCTATAACCAGAAGCATCGTCTCAAGGATTTGCACAGAAATTTTCCTTCTTTCAAGTTGGTATTCGAAGCTCAAGGAGTTGACATGGAATCCGTCCAAAAGGGCGGCTCTCTTTGTCCCATGAACTAGGGTTATTTCTATAATTTTTCCAAAATTGTATTATTTTAATAATTGAATTGAGGATCACATAAAAATTTAATGAACTAATTATCAAGTATTAAAAAATTATATTTAAATAAGGAATTCGATGAAGTATTATAATAAGCATAAAATTGAACTTTAGAACCATTTATACAATAAAGAAAAAATAAAAATTTTCATAATTTATGATATAATAAATTTATAATAATAATAATAAAATATTTAAAACTAAAATTAATGTAAATTAATTAATTATGTACTTTATTAAAAAATAAAAATAAAATAATATTAAGTATCTCATAAAATATAATACATAATATGGGTCAAAATTTATAGTGTAAAAATTACTATGTACTTATCATGAAAATAAATTTTCAAACATATCCTAACATTATATTATTTATTATGTTTATTGATTGACTATTATCACCACATATCAATATTGTTGTTAAAATTGTAACTTGTCAATTCATATAAAAACTCTTTAATAGCTATTAATATAAATTATATACCTCTTGTCACATTATGTTCTTATTACTAATTCATATATTTATAGTATTAATATAGTGTGATTATTAAGATTAAAAGAAGGCATTTTCACTTAAATTAATATATGTATATACATTAGGAAAAAATAAGGCTAGTGTCATTTGTTGTAATTTATTGTAATGAGATATTCGAAATTTACTTTTTTTATTTAAGTACACTCACGTACAAAAATTTATCACGATACTAAGGAGATAAAATGATACATTTATAACACGTTTCAAGAAGACCAAAACTATCAAAATAAAAATCTCTTTTGCCACTTATTAAAATTGAAGAATTTTTAATTTAATACAAATAAAAAAATAAAAGACTAAAAACTTACAATAATTAAAATTGAAGAAATTTTAACTTTATAAAAATAAAATTAATATAAAATTTTAATTATAAATAAAATTAATAAAAATTTAATTTTTTAAGAATTAAAACAAATTTTTAGTTAAGGTAAAAAGAAAAATAAATAAGAATTTAGAGACATAATAACATATTATTATTTATTAATTTGGTTGTTAATTAGATTTAATTTATTTATTTATTTAGAATTTTTAGTTGGATGAAACAATAACATATTATTGTTTAAAGATGAAACAGTAACATATTATTGTATGGAGAATAAATAGTAACATACTATTATTTAATAATTTAGTTATTAATTAAACTTAATTTATCTATTTATTTAAATTTTTTTACTAATATTACCATTTTGAAACAAAATCATAACATTCTCTTTTTTACCAATTTAATTGTTAATTAAACTTAATTTATTCATTTATTTAAAATTTTTTATTGGTATTATTATTTTAGAATAAAATAACATATTACTATTTAAAAAGTAAATAGTAATATCCTCTTCTTTAATAATTTGGTTATTAATTAGACTTAATTTATCTATTTGTTTAAGATTTTTTATTAGTGTTATTATTTTGAAATGAAATAGTAACATATTATTATTTACAGAATAAATAATAACATGCTATTATTTGATATATTATTATTTGACAATTTGATTGTTAATTAAACTTGATTTATCTATTTATCTAGAATTTTTTCTTCGTGTTACTATTTTGGAATGAAATAGTAACATGTATTTCTTTAGTAATTTAGTTATTAATTAAAGTTAATTTATCTATTTATTTAGAATTTTTTGTTGGTATTACTATTTTGAAATAAAATAGTAAAGTATTACTATTTAGAGAACAAACAGTAACATCCTCTTTTTTAGCAGTTTGGTTATTAATTAGATTTAATTTATCCATTTATTTGAAATTTTTTATTGATATTATTATTTTGAAATGAAACAGTAACATGTTATTATTTAGAAAATAAACGGTAACATGCTATTATTTTATACTTTAGTTATTAATTAGAATTATTTATCTATTTATTTAAAATTTTTAATTAGTGTTACTATTTTGGAATAAAATAGTAACATGTACTTTTTTTACAGTTTGGTTATTAATAAAACTTGAATTATCCATTTATTTAAAATTTTTTATTAGTGCTACTATTTTGAAATAAAATAGTAACATGTTATTGTTTAAAAAATAAATAGTAATATGTTATTGTTTGGTACTTTAGTTATTAATTAAACTTTATTTATCTATTTATTTAAATTTTTTATTAATATCACTATTTTAAAACAAAATAATAATATGAACTTTTTTTACAATTTGATTATTAATAAAACTTAATTTATCCATTTATTTGGAGCTTTTATTAGGTGTTACTATTTTGGAATGAAATGATAACATGTTACTGTCTAAAAAATAAATAGTAATATCCTCTTTTTTAATAATTTAATTGTTAATTAAACTTAATTTATTCATTTATCTAAAATTTTTAATTAGTATTACTGTTTTAAAATGAAATAGTAACATATTATTTGGAGAACAAATAATAACATATTATTTGGAGAACAAATAATAACATATTATTATTTGATATTTTGATTATTAATTAAATTTAATTTATTCATTTATTTAGAATTTTTGGTTGGTATTACTATTTTCTTCCAAAATAATTTTATGCTATTATCTAGAAAATAAATAATAACATGCATTTTAGCAGTTTAATTATTAATTAAATTTAATTTATTTATTTATTTCAATTTTTTAGTATTATTTTTTTAAAATAAAATAATAATATCCTTTTCTTTGGTAGTTTCTGGAGAACAAATAATAGCATGCACTTCTTTAATAATTTGATTGTTAATTAGACTTAATTTTTTTATTTATTTTAGGTTTTTAGTTAGTGTTACTATATTAAAATGAAATAATAATATCATTTTCTTTAACAATTTACTTATTAATTAGATTTGATTTATCTTCACTTTTTTAATAGTTTGGTTGTTAATTTAACTTAATTTTTTATTTATTTTAAGTTTTTAGTTGGTGTTACTATATTAGAATGAAATAATAACATCATCTTCTTTAGTAGTTTAGTTATTAATTAAATTTAATTTATTTATTTATTTAAATTTTTTATTAATATTATTATTTTGAAATGAAACAGTAACATATTACTATCTGAAGAATAAATAATAACATGCACTTATTTAATAGTTTGGTTATTAATTAGACTTGATTTATCCATTTATTTAAAAAATTTTATTAGTATTAATATTTTGGAATGAAACAGTAACATCTTCTTTTTTGACAGTTTGGTTATTAATTAAATTTCATCTATTTATTTATTTAAAAATTTTTATTAGTGTTATTATTTTGAAATGAAAGAGTAATATATTACTGTCTATAAAATAAATAGTAATATGCGATTATTTGATAATTTGATTATTAATTAGACTTGATTTATTCATTTATTTAAAATTTTTTATTGGTATTACTATTTTAAAATGAAATAGTAACATATTACTATTTAGAGAATAAACGGTAATATACACTTCTTTTGCAATTTAGTTGTTAATTAGACTTAATTTATTTATATATTTAAGATTTTGTATTGTTATTATTATTTTAAAATGAAATAATAACATACTCTTTTTTAGTAGTTTGATTTTTAATTAAACTTTATTTGTCCATTTATTTAAAATTTTTGGTTGATATTACTATTTTCAAAATAAAATAGTAATATATTATTGTCTTACTATCTGGAAAATAAATAATAGTATATTATTATTTGACAATTATTGTTAATTATACTTGATTTATCTATTTATTTAAAATTTTTAGTTAGTTTTACTGTTTTGAAATGAAATAATAACATATTACTATTTAATCTATAAACAATAATATATTATTCTTTTGTAATTTTATTTATTAAGAAAATTATTATAGTACTATTAGACACCAAAAGAGTCAAGATTTTTAGGATTTTTTGTTATAGCACTACTAGACACCAAATAATGATATATTATTTTATTGTAGTATTATTTGTTAAGAAAATTGTTATAACACTACTAGACTTGATTTATTTATTTATTTGAGATTTTTTTTGTTGCTATTATTATTTTGAAATAAAATAATAATATGATCTTCTTTGATAATTTAGTTGTTAATTGAACTTTATTTATTTATTTATTTAGAATTTTTAATTAATGAATGATAATATGTGTTACTATTTTAAAACGAAATAATAATATATTTTTATCTTATTGTCTAGAGAATAAACAATAATGTACTATTATTTAATAATTATTATTAGTTATACTTAATTTATCTATTTATTTAAGATTGTTAGTTAGTATTATTATTTTGAAATGAAACAGTAACATATTATTATTGGATCTACAAACAATAATATATTATTCTTTTGTAGTTTTATTTATTAAGAAAATTGTTATAACATTACTAGACATCAAAAGAGTTAGAGAGTAAAAGTTTAATAAGGAATTTGAGTGAATTTGAATTAATAAAAATGATATCAAAGTTAAAAAAATAATAAGAAAATAAAAAAAA
The DNA here is from genome assembly GCA_020226215.1 of Sindora glabra. Classification (NCBI taxonomy): domain Eukaryota; kingdom Viridiplantae; phylum Streptophyta; class Magnoliopsida; order Fabales; family Fabaceae; genus Sindora; species Sindora glabra. The sequence continues at coordinate 22,498,289 of CM035228.1, forward strand.
ATTAAGAAAAATCATTAAAAAAGGCTATTTTTCACTAACAGAGTAGGTAAAATGAACAACCGAGTACAAAGTTATAATTATTTAAAAATTTGAACTCAATTTTATACATTTCTAACTATAGGAAGACAAATGAAAATAAGTGATCATATGCAAAAATTGTTCAACTAATAATAAAGTTATTCCTTTTTAAAATTCTTAATTCATAACTACATTCTTAGTTAAAAAAAGGATAATTTAAAAATATAATAGTAATAATTTATAAAATTAGCACTTATTTGAAATAAAGATCAGTACTAACACTTTTTTTAAAAAAATTTAAGAAATAGCACTATAATATAATTTATTGTATATATTAATATAAATTTTGAAAGTTTAAAATTTTAATTTAATATTGCACTCAATTTTTTAATTATAAAATTAATTGTATAAAAATTTGAATGATTATCTTTCAAAATTTTATCCAAATAAATTAATTGGCAGTAAAAATGTGTCAAAATCATGTTGATTATTTAAGAAAATGATTAGTATGATTTAAAAGTAATTAAGAATGTTAAAAAAGAAATTTACCAATTCAAAATTTTGACCAGATTAATTGGAATTCATTGAAATTTTAACTTTAAAATTTTTAATTTTAATTTAAAATTATAATTAATTATATTAATGTGATAAATTAATTGTATCATTTTTTGAATGATTGCATTGTAACGCTAAAAAAATTGCTACAATAAATTAATTGATAATAAAACTTTATCATAAATATATTGATCATGTAAGTAAATTACTAGTAGATATCACAATGTATATGGAGGACGTTGCAACCTAAATGTGGCAATTTTAATAATAAAAAAGGATTTACTATTAATTTTTTAAAGAAAAATTAAAAAGAAAAAATATGGATAAGAAAAGTCTTTTTGATCGAAGAAGAGGATTTGGGAGTTTAATTATGCATTGTAAAGGGGTTAAGTATCCCTGAGCATCTATCCAAGAAATAATTGTCATGAAATTAATTATGTAATAGACTAGGTCAAAAATACTTTATTAATGTCTCAATAATAATAATAAAAAATTGTAAAATAAAATAAATTAAAATTATTATTTAAACTAATATTATGTCTTGTGTGATACATAAGAAAGTTCATATTTCCTTAAATTATAAAATTAATTTATTAAATTTCACATGAATTATAATATAAGGAGAATATAATTATTATTTTAAAAAATTAATATCTCCTTTTACATCAATTTGAAAATTTTCAATACATACATACATACATACATACATACATACATACATACATATATATATATATATATATATATATATATAGAAATGATTGAAAAATATTCTTTAAGTGAAAAGAATTTTATTTTATTTCAGAAAACTTTTATAAATATATATCATAATGGGAGTTATCAAAATTTCATTCTTTTTAATTTAAAAATATAATAAATTCTAAAAAAATAAATCTAATTTTTCAATAGCATTCATGAATTTTTTAAAATTATTAAAATTAGATTATTATTTAAAAATAATTATAATATATTATACGTAAATAATTATTTTGAATTTTTTTATTTTTACTTTAAAATTTAATAAAGTTTGAATTGAAAAATTAACATATTTTTCTATTAAAAATGGACATAAAATATTTTAATTGAAAATTTTATTTCAAATATCGAATAAAAATTTCTAGAAGTGTGAATGCTTTATTTTATTTAATAATAAAATATTATAATTAAATTTAAAAATATAGTTAAAAATTTTTAATGTTACCCATTAAATTTTTAGAATTAATAACTTTTAATTAATATCTAAAATAGTAATAATTATCATATTTAATCCTTAATAAGCACATTAAACTTGGTATTGATTATAGATATAAGTTTCATGAATTAAATTGATTTTTTAAAAGGTATTTATATATTTAAGTGAATAGAAAATTTTATTTGATTTCACTAAAAAATTAAAATATATATTCAATTATCATGACTCTATTTTTATTTAAAATAATGTTACCAAGATTTTGAATATACTAAAATCCTATGATTTTTTATTTATATCAATTTAATCTTTGAAATAAGATTCACAAAAATTTGATATCTGAAATTTTAAGTGTAAATAAAATTTTAGCCCCTGTAAAAACTAAAATTTAATTTCTAAAATTTTAAATCCAAATAAAATTTTAATTTTTATGAAAAATTAAATTAATATAAATTTTAGTCCTCATAAAACTTCAAATTTTACTTTAGCTTAAAATTTTAAGGATCAATTGATAGAAACTAAAAACTTAAGAGATTAAAATATGATTTTACTTATGATATTTATAATGAATAGAATTTTTTTACAAGTAATATAGTCTAAAAATGTTATTTTAAAATAAGAGTTTAAGATTATTTTATTACCAGTATAAAATATTTTAAAATATTATTAAAAGTTAATATTAATAAAAAAATTTAAATATCAATTTTAGTAAGTTTTTATTAATATAATAATATATGAATAAGTAATAATTAAAAATTAATTTGCATTAATGGTGAATTAAATTTTGATCCTTAAAATAAATATGAAAATTACATAAAAATATGTTACAAACATGTTGAAGATTAACCTATTGTACTCTTTTTTTTATAATTTTAATCTCTCCCTCTCTCTCTCTCTTAATTAATCATATTATTCATCGCACATTTGTTTCTTTGAAAATAAATTACATTATCCTCTCTTATAATTTATTAAAATTATACGAATTTTTTTTATAATTTCAAGACTTACATTGCACTTCTTTAAAAATTAAAATAAGCATCACACTTAACCCCACTTTGGGTCGACGCCGCTAATTTTGTTTGGTCAATGAAAATTCAGTAAAATTATCCACATAATCTCGAACGTACCCTTGCCATTGAGGATGGATTAGTCAAATATGAAAGCCACTGAGCAGCATCGCGAAGACACTAATTCCAACATTTGTTATCAAGATAACTTGCATAAATTTTTCAGCATTTTCTCAAGATAACTTGCATGAATTAACTTCAATAAAACGCAAAAGTCATGCAACCACTTACTCCAGAAAGAAGAAACAAATCCTTCAAAAATATTAGATGGCTCAATGATAAAAGAAAAATCTGCAATTTAAGCCAAAAGGGCATTCTAACAAAAACCCAAATATCTGAACACAACCAAGAAAACTAGAAGACAAAACAAAACAACACATAACATCCAATTTGAAGAAAGGATAAAAAAATTAAACAAAAATATTGATCTGGCAGTACAGTGTTTTGGTGGTGGTTCAGTCATAGAACATAATAAAACGCCGAGAGAAAAGTAACCATCTATTTGGTCCTTTCACATTTCGGTTCCGCAGCTTTTTTAATTAATTTCTTACTCACTTCAATTCTTCTCTCTTGTAAAGTTCCCTTGGCCATGTTCAAACTTTAATTTTGCCTTTGCTGAAATGAATTCCCTACAAAGTCTTCCTCTGGGTCGCAAGTCAAAATCGCAATCGCCATTGACTTGAGCGACAAGAGCGCTTATGCCATTCGGTACCTTTTTTCAGCCGATGCCGTCATCCTCCTTCATATGCGGTCCATGAAAGACGGAGAGATTTGGTTGAGGATGAAGAAAGAAGGAATTTTTTTTTTTAATAATAGAAGTGGTTAAATCACTGTATTAAAATAATAAAAAATTAAATTTTAAAAAGATATTCGCTTGAACCAAAACCGTCAAAGGGAGTTATTGAAACAAGATAAAAGGTGAAATGGCACGACAGGTGAAAGAAGCTTCAGGAGGTATCTTGAACAGAGACAACAGATAGGGAAAAGAAAGGCAAAAAGGATAATATAATTATATAATTATTTTATAATTAATTATTAGAATAAACTATAATTAAAGGTATAAAAGAATAAAAAAATATTCTTAATATTTTCTGTAAAATAGATTAATGTGTAAAATTTAAAATTAAAAGAAAGATCCAAATAATTTTAATATATTATACGGAAGGACAGTATATTTTATTAAAAAAATAAGTACCTTCGTTCCTTACTTTGACCGAAACATTGAAGCTGGGGAGTTTGGTAAGCAAATGATATACGATTTTTTTAGAAATTTATTTTTATTTTGCCGTGATTTTAAAATTTATTATTAAAATACGTAGGGCGCTATTTAAAATGATGTATGCGGCATGGCGGGGTGCCATACAGTGTGGCGCCTTTGCATTGAAATATAGTGTAGGGGGCGTCATTTTGAATGACATCCAATGGTTAAAGGCGCTATCCAACTTGGCACCATTATGAATTTTTCAACTTTGAAGGTACTATTTAAGTTGGCGCCATTGAGTTTGGAGAGCGCCAAATATGATAGCACCTTTTGTTCTATTTAAACCCTCGCACACCTCCGCTCTTCGCACCTCACGCCTTCGCCATTTGCACTTTGCCCTTCCCCCTTCGCAGCTCTTCCTATTCGTACCATTTCTCATTTTTTCACTCACAAATCTTCATCCTTTCTTCCTTCTCTGCATTTCATCTGACAACATTTTCTTCTTTGGATTTTATTAACAGCAAATCTGCTCTTCTTTCTTTGCTCTTCCTTTTTTTTACCGGTTAGTATTTTTATAATTTCTGTATTTATATTATAATTTTTATTAATTATTATAAGAATATATTTTGTAATGATAGAAAAAATTTTATTTTATATTGATTATTATGATTTATGATATGAAATTATGATCTAAAATTTAGTAAAAATTTGTAGAAATTTATATGTATTGTGATAGTTTGTAGTGTTAAAAGAAGAACAAATGCAATAAAGAAAAGTGTCTTAGAATAAAATTTAGGATTTAGGTAAAAATTATGTTTAAAGATTTTTTAAATATAAAATTTTTTAGGATATAGGATATGATAAAAATAAAATTATTTTTATTTTATGTTGATTATTATGAGAATATATTATCTTATTGATCAATATTTTTATATTAATTTTAAAGAAATATATGTCAAAACAAATAAATATCAATTGAGAAAATTTTGTAAAGACTTTATATCTTATGTATTATTTCTCTTTATTTTATCTTTTTTATTGTATATTTTTCTAATCCTTTTTTGTTAACTCATGGTATTTAAACCACATACACTAATATTTTTTAGCAGTAAGATATATCAATTTTTTAATTATAAATGTATTCTATATAAATTATATATTTTATTTAATTAATTAATTTACTATATATTCTATTTTTTATTACTTTATACCTTACATATTATTTATTTCTTATTTACTCTATTGTATTCTTTTTATATTTACTCGTATTGTTTATAGTTTAAACATCAACATCATTAATTAATATAAATATAATAAGTTATATCTTATTTTTAACTTATTTAAATATTTTAAATAAATTAAAGCTTTAATATACATTTTATTAATAAAATTAATTAATTTCATATCTTATTTTTTTAAAAAATACTTAGTAATTAAACTAAATTTCATTTATATAAATTTTTTCAATTTTTTGTTGATAATAATTTTTAAATATTATGTTTTAAATTTAAAATACATCAACTAAGATTTCTCCAAGGGTTTACAGTTCATAAATAATTTTTTCTTTATTTCATCTACTTTGTTTAATATTTTTCTTCTTTCTTTTTTCAATCATTCTATTAAAAGTTCAAATACAATATATTAAATAATATAAATATAATACAATTTATTTTATTTTTAACATAAAATTATTTTTAATAATAAAATATATTATTTAATAAAATTAATTGATTATATATTTCATTTTTAACACTTATTACTTTACTTTTCACATAGCATTTCTCCTTTTTTAATTTATTTTATTATTTTTTTATATTTGCTCATATTATTTATGATTTAAATATTAGGATAATTACATAATATTGACATAATATAACATATTTTATTTTTATCTTAAAATAATTTAAAAAAATAATGTTATGGAAAGTATTAATTGAATTAATTATTTATATATTTCAATTTTAATAAAAGTATTTAAAAATAAAAATTATTTTTTTAAAAAATTTATTAATATTTTCTTGATATAAAATTTTAAGCACTATATTTAAAATTAAATACACATTAATAAAATTTTATCTATGTTATTATTTTTGTTCTTTTTATATATTGTATTGTAAAATATATTTAATTTAGCATAATTTTTGCATAATTTTTTTAATGATACAATAATATCTAACAATTTTTACTTTGAGATGAAAGTTATTAAAATATCTAATAATTTTTACTTTCATGCAGGGGCTCTTATCTGTTTGCTTTTTCTAATACTTACCGGTTAATATTTTTATAAATTTTATACTTATATTATAATTTTTATTAGTCATTATGAAAATATCTTTATAGTGGTAGAGAAATTTATTTAAAATATTATGATATAAATAATATGAGTATTTTTATTTTATATTGATTATTATGATTTATAATGTGAAATTATGATTTAAGATGTAAAATTATTATTTATGAAAAATTTATAAAAATTTATATGTATTGTGATAGGTTGTACTGTTAAAAGAAGAAGAAACGAGATAAAGAAAGGTGTTCTAAAATAGGATTTAGGGCCTAGGTAAAAATTATATTTAAAATTTTTTTACATGTGAAATTTTAATATATAATAAAAGAATTAATAAAAATAAAATTTTAAAATATATGAATGTAAACAGAAACTTTAAAAATTAGGATAATATTATTAAAAATATGAATATTTTTTTATTTAAATAGTAGATATTAAAAATGCAAGAATAATAAATATAACAAAAAAATTATATTATACATAAATTTATTCTGAAAGTATTAAATATATAAAGAGGTACTGTAATATAAGTATTAGATGAACTCAGTGTATGTAAAAAAGAATTCATGATTCTAATCATAAAAATATACAAACAGTAATGTGTAAATATTTTTTGTTGCTATTTAGTAATAGATGTCAAGAGAGGAAATTATCATGAAAATAATAAATGTAGTGTATTGAAACAGTTAATCAATTTAATAAGTATAATTTGTATTCAATAAACAAAAAAATGACAATGGAAAAAGATAAATTAAAATATAAATAAGATTATATAGCCAAACATTATATAGGTTTAAAAAAAATAACATTTATTTAGTTAGAAAAAATTATTATATTATATGATATGTTTATTATATATGAAAAATTGTTATACACTGCAGGATGTTGCTTTTCAGCTCGGCCTTTTCATATGCCACAAGGGGAGACCATTATTACACTGCAGGATATTGCTTTCCAGTTCAGCCTACCCATTGACGCTCGAGCAATGATAGTGCCCACTCTATGGGGATAGGGAGCCTTGATAGAGGAATATCTGGGATTGCAGTTACCGGTGGGCGAGAATGTTATTAGAAGGGGCGATTGAGGATGAGTTGGTTGGAGAGGCATTTCACTCATCCTCCAGATAATGCGGATGATGTAACAGTGCACAGATTGACTCGTGCCTACATTTTGCGTCTCATTGGTGAGATGTTATTTCCCAACCACTTTAACACGTATGTCTACCTCATGCACTTACCTTTGCTCGGAGACTTCCAGGAGGGTGGGACGTATAGTTGAGGATTTTCCTGCTTGGCCTATCTGAACAGAGAGCTCTGTAAGGCCATTGCTCCAGATTATAAGGAAATAGGAGGATGTTGCCTACTACTACGGCTTTGGGCATAGGATAGATTTTCTACTATTGCTCTTACGATCACTGTTTCAAATATACCAGAGGGGGATGCAAGGATTGACCCCTAACCCACAGGTCAGAAAAATTTTCAATTTATACTTGCAATTGAGTTGACTTATAAGTTGTTTAACTTAATTATTGTACTTGGTAGGTGGCACTATCAAAAGACGTTCTAGGATAGTCCGGCACACAGCCTGCCATATTATAGATATGTGCTAGACCGTCTTCGACTCGATCAGGTATGAAGGGAATAATGTATATTTTTATTTCATTTCATTATCTATTTTTTTACTGCATTTAAATAACAACATAAATGTGTAATTTCAGATAGCCTGGATCCCGTACACTAAGGAGGTCACCGCGTCACTTTCTCAGTACTGTTTTGACGGGAGTGACATTTAGACAGCAGTGGTGCCACTCATACACTTTTAGATTGTCGAATGGCACCAGTCAAATAGGGTTTTGTGGCAGTTTGGCATTCGCTAGCCTATTCCTGAGCCACCAAAGCAGGTGGCGAAGGTCCATTGCCTCTACTTATCTAGTTGGCATGATGAGGAGTGGCACATCTGATATCAGTCGTACATTGCACAATGGGATATCCGGCGAGACTTGTGTGCTATCGGCGAGCCGATCACACTACTAGTCCTAGGCCCATGGTCCGAGTATATGACATTGTATAGACGAGTTACTAGGTGATTTATTACACCAGTTGGGAGACACTAAACCTTGTGATATTACTGCATGCTAGTTATTTGTATCTGATTATATTCTTGTGCATTAGTATTGTAACTAACTTTAATGTCAAAAACTTGTATAGATTGATGAGGTGTCCACACTGCATGATTTTACTACACCTGAGGGGCAGTTTAGGTTCACCTTCGATGTTCTTAGATCAGCGATGGACTCCATCCTTCATGCCATTCACAAGGTTGATCATGTGATTATTAGCATACATGTGGAGCCAACTCCTCATGCCTATCATATCCTTGACCCTGCGGAGGGTGACGATGATCAGCCTCATACTCGTCAACGTCGTCGCACTGGTTCATGACCTTCGTCGCAAGCTGATGTTCTATCCACTTCAGCAGTTCACCAAACTCCATCATCATCTGCTTAGAATACCATAATGATAATGCCAGATATGACCGCTTCATCTCATATGTACCCTACTACACCAGATGCTCCTTCATCCTTCACCATGTTCCCGGCTGCACTATATGCTTTTTCATTATCCCAGATGTACTAGTTTACTTCTGGTGTTCCATCTTTATTTTAGGCAGTTTCACATATACCAGGAGTTTCATCTTCATTCCATGTCTTTCCTTCCGGTGATGCTGGTCCATCACAGCCATATCGTCTTGCATTTGATTTACATACTCAAGATCAGGGGACAGCACTTAGTGACATGATTACAAATGACTCAGTACTTGCAAATAGAGGTAGAGGTAGAGGTAGAGCGAGAGCCAGAGACAGAGGCAGAGCTGGAGCTGGAGGTGGAGGAGCCACAGACACCAGAGATGTGACTTCCGAGCCTGCTAGAGGGTTAGCAGATATAACCGCCACATTACCGATCCTGAATGTGGGACTGGATATCATTTACATAGACATTAGCTTTCTTTTTCATATTTATTGTATATTTATGCACATCTATCTTATAACTTTATTGCCAAACATCAAAATTTAGGATGATTTTGATTATTGCAACATATTTTTCCTTTTGCGTAGATACTTATATCAATTTTAATTACCAAATTTTAACAACTATGTTACACAATCAATTAGATTCTCATATAACGCATCAAATATATGTAATTTTTTTTCAATAGCATCTTTCTACCTAGAATTTTATTCGCTCCTTTCGTATTTTATTTTCATAACTTTAATTATTTTAAATTATTAACTAATATAAATTAATTACAATTTTTTTCAATAATTTGTGTTTATTTTTTTCTAATGATAAGAATTAATTCATGTTCCGCAGTTCATTACAAAATATTTTTAACATTGTAACAAAATAAAAAAAAATTAATTCATGTTATAATTTTAATTTCATTACAAAATGAAAAGAATTTTGTAATGAAATAACCATATTTTTTTTATTTTCAACCATCTTCAACTTTGTTATTTCGTATTTATTTTGTTACAAAATAAAAATAATATTGTTGAAATAAATACAAAGTAAAAAGAATATTATTGAAATAAATATAAAATAAAAGGAAATATATTTATTTCGTTACATTTCTTTTCATTTTCAATTATTTTCAACGTCGCAAATAAAGAATATTATTAAATAATTTATTAAATTTATTTATGTGTAATAAAGTACTAAATAATTGTCTGTATTTTTATCCTAACCCTATAATAATACTTAATATCATTTGTAAAATTTTTCTTTTATAAATATATTATAAAAATAATATAATAATAACAAAGGTATGTGTCTAGTATAATGAAATGGAATAAATAATATAAAAAAATAAATAAAAAATTTATTTGGTAAGTATTACAAAATAGAAATATCAATTTTCCTAAAAAAACTATTCTATTGAAATATGAAAGTTTTATTTTATAATAAATGCGATGAAGAATTCTTAAATATTCAAGTTATAATACATTATATTCTGATTCACTTAATAAACAAAAGATAATTGTAGACTGTGATATTCATTTATTATTTTTTCAAGATCCACAAATTAAAATTTTTATTCTTCAGTCTTCAAGATATTAAAAATTGAAAAAATTAACATTAACTTTTTATCCATTGATAAAACTAAGGACAAGTTTTACATTAAATTACACTTGATACTTCTTATTTTTTTAAAAAATACACATCCAGTCTTAAAACGTTTCTATAATTATGAAATATAATGATATTAAACTTTTAAATTATAATCCATTCTTTATCTTGGTAGCTTGTAAGTGGAAAAATATTTTCATATAATTTTATATGCAATTATGCTTTTCATTTGAAGAATAAAAATATTTTCTACATATTGTAATATTTGCACATAAAAATTTATGAAACTAATCATCTGACCATACGAAGGATTATATTAGAGAAGGTGATGTAGTTAAATCGTAACAGTAGAAGTGTATAATTCTGAAAAATGATAAATATTAAGTGTCATTGAATCAAACTTTGAGAGAAATTAATATAAATTATGTAATTATTCTTTATTAATCCTATCTTTTATTTTAATAATATTAAATTATTTAATAAATATTTATTATTTTTATTAAATATATTATTATCATTAACTACTTTTTTATTTGATTCCTATAGTATATCAATGTATTAAATATCAAAGTGGAATAAAATATTTTTTTATGATATCAAATATAATTATAAAATAAGTAATTTATCTTATTTACATTCTCATTCTAGTTCCGATCTATTACATCATATCATTCATCTCATTCACTTATACCTAAAAAAGGTGCAATTCAATGCTGTAATTCCTTATCATCAACTAATATTTTGGGTTGAGAAATATATTGATCCTAAACCATGCTTCATCGCAGTCACATTTATCATGTGAAAAAAACATAACTACCTCTAGCGTTAGTACAAATATCTAATTAGCTTCATTTAATCATATATTTGATTTTATATTGTAAAGTTGAGTTATAATCTAAATAATAATATTTTTCAAGTAATTCTTTAAAATTTATTAAATGCCTCATATGGAATTTTTTAATTAAGAACAACTATGTGAATTTAGAATAACTTGTGCACGGTAACAGCATCTAAAAAGGTCAATCAGTTTCTGAATAAGAATAAAGAAAAAAATTTACAGCATGAGCCCAATGAATTTAAAATAATTAGTATAATCATTGATCATTTGATATTTATTCTAAAATAGTGGATAGTTAAGTTAAAAGGCCAACTTTTAATTATTTAATATTTATGGTCACAGCAACAAAATTGACATTTAAGAACTTAAATGGAAACAAAATAATGGAACATGATAAAGACGGGGACCAATTTACCGCTATTTGCTAAAAAAAAAATTTTTTTACAATTTTTGCAAAATATTTTATCAAAAAATACATGAAAGCGGAGAGGTACCAAAGCGGATGGTGCCTCTAGCATCAAATATTGGCGCCCTCATGGCACTATTCAAAATGGCTCCTTTGGCAGCTACCAGGAAATGTATTATCGTCTAAGATATTGATAGCATGAAATAAAGGCTACAAAAATGTTTACTAAATAGCAGTAAGTCAGATGCAACATTTTATGGCTTTTCCTTTAGCGGAGAACATGTCAATGCTTGTGTCTATAACAGAAAACTTACAACAAAATTTCAGTCTATTTGAAAAATCACATAATAGTGGTGCCAAAAATAAAAAGGTTCTTCTATGGTATGCTCTTGGTGAAATTTGAGCTTTTGCATAAGTTTAACATGAAAGTCAGGTAACTTACACTTAACATTTTTACAATATACTCTAGTTTCTTGAATCATGACCAGCTCAAATTATCTTGGTGGTAATCTGAGCATATAAAAGCGATTATTGATTTATATTGAAATATTTCTATTATTTGAAAAATAGAAATCACATTATAATCTATGTAAGACAGTTTGTATGCTCTCTAGAAATAGTTATAAAAATTTAAGATCAGATAGTTTTCATGTAATTTTTGGGAGTTCAACACAAACCATTGAATTTTCATCAAATTCTTTCTGAGTCATTCTGGTTGCACTAAAATTCATATTTTAAATTACATACCAATCAAGAAAGTATATATTACTTTACTAGCAACTTCGGACTATCTAAAATACCTGAAATTAATAAATAAAAATTGAGCAAACACATTTGGAAGTGAAGTCCCATCAATTTTGATAAAAAAAACTTTGATCTTCATTTTATATTCATAAGACATGTACATAATTTTCATCTGAACTTGTAACAACAATAAATTATATATATGCAGAAAGAGTTTTTTTGGGGCAAAATTATGCTACAAAGAATTACAGCGGGTCTTCCTTTATTTAATTTCAAATACCATAAAGCATTTAAGGTTTACCAGAATTTATTTTTCCTCATGGCCAAAGGTGCCAAAACATATGGTGCCTTCACTCCACAGACGCTGTTCAAAATGGCACCACTATATGGTACTAGAGGTGCCATCCAATCTGGCGTCTCTCCCCTTCTGTGCGTATTGTGGTCAAATGTTTCACAAAAATGGTAAAACAAAAATTTGTTTAACAAACAGCGGTAAATTGAAACTTTAGCCATTTTTAACAAATTAACAATTTCTACAATTATTTTATTTTTAATAACAAATCTAAAATTATATTTAATTTTATTTAATAATCTGAATCAAATTTAATTTATTTTTAAAAATTTATTTTGAGTTACAATTAAATTTAATTTATTTTTAAAATTTTAATTTTGAAATCACAAACTAAGGGTGTTATTCAATTTAACGCCCTCAAAGCATGCCAAAGGCGCCATCCAGACTAGCGCCTCCTCCCCAAGGTCACCTTTCAGTCTGGCGCCTTTGCCCTCCGTGCGTATTTTGATAATAAATTTTAAAATCATGGTAAAATAAAAATAAGTTTTTTAAAAAATCGTAAATTGATACTTTTGCTGAGTTTGGTATTTTATGAAGAAGTGAGATACTATTGAAAGCTTACGAAGGAGGTTTTTTTTACGAGAAGAATGAGATGAGCATAGTTGACCTTGAGCAAAGGGGTGGTGTTCAACCTTTCTAATAGTTTGAAAAATAAGATTTATGTATTAAAAAAAGTGGTTTTATTGAAAAAGTGTTCGATAAAAAGGTTAGCTATTAATATTTAAATTTGATAAATTCTATGATACTCATATGGATTCCAAATTTATATAGGTGTGACAAAATTTAGAGCATTAAATGAGATTATAAAAAAATTTAATAAAAAATAATAATATCATCTAACGATTTGTATTTTACTACACCCTTATGGATACCACACTCTTATGGGTATGAAACCTATAGGAGCACCATAGAAGCCACCTTTAACCTTTCAAACTAGAGTTTTGTGGCAATTTGAAGGTAAGCTCACCACCTTGAAAATAGGGAATGGTTTTTTCATGTTAAAATTTGAACTATAATATAATTATTATAAGGTGCTTAGTAAAGGCCATAGGTTATTTTAGATCATTTTCTATCTTTCCATCAATGGCAGCTTTTTTTCAAATCTTCTTCTATCATATTAACATCCATGGCAATATGTATTAGATTTCCAAAGCTTTTGGTAGAATTGTATCATCTCTATGTTTTACTATAAATTGCGAAAAAGATCAATCCAATATTGAAAGTAGATGCTCACACTTACCTTAGAGACAAAGGCAAGTATGCTAAAGTCTGTGTATAGATTAACCCAAATAAGTCATTGATTTGTATAGTTCATATCAGAAGCTTTAAATAGGCAGTTCTTTATGGAGGTTTAAATAAGCTATGTTTTTAATATGGAAGAATTGGGCATCAATGCTAGAATTGCCCCTATGTTAGTAGTTCGAAGAATGTTACTAATTTTTCCATCCTTGTTTCTCAAGACCAAGAAAAATAAAAAGTATCACAGAATATGTAGAAACCAGACATAAAGGGTGAAGCCTCTCGTAACCTGGTGGGCCAAGGGACAAGTGGTCTATAAATAGAGAACATGGATAAGTATAATCTATGGATTTTGGTTGAAAAGCATAGGAACAAACAACAAAAAAGACTAAATTAACCTAATAAATCAAGATTAGTGGTAGACAAGTAATTTAATGGGCCCAAAACCCTAGATATGGATGTACAACTAGGTACACAAATGAGTGTTTCAATATCTGATAAAAAAACTTATCTCCTTGGAAACTGAATAGTCAGTAAAGTCTTGGGAAGGAGGCAATGGCAATGAAAGAGTCCTCAGTTCTATCAAATACTTCCAACACTCCGGCCTTCGTTCAAACTACTTCATTTTCCACCAAAATTATCCTTAATTCACCAAGGAATAGAGTCCTCTAAAAGTAACTCATCCTTTTCAACAAATGAAAAGGTCAATTAGGTTTAGAACCTGCAAAAGGTAATTTGGGGTTATCAATGTCAGGGATAAGTTGAAGTGATCTCAGAGGAATTAAAGAGTGGACAATTTTGGACCCAACTAATTTATTGTCAAATTTTGATATGAAGTATGCAGTGGCCTTAAAGAATTTGAAATCATTCAAACACCTCCTAAATGGTTCAAATCTAGTTCCTCTAGGGGAAAAGAGTGCTAATCTATTGATTCTGCCATTAATAATCCACATAAATGATACATCTAGTTAAAAATCCTTAAGAATCAACTTGAATCTACCCAAGCCCAACGAGCTACCCTTGCTAGTGTTTCCCTCCAATCCATCTCATGTAGCGGTTAGGAAAGCTTGGTAAAACATGATGCAACTAAAGAAAACTGCTCTAGGGTCAAACCTAATCACTTTGAACTACAAAAGAGGGAAACTAGAACTTCAACTTGTAACACTAGACCCTTAAATATCACTATGTTAGATAACCATGAGTAACTCACTCATGATGGATTGGAAATTATTCAAATGAATTTTAGTACAAGTAACCTTTCATCCTGAGGGTTTACCTAGGCATTCTAGTATATTATTTCAAACAAATGGCTAATTTATTATAGAAGCGTCTAACTTCAGTATTTTGGTATGGAATGCTCAAGGAGTTTAACATCCAGACTTTAAGAAATTGCTAGTGGAGTTGTTGGCTAAGGAAAATGTTAAAGTTTTCATTTTGACTAAGATGCGTTTAGATGGAGATTGCACCAGGGAATTGGGATCACCATTACCTTTTTCTCATATGGAATTTACAAATACCATTGTTTATGATCTAGATTCTATAGAATCAGGGGGGAAGTTTAAGTTGATGTTGTTAACAAGTTTGAACAAAAAATTCATGTTGTTATTAAGGTAACCCTTACTTCACCTTCTTGGTTATTGAATGGTATTTATGCAAGTCCAAAATTAGCTAATCATAAGATTTTATAGAGTAATCTTAAAGTAGTGGCTAAAAATCATCCTTTGTCATGGTTAATGATGGGTGATTTTAATGAAATTTCTTGTCCATCTAAAAAATTTGGTAGTGCCTCTGTTGATTCATATAGAGTTAGTTTGTTTAATGATTACTTAGACTATTGTAACTTAATTAACATGGGATTTGTAGGTCTTTCCTTCACTTGGACAAATTATAGAAAATGTAGCCAATTAATCATGGAAAGGCTTGATTGAGCTATTTGTAATGATGGTTGGTGTTTACTTTATCTAGAAGCTAAAGTTTTTCACCTGCCTCGTATTAGTTTTGACCAGTGTCCTATCCTCATTAAGCTTAATTCTAGGATGGCTAGTAAGTTAGATAGACTTTTTCATTTTGAAACTTGCTAGTTATGTCACCCTAACTTTCTTAATATAGTTCAATCTTCTTGGTCTCGTAATCTATCCTTATATTATGCCACTCAGGATTTTATTAATTATATTAAGTGGTGGAATGTTCATATCTTTGATAATATTTTTTTTAAAAAAAAAATAAAAAAAGTTCTAGCTAGACTTATAGGTGTTCAGAACTAACTAAGCATCCACAATCTAAATCCCTTTGTAGGCTTGATAAAACTGTTCAAAGTGAGTTATTTAAGATTCTCAAATAAGAGGAATAATTATAGGCTTTAAAATCTAGGTTAGATTGGATTTCAAATGGAGATAGAAATACTTGTACATACCATTTGTTTACTATTATTATAAGGAGGAAGAATAGAATTAAAGCCTTAAGAAACCAAGCTAGGGAACTGGATGTATAATCCTATTGAGATCCAGAATCATGTTTTTAAAACCTTTAATGATGGGTTTAGAACATTCTAGGAATTTTGTTTTCTTGGGGGACCTACCCCAATTGGATGAAATACATTTTTAGATACTTATAGTAAGGATGATCTAGTTAAGGTTCTAAATGAAGGAGAAATATGGGTGGCTTTAAAAAATCAGAAAGCTAATAAAGTTTCAAGACTTGATAGTTTTCACCTAAGATTTTATCAATCATTTTGGAATCTAGTTAAGTCTTTTGTTATCAGCTATGTCTAGCAAATCTTTCTATTCTTTTCAACCCCAAGTTAGATAAATAAAACCTTTATAGTTTTGATTCCTAGAAATTCCTCTTATGAAAGTTTGAATAGTTTTCTCTCTATTAGTTTATGTAATACAATTTTAAAGATAATTTCTAAAATTATTATGGAAAGAATAAAATCTTTTCTTAGTAACCTAGTTTTCCCTTTTCAAATAGCTTTGATGGCTTCTGATAAGCTAATGGATAGCATGATAATTTTGAGAGAGCTAATGCATACTATAGACAAATCTAAGGCTAAAGTAAGGCAAATGATTTTGAAATTAGATATGACAAAAGCCTATGACTCTATAGGATAAGATTTTATTAGACAAGTTTTGATTTTTTTTTCATTTCCTAAATAACTTTATAAATTTGGTCATAAGTATTATGTTTGGGGTTTCCTCCTAAAGTTTTTTATGGAGGAAAGTTATATACTTTGCATCCTAGTAAAGGTATTAGATAAAGGGACCTTTTATCTTTTTATCTTTTCATACTTTGTACGGAGTACCTGCATATCTTGATTAAGCAAAGTTATAGTCAAAAGAGATGGCACCTAATTAAATCTAGCAGACATGGTATCAACTTTTCACATTTATTTTATGCTAATGATGTTATTTTGTGTGTTTATGCTAATTTAAGAAACTATCAATCTATTAATCAAGTTTCAACTCATTTTGCTTTAATATTAGGATTAAAGATTAATAAAGATAAATCTAGTGTATATTTTTCCAAGAATGTTGATTTATCTCTCAAAGATAAACTTTGTAAGGAGTGAGGAATACAACATAATGGGAGATTAGGTAAATATCTTGGTATAGAGATAAAGGATAATTATAAGCTAACTAATTTCACCTTCATAGTAAATAGACTTAGAGAAAGGTTCAATGGTTGGAAGACAAACCATTTATTCTGAGTTGGTAGAGTGATTTATATTAAATCTACTTTATTTGCCCTCCCCTTGTATCATATAAGTTGCTCTAAAATTCCTCGATCAATTTATCATTAAATAGGTTAAGTCTATAGGAATTTTTTGTGGAGAAACTCTGCTGAGTCAAGGAAAATTCCCGTACTTAGTTAGAATGTCATTACCTTACCTAAGTCTAAAGGAAGTTTAGGAATTAAGGACCTTTCCGTGATGAATTTAGCTTATCTAACTAAGTTAGCCTAGAGTTTTCTTGAAAGTGATAATTACCTATAGGTTAAGGTTCTAAGGGCTAAATATCTTCGATACAACAATGAGGGGAAGCCTATAATAAGAAAATATACTTCTTATAATTGGAAATCCTTAAGATCAATAAAAGATATTATCCAGTAGGCAATTAAATAGGTTATAAGCAATAGTGTTCAGATAAATTTCTAGTCAGATAGGTGGCTTAATGAAATACCCGTAAGATCTCTTATTGCAAGTCCCCTTCCCCAGATATTCACAGAATTTATATGTTTGGGAATTAATTTAGAATGGTTTCTGGGATCTTAGCATTTTTCCTATGGATTCGTCGACTGATCTAGTTTCTATAATCCTAAGAACACCTTTTTGTCTAACTAATAGGAATGATAAAATGATATAGGGACTCTCCAAATTTGAATCTTTCTTTGTGAAAAATGTTTACCTTTTTGTTAAAAATCAACAAAATCATAGTTCTAACTAGAACACTTCTTAGTTATGGAAAGTTGATACTTATCCAAAAAATCAATTTTTTCTTTGCTCTTATTTTGCAATTGTCTTCCCACAAGGGAACTTTTAATTCATAGAGGTATGAATATTCCTTCCAATTATGTTTTTTGTGATACTAGGATAGGTAACATTAGTTATATCTCTTAAGAATTTTTTTTTCTATGAAGTTTTAGCAATCTCTCCCCCTACCTGATTCTTGGTCAACTTACTTGCACTTGGATTTTTTCCTTCAGTTGCACACAAACTTAACCTCTAATCAGTTAAGTTACAATAGTTTAGTTAAATGGGCTACCATTGTTGCTTTTGCTATCTTGAATCTATAGCTTTTTAGAAATAAAAAATTATTTGAAAAACACCAAGGCAATGTTGATTTAAAAGCCACTACTTTAAACAAAGCTTATGAATATTGGGTTGTTAAAGCAACCCTAAAGTAACCATTTAATAGACAAGTGGTGAATGTTGGTTGGGATCCTTTTCTTTTAGGCTACTACAAGTTAAACATAGATGGAGCTTCCAAAGGCAATTTAGGGCTAGCTACTAGTGTTATAATTATACAAGATAGTATAGGCAACTAGGTTATAAGATACTCAAGCAGGTTGGGCAAGTGTTCAGACTTTATGGTTGAATTGATAGGTTTAAGAGATAGTTTGTATTTGGCCAAATGCAAGGGGATCCCACCAATTCTAATTAAATTAAATGCTTTTTCAATTATAATGTCTTTAAGTAATAATGTTGTTAATGTTTCTTCTGGTTTTATCAACTTGGTGAAGGAATAGAGGGAGCTTCTTCTGGTTCTGTCGCTTGATAGGTTTAAGAGATAGTTTGTATTTGGCCAAACACAAAGGCATCCTACCAATTTTGATTAATTAAATGCTCTTTCAATTATAATATCTTTAAGTAATTATGCTTTTAATGTTTCTTTTGGTTTTATCAGCTTGGTAGAGAAGTGAAGGGAGCTTTTTCTAGTTCTGTTAACTTAATGGGTTTAAGAAATAGTTTATATTTGGCAAACACATGGGCATCTTACTAATTTTGATTAAATTAAATGCTCTTTCAATTATAATTTCTTTAAGTAATGTTTCTTTTGGTTCTATCAGCTTGATGAAAAAGTGCAGGGAACTTCTTCAGCAATTAGTTAATCCATAGATTAAACATGTGTATAGGAAAGCCAACCAAGTTGTTGATTTATTGTTAGGCATGTTGTTTATAGCAATAATATGTTAAGTATTTTATATTCTCCTCTAATAAGAGCGTTTGTTTTACTTAACTATGATAGAAGGAACATCTTTGTTCCTATACTTGTGTAATTTTATTGTGTTTTAATATATTTCCTTTCTTTACCTAAAAAAAAAGATACTTTTGAAAGACATGTACATAGATTTTAATTTATGGATGAAACTTGATTAAAAATTATCTATTTTTTCCTTTACAAGATTTTATTAAAAATAAAATGAAATGAAAGAGGAAGTTAAAATGAATTTTGATGTTTCACCAACCCTAAACTATATATGTAGGTTTGTCCCATATAAACCAAACTATATACTTTCCTAGCTTAATACAAAGAAAAGAAAGGGTTAAAAAAAAAGAGTCACTTAGCAAGGATTCTGCCAATCGTAAGTGGCAATTTGAACTGTTGTTAGTGACATTAGCAATAATTATGCAACACCTAGAAACAAGCCAACATCCTTAATGGTAGTGGTTATGTGTTAAGCATGAGAATCATGGAACTAAAAAATAATGGTGGCAGCTTAGGGGAATTTTAAAAAAGTTTAGCAATGTTTCTTAACTTTTGTTAAATAAATTAAAAATTTTACTCTAACATTAATTTAACGAGACATAAGAATTTGGATCACAATTAATTTGATATGTTAAAAAATTAAAATAACATTTAATTGATTTTGTCAAAGAATTAAACAAGGATTTAAATTTAATTTACTATTATTATAAATAAATTTACACTATCAATTATTCATGTATTGTCATATTAATAAAAAATTATTAAAATTTATTTGTTATTGTTTAAATTCTTAATTACTATTAATTTTTTAATAATGTATTTTATTCTTACTTATAGGTAAAATATATTTTTTACTAATTGTAGATCATATTTAAATCTACTAAACAAATTATATATTATAAAGAATTTTTAAAACTATGGATTTGAACTAGGTTATAGTATATATATATATATATATATATATATATATATATATGAAAATATTAAAATGAATTGTAACATATTAACATGATAAAAATCTTATAATATAATTTCTTTTTTTTAATAATTACTTAGTTGAAATAAATTTATAAAACATTAACAAGTATTCACACAAAGAAATTATATTATAACAGTTTACCATTTCCATAAAGGGTAAAATTGGTAAAAAAATTAATCTCAAACGAAGTTGAAGTTTGCAAACTAGTAAGAAAGGTTTGTAAAATTGTTTGAAATAGAGGCTATTGAATGATTTTTGCCCAAACTTAGGAAAGGTAGGTAAAATTTACTCTATTTAATAATATAACCACCAATTTTTAACTGTCGCTATGTTTTAGGCATTTTTCACAAAAAAAAAATGTTGCATTAATTAACAACATCAACACCTATATTAATATTCTTAATATAAATTCATGTTAAGTTATTATTTGATAATGTAAATTTAAAACCAAACAAATGTAATTAATGCATTCCCAATCATAGGAACCAAATCCTATGCAAAATGAATCTTAAACAAAAAATTTGTTCCCCACATAAATAAAAAAATATGAATAGAAGGGTAAAGTCCAATTGCATTCTACCTAACCTACTCATCTATTACAAATTTTGTAAAGGGATTGGATATTTGTTTCACATTGTCACTTTGTTTAAAACCTAATAGTTCATATCTAACTAAAGAGTACCATTCTGCTTCTTTTGAAATAATACCAATGCTCCAAATAATGTCTTAGATGGTCATATAAACCCTGTATCCAAAAACTCATTTAATTGCTTTTGTAACTTTGCCAATTTCAAAAGAGCCATCCTATAAGGCTCTTTTATGAGAGGTTTCACATCTAGTACCAACTCGATTTGATGATCTATTTCTCATTGAAGAGAAAGTCACAAAGATAATTGGCCTCATATGACATCTTCATACATCTCTAATACACATTGAATTTTATAGAGCATTACTTTTCCTTTCTCATTCTCCTTATCCCTAATAAACATTGCCATAAATAATAGTCCCTACTATTTTAGACCTTTCTTAAATTGCATGGATGATTAGTGCTTTACAACACTTCAAAATTAATTATAACTAGTTTACTAAAAGTAATACAATATAGGATGACAAATCAGGTTGTACCCTTAGTGATCCTTTGAAATATTCTTTCCTAATGATTTACTAACAATGATTACATAATTGTTTAAGTTTTTTATGAACTAAAAAACAAAACAAATGAATGCAAATAGAAGTAAAATAGTAATGAAATAGAATGCAAGCAAAATGCAAATTGCAAAATGAACATAGAACCAAAATTAAAGGGTTATTTGATTTAAAATTAAGATAAATGTATTAAACAAAATAAAATACGAGAAGTAAAATAACAAAATAGAAAATTAATTTAACAAAATAGTCCATTCAAGAATTTGAAAGCTTTTAAATCATAGATCATAAAGTATTTGACTATTTCATTTATTTTTTAACCTTGAATTATTCAGAAACTCTGCAATAATTCATGAATCCTATACTAGATGACTATCTAAAATTTGATTAATTAAGATTAGTCAAATTAAAGTAACTACTATAATCCATAAAGAAACCTGATCAAAATTGATTTAAAGATAGAATTCAACTAAATTGAGAGATTAAATCATAAAACTCTAATTTAATCTCTCAACTTTCTATTTTTACATGAAAAACCACAATTAACTAACCATAATTTAATATAAAAATATATAAAGATCAGAAATCATAAGGTTGAATATCAATTATATCAAATCAACATTCAATACATATAATTTCAAAGCATTCAACATTAAGAATTAAGGAAAGAGGAAGATTAATTAGAAGAATTCAATATTACAAATTAAGATCTTATAATCTAGTAGAGATGAGCTTTAAAATCCTTGAATCAACTAAAAATTTAGCCTTTCATGGCTTAAGAACAAGAAACATGAAAAAGAGAAAAATTATTTTTCTAAACTGTGTAGTGTCTAGAGTTTATATTGTTCTTACTTATTCATCTAACTTGATAACCCTAAAAATCTAATGGACTTGAATCATATGCCTTTTAGGATCATAGAGAATAAGGCCTTGCTAATTTAAAAAATCCAAGACCTATTTTACAAAGCAATATATTCTAAGAGTTATAATAGAAATTTTCATAAGTTTAACTTTCACATAATATAAGACTACCAAAACTACATAGTTTCAATAAACTATAAATATAAAAGTTGTAGAACTAGGTCTTAGAAATCTTTGGGTACTAATGTTACATTAATTAACCATTTATAGCTCTAAATATAGCCTAAAAATTGAAATTAGCTTAGTTAAGCTATAAATAAGGTTTAACTTATTGGTTAAATAAGACTTTCCAAAAGTTTGAACTGGGCTTTAATTAAAATATAAAAGTTGTAAAGCTTTCTTTAAGTTTTTGAATGATATAAAGACTAACTAAATCTAATATCCATACCTAAGATAAATCTAAAAACATGAAATAATATAAAATTTTAATATTAATTGAATAAATTCAAAATATTATAAAATCAATCTCAAATTACAAAACAAGCTAATTCTATAAAATTAAGTATATGTAACACACTAAGAGGCATAAAATAGAAGGAAATAATAAAGATAAAATCTTACACATCAATGGTTAACAAAAGTTTTGTCTTTTCAGGTTGTCTTATTTGAATTGGCATCATACAATGGCTCTCCCTTATGAATAAAAGACAACTTGATGCAAGAATTGATATCACTTAATATGTTAAGAGAAACTTTATCCCTAGCATTATATCAAAATCATCCATAGGAGCGATCATCTTCTTTACTATGAGTAAAGCTTTACAATTGCTTATTTTGCCATTCTCATAGTGTTGAAGGCTTTAGAATTTCTAGCTTTCATGTAAGCTAAGTCTTTCTTCAACTTTTGACTAAGCCTCTTTGCTTTTGCTTTTGAGATGAAATTATGTGTGGCCTAAGTGTCCACTATCATGCTAATGATAACTTGCCCTACTATTTGCCTTTTTACATACATAAGGTCTCGACTTAGGTTCTTTTTCCCACTTTCAACTTGCTTTTCCAATGCACTAAGGGTCCATAACACACCCATTTTTAGAGCCTCCTCCTCTTTCACTATCAGAATCTTCTTCTTGTTGGCCTTGGCAACCCACACCCAAGAAGGGGTGAATTGGATGTTTTTAAAACTTTTCTTATTTTTTAAAATTTTTTTAGAAGCCTTTTATTTTGAGAATCCATA
Source organism: Sindora glabra (assembly GCA_020226215.1). Lineage (NCBI taxonomy): Eukaryota > Viridiplantae > Streptophyta > Magnoliopsida > Fabales > Fabaceae > Sindora > Sindora glabra. The sequence continues at coordinate 22,522,237 of CM035228.1, forward strand.
AGAATAATTTTGATTCAAACACTTCCAAGAAAGCTTTATGAATATATTTGTACTCAAGATATGATAATTAAAAAAATTAATACAAATTTACTTAGTCCACTATGCACAAATAAATAATCAAGAAATCAATCCAAGACTAATTTAATAGAGAAGTTTACACATAATATATAACCATTAAACAACTTATTCAATTATGCATAGATAAGAAACAAGAAGCTAATACATAAATGAATTTCTCTTTCAACCATTCAATCATTTAAGCAATAACATAAGCTTTCAAGCATAGTATATTCAACAAATTATAGTAGCAAAATAGAGCATATACAACAAGAAAAACAAAGCAAAAACCAGAGAAACAAAGTGTAGTGCAGAAATAATAGAGAGATAGAGAAGAGAGATTAAACACAAAGATTTATAGTGGTTCCTCCCTTAGATATTCTCACCAAGGTGTACATCCATTCTCCAAACTCTCTAAGCTTGTATTAATCCACTATCCTTTCAAGTTTTAATGACACTTGAAAAAGCCTTACAATTCCTTACTCTTCCTTGAGCAAAAATCTCTCTTACAAGGGATTTTTCACCCTCTCTAAATTTTTTCAAGGGATACCTCACTCTTTACAATTAAGGAAATGATATATGATAAAAAATAGTTCATACAAACTCTCTTAAAGAGTAGGATAATACAAATGAAGCACTTAGAATAGAAGAATTCCAGAAATTAAAGCTCAAATCATGATTTGGATGAAGAATGATGTAAAATAATGTTTAAAGATATAGTTCAGGCTCTCTCTTCATTGTATTTCATGTTTCTTAGCTTATATATGAAGCTCATGAAGTATTATAGCCATTTGCGATCATTAGAAATGAAAACTAGCTGTTACTAGCCGTTATTCGTGCACCAGAACAGTATGAGTCCATTGGTGAATCGATTCAGGATGTTCATAGTGTTCTCTGGATATCTAGAATTGATTGGCCAATTGATTCACCTAGACAAAAATGTAGACTCAACTTTAAAAGGTTATAACTTCTTCATTTTAAGTCCGTTTTAAGAAAATGACCTATCATTGGAAAGCTAATTAAGTATAATTTCAAATAGGACTAGTTTCATGCAAATATCTAATGTCATTTTTAAGATATATTCAAAACAATGAGCAAATGTCAGAAACAGTGAAAATATGATTTTAAGACTCAATTTGTAAAATTCATAACTCTTTCATATCTTAGTAATTTTAAGCAAATGACCAGTTTATAGAAATCCCTATAAGTCTATTTTCACATAAAAATAATTTCATGCTCATATCATTGTTATTTTTTAACATATGATCAAAACAATGAGCACACGTCAGAAAAGACCAGATTGCAGAAAACTAATTCCTAGACTCAACTTGAAAATATCATATCTTTTTCATATATTGATAATTTTAAACAAATGATATGTTTGTGAAAAACTCATTGAGTCTATTTTCATATGGAAAAGGTTTATCAATAATCATAAGTGTTTTATGAGATATAATTAGAGGAGTGACTAAAGGTCAAAACTGAAAATATTAAAAACTCATATCTCATTTGTTTTTTAAATGTCCCTATAGGTTATTTTGTAAAAACATGATTATGGGCTATCTTTTAAAGAATTTTGATCAAGCTAAGATTATGAAAAATATATTTGAGCTCTATATCATGAAATACTCTATTTCACAAGAAAGTCTAAACGTTAAAATGAAAAGACTATACCAATGAAGTTCCTTGGCTTTCTTGATGCTTCCAAGATTTTAATCTTCTCAATCTTTAATACTTGGATCACATCTCCTTTCTTGTCTTTCTTTCTTGTTTTGAGTTGAGCATGATATGATCTTCTATTTCTTTGCTTCAATGCTCACTCTTCTTCTTTTTAGACTTTCCTATATATAAATTTATAAACTTTGCAAATCATATAGTTAGTCCAATCTCATATATCTTATATTAATATGCATGATCCATATAAAATCAATTAGCACAAGAACATGCATAATCATCATATCATATATCTTGATTAATCATATACTTGTGATGCTTGTATAAAATATAGCTCTTTCAGCATATAATCAAGCATATGCATCAACTATAGCATAATATATCTATTAAAGGTTGTATAATATAGATCACTTTAGTACAAGATATACATTGTAACATTTATTTGTCATTATCAAAACTCATCACATAAAGCCTTAAGGCTAACACTTCTTCCTCATCTTGATCTTTTGTTAAAACTTATATAGTGTTGATGCTATCTTTTTCTAGACAATCAATTATCTTATCCAAACCTTTACACAGGAAATAGGCTAAAGGTCTCATCCATCTGGTGTTAGTAGCATTCTGAGGTGATATTGAGCTTGTATTATTGGATCTTTTTTGTTATCTCCTTCCTTACTTTTTCCTTTTCTAGTCTTGTTTGACTATCCATTATTTCCATTAGAAGAAGATCTATTATTTTCTCAAGATTTCTTATTAAAGTTTTCAGTATGGTAATTACTTAAGCATTCAGTAAGTGGCTAAAGTAATAAGTAATTCCTATATACATTGTTCTAAATAATACAGAAAATAGAATTTATCTAAGGTAAAAAGATATAGGTAAATAACTTCTCATACTTTATGGAAAGTAGGAACTCTTAGAAAGTCCTATTTCTTTTAATTTGTTACATAATGGCTAATCAAATAACTTATCTTTTTTTAATTTCCAAGAAATAGAACATTTCATGCTATTAAATTAACCAAATGACCTCTTAATATGACTTCTAGTATAAATTATCGAAATGGTTATTTGTGAAATTGAAATCTTTCCTTAATTAGCAATTTGTGTTGACCAAATTTCTACCCAGCCCTACCATCTTATCATAGTTTCATAAAAAAATAATCTTTGTACTCCTTTAAAATATCGAGTATTTGTATTTTAGTATCTTTTAACAAAGTTATGTTGATGAAGGTTGGCCTTTTATTATCTTTTATCCCTAAATTGACCTTTTACAAAGTATCTTGGACTTTAATTTTCTTTGTGTCTTCCTTGATTAGTGAATCATGAAATCCAAGTGAACTTATCATCATAAATACAATTAAGGGTTTCATTTTGAACTTGCTCAGCCATATAAGTCAAAATTCAAGCAAGTTGTTGTTAGAGGTCATTCATTAAGGCTATAAGTTAATCCTATCCTTTTGGCCTTTAGGATTATTTTAAGCTTGAATGTATCCAAAATGCATATCTTGATTGTGGCTAAGTCGAAATGATCATTAGCTTACAAGAGTTTAACATTAGTATTATACACTTTGAAATTAGCATGGCATTGTTACATATAATAATAATTATTTTCTATAATAATAATTTTGGTTATTCTATCTTCTTTCCACATGATTAGCTTTTATGCAAAATAGAAGGAACTAATCTAACTACATGAATCCAATCTCTCCCTAGTAGTAAATTGTAATTAGCTTTGGATGGTACTACCCCAAGCAAAATAAGCCTGTTGGATGAACCAACTTTCAAATCAGTTAATATCATTCCTTCACTTAATGAAATCTTTCCATTAAAGTCAATAATTGTTGTATTGGATGGCATAACACCTTTTAACTATAATCTTAATTGAATAAATATTGACTTTAGGATAAGGTTAATAGCTACTTTACCATCAATTAATACTCAATTGATTGATCTACCATTCAGGTGAGCTTTAATGTGTAAAGTCAATAATGTCTCTCTACTAATTAATGTTTCATCTTTTTTATCTTTCTAGTTAATTTTCATAAAAAGAGAAGTTTCAAATATAGGAAGAGACTTTTCATCTACTGTATTATTCTTCAAGTAAAATTTGGCATCAGTAAAATATGATTCAGCTTTAATGAAAATTTTATTATCAATAACTATCTTCCTGCTTTTCTATTATGATAATAGTTGAAGCATTAATGATATGTTGAAAGAACAAATCTATATTCATGTAGCGATAGTCTTCTTAGCAATAAGTTATAAATAGTTCTAGTATCAATAGCATGGTATAAAACACTTGACTCCACTTATTTATTTAAAGGGTAAGTTATATTGTTTTGATTGCTTATTAATCACCATGGTTGAAACCTTAAATCATTAATTAGCTATGCTATAATTCATCCATTGAGATTCCAAGGTATTTCATTGTTTTAAAAAGCAAGATGTTGATAGTAAGACCACTGCCTATGAAGATACAATTGACTTTCTACCCTAAGTGAAACTAATAATAAAAGAGGATAAATATGATACTTAGAATCAAGAAGCAAGTTATCATTTATGAATGTTAACACATTTATGTATGGATTACTTACTTTTTGCTTAACTTCACATTCTTCATCATCAACATCTTATTCATCACTTACTTGGTGTATATGGCATATTTTAGATCATAAATTATTATGGCGCTAAATTAAAGAATATGATGTTCTTACGGAGTATTTTATTTGCTAAAGTATCTGCTTCCCTCTTAGTATCATTCTTTCTTTGGATAAATGTCTATTCTAGTTTGTTTACCATTTTGAACCTTTTAGGATTTGGTTTAAAGGATATACTTTAATTATTTTTCCCAATTTTCTTATACATGGCTAAGGTTTATCCTTTTTCATCATCCAACATGGAAATATCACTAAACATGCCCTTAATGACATCAAAGGTTGTAATAATCATTGAAAACTTGGTTAGCTTTCCTAATAGTTAGCTTAAATACACTAAATTGAATCATTTAAGGAAGAAAATAATTTCTTAGCAAAGATAAAATGATTGTTGTCAAGTTACTTATTGAATGATCACTATCAAATGTAATCTTGCCTTATCTAGCCATTTTTATGATTTTATTTTTCAACATAAAGTATTTTTGAATTAGGCGGCTAACTTGACAATGATAATTAGAAGTACAAATCATCCACCTTGTTTACTTCCTCAAGATGCTTTATTTCTAGTAATTCAATTAAATTAACTTTAAGCAATGATTGTAGCATTGATGTCACATTTGAATCAAGAAATGCATATTCTTTATTTTGAGTTTCTTTCAAGGAAATCTTTCTTCCTTTTGTTAGGAGCATTAATGGCTTTATTGTCTTGTTTATTTACATAATCTTAAGCTTGACAAGTGAAGAACCTATAGCTATAGACTACTTAGTTTCAAGTTTAGAGAATAAAGACCTGCTATTCTTTCAAAACCTTTACTTTTCCTTTATCTGGTTATAAATAGGAATCCCTTGACTTAAGTTAGCAATAGTGTTAAGTTTTATGTCATTTACTTTCATGGCTAGTTCTTCAAATGTTCTTAGTTTAATAGCTTAAAGGATATAAGTTAGGTTCCATTCTATCCCTTAAATGCACAATTTTATTGCTGATGATTTAGATAGTTAATCTTTACAATTAAAGGGTTAAATTCCTTTATTGTTGAATATTATCAACTGTAGGCTCATCTTTCTATTGGTAAATATTGGTAAATTCAAGCATGCTAACAGTACGACAAGTGCTATAAAAGCAATCTAGGAACTCATGCTCAAGCTATTCCTAGCTATTAATTGATCCAAACACCAAGTTAATGTAAGTGATATGCTGCCTAAGATTTTCCTTGCCGTCAAACTACTAAAACTTAGGTGGTTAATAATTTTAAGGCATTTTTTATAGATCAATCCTTTGATTATATGGTTTAACATAGGAAAAGGAAGCCTATCCCTCTTGCACTTAATAATTTTAAAGCATTAATAATTCTAAGGAATTTTTTAATATAACTTTTGTTCTTAGAGTCATTTTGGTATTTTGTAATTTCTTCATGCTCATCTTGTTATGACTCATCTTTAGATTCTTTGCCTAAATCATCATGCAATTTAGGAGAACCACTAACTTTCTACAAAATGTTAAAGATCTATTTATCTTTCATAACTTCTCTTTCTTGGATGGATTTCATTAACATTTCAAGTCTCTTTACTATAGTCGAGACTTACTCTTCTAGAGAAGTTGCATTTGTTACCATGATGGGCATCACAATTAAATTTGAAGATTTAAAAATGTCAAAAGCACAATATTTCAAAGGAAGCTTCTTCAATTTGGATACTTAAGTCCTTGAAATAGAAAAGATAGTATTAGCATTACTAGCCTCTTTGCTAACTACAATCTTTCTTGCTAATTTAAAATTTTCAAATAGAGTAAGTTAAGCTGAAATATCACTGATAATGTTAACTACCTTTGACTTTGCCTTCACAACATTTATAGGTGAAGGTGATTTTCATGATGATGAACTTGCAAAAATATGAGTCAAATTTGGTATTGCAACCATTTAAGCATACAAATCTATAAGAACTTTTATTTTACTTTAAGTTATAAGACCTTGAGAATCAGAACTTACTGAGTTGAATGAAGAATTGACTCTAGATGTAGTGAATATTATGTTGCTAAAAAGTTACTTTTTTAATGCCATCTAAATTTAGTTTAGATGAATTTGATCTTAAAGATAAAAGATAAGAGGTAAAGATTGTCCCATAAGGTGTGCTAAAAATTTATGCGCATAAAATTTCTTAATAAAGAAATTTATACCAAACAAATAATTTTTATTAATTCAATAAACAATGTGGATTACAATATTTAATTTTTATAATTATTAAAAATCATCTAATTCTTCTTTTAAAGTTAGCTCTGACCAAGGACTTGAAGAAATCTGATCTCAAATTGGACATTTGAATTTGAAAAGTTTGAATAAAGATTTAAAGAAGCTTAATCTCGACTTGAATGGTTGAATTTGATAACTTTGGATAAAAGCTTGATCTTAACTTGAATGGTTGAATTTAGCTTTAGATGAAAGCTTGAAAATTTTAATCTCAACTCGATAGTTGAATACTTGATTTCAACAAAAGGCTTGAAGAAGCTTTATCTCCAATCAAATGTTGAATCTTCACAAAAACTTTAAGCTTGAGAAAACTTACAAACGTGAATATGGATTTGGTTGAAATTTTTAACTTGAAATAATCATTCTTGATTGCAATTAGAGACTTTAAATGTTTGAACTTTGCTGATAGAGCTTTAAGAGAGTTTTAAATTTCCTCTTTAATGACTTGCTATTCTCAATGGTATAAATGAGATCTCTATTTATACTAATTTTAAGGAAAACATACATATGACTTAAGTAATGTGAGACTTAACATATTTATACTAATTTTCTAAACTTAAAATTTTTTGTTCTACCCAATGTGGGACTACATAAAAAGTAACTAATTCAAGGATTTCTCCTTGGGCTTAGTTTAATTTGTTAACTAAGAGATTTTTATGAGACTCACTTATTTTTCATATGAGATTTAAATTTTAGTAAATAGCCTTTTCTAATTGGCTATAATTCATGAGGTGAAAATTAAATAGATTGATTTTTAATTTACTACAAGGATGTTTTTGGAATTCCTTCCTTAAATATCTTTTATATTCATATGCTCATATTTTATTATTGATAACTTTTAACCTTTTATGCTATACACCTTTCCTCACTTACTCCTTTCAAGTTTTTCCTTTTTAAACCTAACTTAAATAATTTAATTCTATTTACCCTAAGGTTCTATTTAAAATTTTTTAATTAATTAATTTCTTTTTTAACATATTATCCAAATCTTCCCTCTTAAAATTTATTTATTCTATTTTTTTATAATAATTAGCTAATTAATCTTTCCCTCTACATCATAGAGTTCTTGAATTCTAAAGAAAATATAGGACATAATTAAAAAATTAAAATTTCATTCTAGAGGTGTAACAAGCTTCCATTTATAACATGTTACAATCTTACTCAAGAAATATACTTGCATAGCAACTTATTTGGCTTTTTTGCATTTCCTATTCAGTTATAAGCCTTTCTTATGGCATTCGCCCAAAGCTCCATCCAAGCATATCTTTAACATGGATTGCACTCCTTTACTTAAAAGATCTAACCAAAAGATGATCTTATTCTTCAAGTACAATACAACAAACATTCAATAGCACATATAATATAATAACATAATAAAATGTCAAAATCAATACAATGACATAATAAAATGTCAAAATCTATTTATGAAAAATAAAAATCACAGCTAATGCATAAGTAATACTTACCACTCATGGTATGATTCACAGTAGTAGAATTTCTTAGGAAGTTATAGTAATGTAACCACAACATAATCATTCCTTACTTATATTTCAATTGGGCCTAAAGGTCAATTTGATATAAATATAAGAATCCTTATTGATCTCTTAAGGAGGACCAATGGTCATAATAATACATGAAAAAGGATAGATGTAAGCTAAAGTTCTAGTCAAGAACTACTTAACTTAATTCATTTTTGCTCAAAGAAGATAACATAAACTTACCTCACCTAAAGCTAGATATAAATAAATGTAAGTAACATCAAGCTCCTTGAAAATGAACAATGGAATACATATTCCTATTGCACCTTCCTCTATAATGATCATAGCTTGAGCCCCTAGGGTCCAGAAGCTATCAACCTTCACCTATAGCCCTTTTCAATCACAATTAAGTAGTTGTTGAAACACAAATAATGTTAGTTAATAATTTCAAGCAAGATTAATATAATTACAATTGCATAAAAAAGTTGATAGTAAGAAGAAAGGACATACATTTTACTAAGAATTGAATGAGGGTTGTTGGTTATGTGATAAAGTGTCTTGGGCTTCTTCCATTATTTATACTTCATCATTTGGCACTAGTAACTTAACAATGCAATCCAAAGGCTTGTAAACTACACATTGACTTAATTATCTAGCAATTATCAATAGTAGAGCTTATGGTTTAATAAAATTCGCTCAACCGTAACCTTTTGCATAAGTGGTCCTATCACCATCTAGTATATATAATGCTTTACCTTATTCAATATGAACACTCATTATAGAAAATCCAATTCATGCATAGATATATGTAGGATAATGTAAGGGTTAAAGGTAATATTTACTTCATGTATAGTTTTTATAACATTTCCTATCATGGTTACTGGCATTGTAAGTGTTGTCAAGTCCTCCATGTGAAGAATGGGGACTTAAAGAAGCAGAAAAAATACAAGTTATTATAGAAAAACCACATTAAAGACTAAAAAGCTCAAGCATAAATCAATTTTCAAACCATAACAAACTCAAATCAAATTTTTTAAAAGGTCTTTTCAAATCTTCCAAAACTAATATGGTATAATTAAATCTTCGAAAGCTATCCCATTTAAAACCTTAAAATAATCAAAACTGAAAATATCATCTTAATTACAATTCTAATTTCAATGTCTATTTTAGAATAAAGGACTGGAATTATAGAAATAGAAAGCATAAGGAAAAGAGAAGAAAAGGAAAAGGCTAAGGAAGATTGTTTCTCTTTCAATTATCATAGTTATTACATAATAAAAATATGATTTGAACTTGCAAACACAATTACTTTCTTCAATAAATTCTTATAAAGTTTTGATTTTTCCTTACTGATTGAATGAATTAATTATAAAGGTCATGAAGAAATTATTAAAGAAAGAGGTTTGAGAAGGTGGAAAGGGTGATTGGAATGAAGTATGTCTCTTTCTTTCTACAATTAATGAAAAGTAAAATTGTCTTTCAAATAACGTCATTAATACTGTCCTTTTACATTTGTTATAAGGGAGTTCGCAATAATTTTTCAAATAAAAAAGGCACTAAATGTAATTAGATTAAATTTCAGGAGAGGTTGTGATGATATACCCTTGAATATAATATCATTTTAAGACCCTAAGAAATCTCAACATATAAAGAGAAAATTCTTTATAGAAGATTGTTGAGAATAAAGTGTAGATTTTAAAAATAGTATATAAAGAGAATATTCCTAAGGGAAGATTATTAAAGAATAAAGTGCAAATTTTAAAAATAGAAGGGAAGTTCATGTATAATTTTATACTTTAAAAGATTAAAGTATCTTTCTATTATTTAAAATTCATTCAAATTATTTAATGATCAATTGCTAACTCATGAAACTAGAAGAGATATGCTTTTTAGTTCAATTGAAAGGTTGGAGGATGCTGGAAATCGCGTATCATACATGCACAGCGGAATAAAATTTTTGCACGATTTCCACCAAGGATCTATGCGAATTTAGAACACCATAGATTAGGGATTAGGATTTATACCTTTCGGCCAAAAATTTTCTGTCCGCTATACAGCAAATTCGATCTGCTTCCAAATCACGAACCGGAATAGAAACTAGAAAATTAGATCACCAGTACAACGTTTATGTGGCTGCACCTCTGTGGTATCCACACGAACCCGTGAATCATCGATAAATATCCGCTACACACACCGGTTGGAATTGATCTCCTTACACCTCGTAGTGCTAGCTACGCCTCTTCAGGGGTTTTGGTCAAGGAGAGGTGTTAGGATTTTCTATGCCTTTTTTTTGTGCATGAATAACGAATAACAATCCTATTATTACCCAATAAGCCTATTTTAATAGGTGCATAGAAAAACCTAACCTATTTGAGCTTTATTCCATGTATAATTATAGGCTTACTATTGGGCCTTATAATTATAACATGAATTCTCAAATATTAAGTCCAAACAATTTGATCCATTAATTCCAAATTCACTAGGCTCTAAGTGTGCGACCCTACAGGCTCTCATTACGTTGGCAATGACCATTAATCATATTAATGATCATAAACAATGATTGGTGTCTAGCAACACATCATTGTTACCCAAGTAATGAGAAATTCGGTGATTTGACTAAACCTTTACACGTGATCATCACTTATGTCCTTTTGTCTTATATATCTAGATTGAGCACAAGACATGGACCGTGTCATTCCCGTATAGCCCAATCTTAAGGTTTCTTGATTCCTAAGTAAGCTGACTGAAACAAATGTAATTGACATCTTATGTCAATTCATCTGAGCATGGCCATGCATTTTCTCAACTTTACTTAATCAAGGGGCCCATAGATGTTACTCCTGTTATATAGGAGGGACAAATCCCATTTTGATCACACAAACCCCTCCGCATGATATGTGACATATCCAATATCTATCCTTGCATTCACTTAACCATTAGTGACATAGAATAGTATCAAAATATGAAACTCACATGTAGGGAACCTTGGTGATCTCAGGTCAAAGGACCATATTAATAGTGATCACTAAGAACCACTTATGACACTCATATAACGAACCATGTAGTGTTCTTAATATGGGTCGGTCCAGTATACAAGTTCTCTAACTTGTACTCATGTGTAAACTTAATATCCCATATAAGTCTTCACACATGCTAGTCTTAACATATCAAAGCAACCTAATCCACAATGATATATGACTAGGGACATTTAAGAATACAATTATTTTAAGGTTATTATTATAATTGAATATATTACGCAGATAATATATATAAATATAATAATTGAAATTGCCATTAAAATAACATGATTCAAAATTACAATCACCAATATGATTGGATTTTAGGGCATATACACTAACAGAGGATCACATGCTTGTTTTAGTTTATCTACTACAATGCCTTAATTCCCTGTCTTAGGACATCGAATTCCATTGAGATGACTAAAAGCAAATTAGATATACATCATTCATTCTTTAAAGCCATGTCTTCCTAAGTAGAGAATTATAGGATATTGCGAATCACGTAAAACCTCCATGAGAGCAGCTACTTCTGCATTTATCTCTCATATTTTGGGCACATAACATAACTCCAATTAAATTGGATTAATATTTATAGGAAGCATTTTTCTACCCTAAAACAATTCCATTGAAGCATTTTTCCCCTTTTTTGAACACATTTGAAAATTTTTGAAATGAATTGATAGAAAAAGTAATGTTATGTGCTCATATGTACCATACAACTTGCATATACTTAGAGGAACATATTAGGCCTCTGTTAGAACACATAGAACACATCATATTTGATATTTTATCATGTCAAGCCTGACTCGATGCTAGTTCATGATTAATCGGATTGAGTCAAGCTGAAGCTGGACCGAGATTAGCCATAATAACATTAATCTTCAGACTAGCCATCTAAATAAGCCTTCAAGAAAGCAATAACAAGTCCATCCATAGTCCTCCTCATGAGATCCTAAAACCCTTTCTATTTTACATATGCAATTGGACAAATCTGATTTCTTTCTCTCATTTATTATATTTTCTTAACTTCTCTAATTTGCTAAGTTTTCTAATTTTTGTATGTTTTATTCTTTTCTAGAATAATTTCCCTGATTTTTTTTCTTTATACAGCATTGGTTGATTTCCATGAACATCGATTAACCATAAGCAATTATTTCAACTAAAATAACACTTTCATCTTCAATTGGTTTCCATTTCCATTTCAGTGTCTCCATTTACATTATCAAAAAATATCTCTATACATGTTATCATTAATTTTTCTTTTCAAATGAATGTTAATAATCTCTTTGTCTCATATTTTTCCCATTAGCTAACTTTCTTTTATTTTGCATCTCTCTTTCTTATATCTCTCAATCTTGAATCCTAAAACCTATGATTAATCCTAATGCCAATCAAGCAAGCCATTTGGTTTTTGAGTGACATTATTTTGCTATTGATAATATCTACCCATTGCAATGGCTACTGCCTTCAATGATTTTTTTCAAGCACATCGCTCCACCATGATTGTTAATTGGTGAATATTAATCTCTTTAGAAATAGTTTTCTATTTCTTTAATTTTCTTCTACCAATATCATTTTTTTCTTTAATTCCTTCTTGATATATGGTATGATTATGTTGAGCAATATTTTTAATAATGCATAGAAAATTTACTTTCTAATTTTTGACATTCATTCATCCTACTATGTCAAAATACAATATACAATAATATTAAATTTTTAATAATATAATAAAATTTGACATTATTCTATAAAACATCACACCTACAATATCTTGCTCAGAATAACTATACAAGTGGGAATAGATTTAGGTAATGAGTTTAGATTATAAACTAGAGAAGTAAGTGAAGGAGAATTCTATTTTAGTAAACAACCCTTATAAATTCCGTAAGCCTCATCTTCTTGCAAATTTTGTAATTTATATCATTTTATTTACATTAAAGTAAATTAATTATTTGTGACAAAAATGATCATTTAAAATAATTTAGGGACTATTTATTAACACTTTACAATTTTAGGGGAGAAATTGATAATTCTATTTAAAAATAAATACAAAATATGGAAATATAATAAGTAATACAATGTAAAACAAGTAATACTAATAATTTAAATAAAAAAATAATAAACCAGCCCACAAATTGATCCTGTCCATTTTAAAAAACAAGTCAAATTACCCTCTAACAAAATTTTTAAAAAAATAGCCTAAACAATTTAGTCTGTTCAAACTCTAATTTCATCTTACCCGTTCGTTACAAACTCCTCTTTATAATGTCAAAAGTAATTGGGCACTAGTAGGGTTAATATCATTATCACTGTTCAAATGACGTAAGCTAACCCTGTGACATTGGATTCTATCGAGGTGACAAAAGGCAAATCAGATGTTCTTCGTTCATTCTTCAAAGCCATGTGATCAACACATCGGGTTCAACGTACTCCACAGAGTACTTAACGCATTTCATCTCTCGCATTTAGGGTACCTAAAATAACTTCAATTACATTGGATTTAGAATAATATATCCTGCAGGTAGCATTTTTCTACTGCAAAACAATTCCATTGAAGCCTTGTTTTCCCTTTTCGGAACTCATTAGAAAATTTTGAAATGAAACGATAAAAGAGGAATTTTGTGTGCCCATACCACACATCTTGCACATACTTCGAAGGACATATCCAGCCTACATTTGAGCTCAAGTACATAGTTTGAAGTTTGTATGCATATTACAGAACACATCATATGTATTTCATGGCGTCAAGCTTGACCCGATGCTGGTTCATAACAAACCGGATAGAGCCGAGCCGGAGCTAGACGAGGATTAGCCACAATGGCGTCAAAATCTTCAAACTGATGATCCAAATAAGCCCTCAAGAAAGCAACAACAATCCCACCCACAGTCCTCCTCATAAGATCCCTAGGACGCCCTCCAGTGTTACACATAAGGTTGGACCACCATCGCGTATCATCGTCCAACATGTCCATGTGACCATAATCCGTCGCAACAAAATGAGCACGTGGTGGTTTGCACTTGTTGTAGAACTCCTCGTGGTTCACGCCATCTGGAGCACACGCCTGCGAGAAAAAATTGGCCTGCGGTCCTAAACCAGTGCCAATCACAGTAACAGGAATCGATAAATTGAAGGAATTAGGGACTATTAGGATATCAGGTAATGTTCTATCGTCCCTGCTGTGACCAGCCACAGGGTCTATGCCAACAAGAGCCGAGAATTTGAGTCTGGTTTCAGCGTGACCAAGCGCCAGTGCAAATGCTGTTTTTCCACCTCTGCTGTGCCCTGTTAGAACCAGTTTCTCTAAGTTTGCGGTCACTTTTGCTGGAAGTTCTTGTTTAAGTCCTTCCATTAACCAGTCTGTGACTTCTCCAGTGCATGTCACTTCGGAAGGTGGACAAATTCGACTCCACAAAGTGTAATACTGTATAGTCCAAAATTTGCAAAACTTTTAAATCTCGACTTCTGTAAACAAGAAAGCAAGGGAAAAGTAGATGCTGAAGACGACGGAAAGTAGAAAAGGTTAAGTACCTGAGGAGCAACTACAATGAATCCATGGGAAGCTATGTGGCCAAGTAGTTGAGAATAGAAGTTGTTGTGAAGGCAGAAACCATGGCAAAATAATATTACTGGGTACTCTCCTTCCACTGTTGGTGTGAATATTAATAAGGGTTTCGGGGGTGAAGACTTGGTGCTTGACGTACCAACTTTGAAGGATTTATAAGCAATTTTTCCTTTATTGAATACACTAGTGGCGGCCGAAGTTGGTATTGTTTCCAAGAACGCCGTCGGCATGTTTCTCGGACAAACTTCGTCCTCCCTGAGGCTTAAACTTCTCTCTGTTGAGGTATACAGTTACTACACAGTGACTGACGGTGAAGCGATAAATGAGCCAGCTGGTTCCGTGCATGCATAGAACGATGACATGACTCATGCGTGCACGTTCAACTCATGAAACAAGTTTGCTGGCTTCTTATTGACGATGATTTTTTTCTTCATGTTTTTAATTGAGGTTTATTTCAGAAACAATTGTAGACGGCTGTAGAAATTAAAAACTCTTTTATTAATCAACTATTTTTTCCACAAAAAAAGGTAAATTGTTCATTTAACAACATTATATAGTTGTTGTATTTGAAGCATGTGTCGATTTCTAATTTTAATATATTTATATATTATGTATAAGCAACTAAGGAATTGTTTTTGGAAGACATAATAAGATGGAATAAAATAACATAATACTATAGGATAGAATAATAAAAAAATATGATATTATACTATTCAATATATAATAGACGGTTGTATAAAAAATGATAGTATAAAATTATACTATTTGTTATTTATTATCAAATGGATAAAAGATTAATAGTATTGGAAAATGTTTATTCGAACAAAATTATTCTTAATCTCTGTCAAGTAAAAAGAGTTGACATCATCAATTTTTAGTGTAATCTAACAATAATAACTTTTTTAAATATTTTTATTAATTATTAATAATTACTAATTTTATTAGTAATTATTTTTCCCATCTTTTGAAGGTATAGATAATGCAAAACGTAAATGCTACTCTTATGCAGGTTATTAAGAAATACTAATAAAGATTATATTTAATTAATTATTATTAATTTTGAGTACAAAAGTATAAAAAAAAAATTGCCCCACAGCCACTGTTAGCTTAGCTGACTAGCTAGTGAAATAGAATAGAGGAGGTGGTTTGGGTGTTTATTTTGTGAAAAGTAATGAACGGTAAAAGCTGACAAGAAAATTACTGTTTATACTATTCTATCATATCATGTCATGGAGGAGAGAATAATTCTCTTTAACCGGTATAGAATGGGTTGATGATATAACTTTATATTATAAGGTATAACTACCAAATATCTGTTAAAACATGATATATATTTTTACTATCAGCTTCTCCTTATCCACCCTCCAAATGGGCCCTTTATACTATCAGCTTTCCCTTATCTGCCCTGATCAAACGGGTTCTAAATGAGTTGTAATTTTAGGGTGAAAATTTAGAGTATATTTTTTATTAAAAAAATATTTTTTTGTAGGGGTAATATTCCTTTTGTGTGTTTATAATTATCAAGTTTTAAGATAATAAAAATATTATTATTTAACATGAAACACAAGGATTTAAAATTCAATCCGGCCTAGGTGGTTCAATTAATGAGACCTAAACCTAGACAATCTTGACCTATATCCATTTATCCATCCATATTTATTCCTTATTTTGATCCATTCCATATCCATCCATTTTAATTTTAGGATAAATATGGGTTAGGTCATTATTGATCCATTGAAATAAGGGTCATATTGGGTCAACCCATGGATAATCATTTATCCATTTATATTCATAGGAAGGTAGATTTGTACACTATATAAATAAATATTATAAAATAAAAAATATTATAATAAAATATCTTTAAAATTTTAATATAAATTAAATATCTTTAAAATTAATTCTTTAAAATTAAATATTATAATATTATTATATATGTGATAATATCAATTTTTTTATAAAAAAGTAAAATCAAGTCTCTGTTGTTTAATATATATATTAAAATTAAATATCTATTAATATTAATAAAAAGTAAAAAGGAACAGCTCATTGGCATATATAATAAAAAATAATATTATTAAATATTTAATATTTGGCCATTACCATCCAAAAATTCAGGAGTCCTTCAACAATCATTTTTTTAATATTTGCCAATAAGAGCATTTGGTAGTTCTCAAAATTCCTGTTAAGTCATAAGTAACATGATACAAGATATTTATCAAATTAGCGCCAAGTCAGCGACTAATGTGACAGAACAATGTCTATCGCTAAATAATGAATATTTATGTCTCATGTTTCTTAGCATTATAGCGATGAATTAATTATCATTAATTTCGTCTATAAATTTTTATAAAAAGAATTCATCGTCAAGTCTTAATTTTCTTACAGCATAAAATTTATTTGTTTGTCAAAAAGATAACCTTTTTTTTTTGGAAAATACCTTATTTATTTATATTAAAGTAAAGGATTTTTATGGCATATATATATATCTTGTGATAAAATAAATAAAAATATAGTATCATGATTTAAAAAAAAAAAAACTTCTTCTTTTAAATAAAAGGTATTTTTTACTATAATTGTTATATTTAACATTGAACATCAAAATATTTTTTATTATATTAATATTTTTATAATTATAATTATAAATATAAATAAATAAGATATGAAAAATATTTTCATCAAAATAAATAAACACCGAGTATTCGGTTCCTTTGTTTTTGCTTATTAGCATCACCTGTCCAATAGAGCTGTTCCTTTTTACTTTTTATTAATATATATATTAAAATTAATAAAAATTAAATGAATATTGTCACATATATAATATTTAATTTAGAAAGTAAAATCAAGTCTCTGTTATTTTTGCTTCATTGGTATCACCTATCCATCACCTATCCTTTTTTCATTAATATATATTAAAATTTAAATTTAAATTAAAAGTAAATAAAAATAAAGAATAAAAAATTTAATAGCATAAGTTTGTTTTGAAATAATACTAATAAATATAAAATAGTGGTAAAAAATAATATTAATAAAAATAATAAAATATAAAACAATAATAATTGATTGATAAATGGATGAGTCAGGTTAACCATATATTCAAGGATCATGGGTCATCCACGAGCTATTTAAAATTTTATATTGGGTCATAAATGGATAAGTGGATCAATAATGACCCATTCATTTTTTACTCAATCCATATCCATCCTAATCCATCCATCTGCCACCCACCTCTAATTATGAAGACCAGATCCTGAGGTACCGCGCAATTCAGTTTAAACCCTTAATCCAGACTTAAAATTGATCCATATTAAATCGATAGAAGCCAGACCAAATCGAGAAACCACAAAAAGTCAGTGACTTAGTTGACTTCTTATTAGAAAATATTTGATGCTAGCTTTAACGCCTCAAGTATCCAACCCTTGCTTGCTCCAGAAGTAAAATGCCTTGGGTTTACCGTTATACAAAGAAGCATGATAGAATTGGCCTAAAATATTACGTATTTATGGTAGTTTTAAATATTAAAGTACTTATATTATTATTCATATTGTATATACATATATTCAAGGGTTTATGGGAAGTAAATTTAATGTTTATTTGATGTACATTGTATTAATTAAATAAATTTAACTTCTTTTTATTGTTATACACATCAATATAAGATATAATTTTTTATAAACATACAATATATTAACCAGTCTACCTACCCATTTTTATCAGTTAAACTAATTTGACTTTAACTTGATTACAGTATAGAAGTTTAGTAAAAAAAAAAAATAGCATTTTCTATTTTAAGAAGTAGGTGGTTTCTTCTACTGTCATAAGCATTATGTATTATTTTTTAAACTACAACACTTATGAATTGTATGATACTTCTGCTTATATACGAAAAAGAATAAATAAAATAAAAAAGGGACAACGAGGACAATATGTCAACGATGAAGGACTTATAAGTGGTGTTTCCTTCATTTTCCCTTTTGCGTGGAAAAGAATAGCAATGAATAAGGATCCTTCTTTTTTAGGTGTGGAACCCCTGAAAAATATGTCTTACCCACGAGAAATTCTTGTTTCAAGGCCAAAAATTGAAGTTGTAAGTAGTCATGATGGGTGAGCTCAGGAGTCAAACCTGTTCCATTTTTCTTCATGCACTACTTAAAAAAAAAAAATCTTTGGATCACAGTAAAAATTGTCACAAAACGAGGCAGCTGATTAAGTTGATTGAAAATGCGATTGCAAAATGGTTTATATATATAATAGTTATATTATGTGTCATATTATAGAGTAATGGGCAAAATTTTAAAACCTTATTCTCAGCAGCGACAAAATTAAAATTAAAATGCATCTGGTCTTCAAAATTAGTCCCTCCCTGCCATAATTAAAAATGGAATATTGAGAAAACATGTCTTGCCAGTTTCTATTACTGCTAGATTCCAAACAATTCCAAAATGTGTGGTCGATGTGTGGATATGGCAGTGGATTCCATATTCTGATGACATCGTAAGTTCGCAAATATAGGAAAAACACAATTTGAGTATTACAAGTCTTGCAGAAGCTTTCAGAAAGAAACAATTTTTGTAATTCTTCATCAATAATCTTTTAGCCCCAAGGCTTTTTACAATGGGTTTTAACTGGTCAGTAAATATTATAATAACATTATATGTTTTTGTACCGAAATGTCACAGTTTGTACAAATATGATTAAGGATCAATATCCATAATATGATTGATATATGTTCTTACGTTAATTTGTTAATTTCTTTATATGTGATTATACATATTTATGTCTTTGGATATTATATTAGACTAATTATGATACTTGCAGAGTTCATGTATATTTTATAAGTTTTTCAGCAGTAAGAGGAGGGTGCACCTAGACTAAAGCAATAGATCACTTATTATGCTATTCAAGTGGGAAAATGGAAGAAAGTCAAGAAAAAAAATGTGTACCAATTTTCCAAGAAATGACTAAAGGTTTTGGAATATCGAAAGTATCAACAAAAGTCAAATAATTTTATAGGGTATAATTGTTTCTTTTTAAATTTAGACTTTCTTATAAAATGAAGTATATCATAATGAGAAGCTTAAATATGTTTTATATATTCTTAGATGGCTTAAAATGTTTTAAAAAGAATAGTCTACAATCACAGTTTCGCTAAATAGCCTTGGTAACACTTCAAAAATAAATTAGACATGAGTTTTAGTATTTTTAATTTTCATATTTGATTACTCTTTTAGTCATATTTTACAAAATACTAATTATTTAATTATAAAATTAGTTTCATATTAAAATAAATTCAAAGAGATTTTCATAAATATGTCATTTGTTTAAAATGTTTAAGAGATGGATGTACTATGATTTTTAAAATTTAAGGCTAAAAATCAATTTTCAATAATCTAGAATTTTTTACCTTTACTTATTATTTTTAGAGTATCTAAAAAATTATTTATGGTACGAGTATAAAACTAATTCCATTTAAAACTAAATTCATATCCCTTTTTAACAGTAAGGTCATTTGTTCAAAATAGATTTAAAATAAAGATGCTATAACCTTTTTAAAATTAAGCTTATAATCTTAGAATGAAGTTAATTGATTACTTAATTGAATAGGTAGTTTTTCTAAACCTTTAAAGGTAGTTTAATTCAGTCGCTAACTGATTAACTAATTAATTGATTAGGCTATTCAAATCTCAAAATCCTAATTTTGCTAATTGATTATGCAATTCAAAATTTGAAAATAACAACTAGTTTTGATATAAATTAAAATGTTTCAAATGACTGTAATACTACATGAATTTTTTATATAAGTTAAGAATCATTGAATATATCAAAAAGTAAGTTTGAACTTCATCTTTTAATATCAATTATTCCTTCTTTTATAAAAAAATCAAGATTTAAGCTCTTTATTCTAAAATACTTTAATTATAATGATTTTATTTGTTTTGTTTACTCTTGTAAAGAATTTGCTTGAATTGTTCTTTATCTTAAACAACCTTAAACATTTATCTTTTCTAAATTTTACACTTAAGGGTGGATTCCCAAGTGATTTAAAGTGACTTATCTCTATGGAGTGAAATTCTTAAGTGAGGAAACACAAAAGAAAGATTATATATATTGTGGAATGTAAGGTTTCTCGCCATTAACCTTGTGAGACATAATGCACTAGCTGTGGAACTTGCAAGTTTCAAAGAATGAATGTACCCATTCCAACAAGTGTTTTCAATTGGTGTAATTACTATAAATATTTGTGTTTGATTTCTCTTTCCCTATTTTCTTTATACTCTAGCAATTTATATTATGTTGATTATCCAATTCTTGTTAATTTTAATTAATTAGAGTTGTGAACTTTAAATTGCTTAAGAATCTTGTTGAAATTACTAGTTTATTATTTACATAACATTAAGCATTTGAAATATAGATTTGATTTATTTCTATTGATGACATTTGATAAATATACTTGTGCTTTAATGTTTATCTTGTTACTTGGGTGATTGAGTGGATGAAATACATATATGTTTATGCATGAGTGCTTTTTGCTTCTTAGTGATATAATATGTAAAATATTATTTATATTATTTCTTTCTATTTTATGCTTTTACATATACTTAATTTTATAGAATTAGTCTTGTTATATGAATAGAAAATAATTTTTAATTTTTTTGAATTATTTAATTAATACTGAATTTTGACACTATTTCAAATTTTTAAGTTATAACATGAGTTTTGAATATCCAAACTAAATAATCTTTACATTGCTAGAAAACTAAGAAGTCCAAAACTTTCAAATTTTAAGCGAAGTTCAATTCAAATGTTTAAAAGATCAAATTTGGTCCTAAAGTTAAGTTTTATTTTCATCCTAACAACCTAGTCATAATCTTTAGGCTATATTTGAAGCTCCAAGAGTTCAATCAAAGTGAAATCACTACCCTAAGTTAGAAAAGACCTAGCCTAACAACTTTTATGTGTAGAGTTTAGTAAATTATACTATTTTGATGGTCAAACTTGAGCTACAAGTTGAATTACAAAATTTTACTACAAGCAAATATTGTTAGTAATTTAATTTATAAAGTAAGTTATGAGTTTCCAATTTATGCAAAGCCCTATTCTTTATAATGTTGAGAGATATATTCACTTGGCCTATTCTAGCTAGGAAAATCAAATTTAAGAGGGTTTTATGCCTCCAAAGGCATTCACTCATTCTACATATAAAAAACACTCTTCTTTTAGTTTTCTTTGTATTGCAATATAAGTGGCTAAATTTCTTGAATCAATTTAAAGGATTTCTGATTTGACTATCCTTTAATTCTTCACTTTTTCAAATTTAAGATTGCTTTAGATGATTTACTAATTACGGTCCTTAGTTGATAGTCTAATGTGATCTATTTGCTAAATGACTAATTGTGACACGGAGTTGTAATTAATTGTTGTATGAGTAACAATTAAGTATTGGTTGTTTGATGCTATGTTAAACTAATCATTACCTAAGAGAATTAGGATATGAATTAATGATTTAATGCTGGATTAAATTATTAATTCAATTTTAGCCATTTCCTAAATTTTAATACTATTATTGGAATGTTGGGTTTGAATAATAAAGAATTAATCTAAATGATAATGTGTCATTTAATGACTAGTTCAGTCTAAACAACTTGCGTAGGCATATTCCAACCAAGAATTCTCATGTTCAAAGATTGTAATGAAGAGCATTTACCCATCCGGATGCCACCAGGAACCATAGCAGACACATCTCCAGGAATAGTGTTCTCGTTAGCTGCAATGTGAACTGCTTCCAACACTTTCTCAACTCTGGATCCATCAATGCCCTGCACAAATAATCTAAGAACATGTTGGTCTTTATTATTTACGATTTTAGTATGAAAAATAAGGACTTCTTATATAGATCCTACGAGCGATGCCTTCATTATGGTATAAAACTTCTATTGAATTAGATTGCAAAGATAACTAGTAACTTCTAGTTTGCTTTATGACTCTTAACACAAAATCTGTTGATTTCTTTACAAAGTAGACTTGATAAAGATTATAAGATAATTCAAATCAGTTTTCATTACCTTGTTCTTCAGATTAACCGAAACTAGATGATTTTCAGTTCCGCCAGAAACGAGGTCATAGGCCTTCTTAACCAGAGTCTGCAATATTAGTAAGATTACACCATTATGTTACAATAGACAATCTACTAGTTCCATTGAGATAATTCGGAACTCATATATCAAATAACTGGCTAGAATCCATGCCAACTCTCAATTTTCATGTCACGGTTACCTCTGCAAATTTTGAGCAATTGCTAACAACTTGCTCTTGATATGCTCTGTACTCTGGAGTAGTGCCCTGCATCCACACAAGACAGAAAGAATAAATATTATGACTGATGGACAAACTACGTCATCCCACAGATCTACACCTCAGAACAACGTCCTTGACTATATTTGTTGGTCATTACAGATCCAACAGCTTGCATTACAGAAATGGAAATGAAATTTTCTGACGGAATTAGTTCCAGCCCCTTAAAAAAAGTTAAATAATGATAAATAACCATTCTATAAGTGTTAAATGTAAAATGTTTTTTTTTAATGTTTTTAAGGAGTTAAACTGTAATTCCATCATAACATCAAGCAACACTCCAAATATATATATGTTAGATACTGGGTGTGCTTTTCATGCCTAAACTCAAACAGGTGAAGGACTGTTTTAAGTTTTAAAAAAATAAGAACTTGTTTTGCTTTCAGATAAGTACATAAAAGATTTCACTCGAGAGGACACCTTCCACTGTCTAGCCTTCTCAAACTCAACAATATCTGCAATTTCAGGATCAACAACCTCAAGTGGAGCATTCAATTGATTTGGCCACTGTAAAAAAATGTTTCAAAATTAAGCACCACAGTCACACTAATAGGCCTAACAAAAACTATATACAGCTGGAGCTGAAACATCAAATCCACATTTTTGCATGAGAATATTAATGGAAATTTTGAAAAGTTTAGCTTAGCCTTACTGTGACCCCGGGCATCTCCTTGTCGTAGACGGCTTCATCAGGCAAAGATGACTACCAAAACACAACAAGTACCATGTAAAAGGCTAGAGAAGGGAAACATGTAACCAGACATTTATTGAATAAGCAGTTGAAGAATGAAACAGGAACCTTGTAATAGATAGAACCAGGAGCACTGAAGAGAGGACGAAGAGGCTTGTCGACTGAAGATGAGAGCCGACGAAGCGCCGTT
Source organism: Sindora glabra (assembly GCA_020226215.1). Lineage (NCBI taxonomy): Eukaryota > Viridiplantae > Streptophyta > Magnoliopsida > Fabales > Fabaceae > Sindora > Sindora glabra. Next base: position 22,546,154 of record CM035228.1, read on the forward strand.
GCTATTGCCATTGCCATCTCTGTGACACAGACGGTGCTTATGGCAAAGGTTGCCTTGAGCCAAATGTCGGTTTTATCGTTGTCTCTGTCTTAGGCTGGTTGCTGATGATTCATTCGTTTTCCCACGGCTCTGCGGAGAAATTATTTTATTCTTGGGGTAGAACACATGTCCTCCGGACAAGCACACAATAAAGAAAAGTAATTTCAATTTCTAATATTATTAAAATCAAAAAGTATTATTTTTAATATCAGTAAATTCTACAAAATTGATAAACTATTTTCTATTTAGTGAGAAGACAAAGCAGTGATGATTCCAAAATTTTCATTGTCACATTAAATCACGCAAACAAAACCTAATAGTCAAATTAGGAGTAGAAAAAAATTTAAGTAGGATCTAAATTAATGCTTCTAAAATTAAATCAAACAATAAATAAAAAAATGTCACTGAATAATAATTTAATTGGTTCAATCAATAAAAAAATATTAACATGTAAAAATTGGTTTTAAAATACAAATGTGAAACACAAGGTGTATATATCTTAAGCGAAATGGGTATGGAAGTGGATAAATTAATTGAAATAGACTTGTATTAAAAGAATTTCTTCCTTACTCAACCAAGATTTAAATTATATGTTCATTACTGTTAAAATTTTTAAAAAATTAAGGAAGATTAATTGAGCAATTAATTATTATTTTAATTTTTTAATAATAATAAAATAATAGTTTTTAGTAAATTATATTACCAAAAATTTTTCCTTCTATTAAGGAGATGATAAGTTTTGAATCTTGCCACAGTGTAAGATAATTTGATGGAAATTTTGTCACCATGTGCTTATAAATTATGAGTCCAATTTTGTGTGGAAATGAATGGATAAATATTGGCAAGAAAGGCAGACCACGAAAAATTATCCACGGGCAGGGTAAATTAATTAATAATTGATAAGTTAGTTAATAATTCATAAATTAATTGATAGTTAATAATTAATAATTGATAAGTTGATTAAAATATTTCATAAAATTAATTATTGAATTAGCTGAAATTGTAAAGTAATATAATAGATTATATTAATAAAAAAATATATAATTAAAATAATTTATATTTATCTAAAAATTAAATTATATTATCATAATTAAAAGTTTAAAATAAAAATATAATATTTAATATTCAGTTAATTATATTTTATAAATTTATATATTTATTTACTTATATAATTTTTATTTCATTATTTATTATAAAACTATAATTACTTAAAATATAATTAATTATATTTTATGATATTATTTATTTATATATATTTTTATATATTTATAATTTAAAATTAGGATATAATTATATTAAAATTAAATTAATAAAATTTTATAAAAAATTTAAATTTATATTACAAAGGACATGAATTGTAAATTAATAAAAAAATAAATTTTAAAAAATTTGAAGAAATAGTAATTTATAAGTTAAGTTACTTTAATAATTTATTAAATTAAAATTTATTTTTCTAATGAATTAGTATGAAAAATATTTTTAAAAGATAATTTATAAGCTTATTAACTATATGAATAAATTATAAATTATTTTATTTATAGTATAAACGGAGGCTCGATTGGATGAGCCAAAATGCATAAACTGACGTTGCCACCAAAACCTTGCACTGTTTCCAGTACGAAGGACATTTTACCGGCAACCTTAGTGTCAATTTCCGAGAGGCCATCAACAGAGAGTTTGAAACAAGTACTTCCAGGAGAAGTAATCCATCTACCATTAGTTAAAAGGATCATATTATATTGCAATAATATTCATATATTAAGTTGATGTTACGTCAATAATTGTTAACAACCTGACTAAATTAATTTGAATTCGATTCAAATAATAATTATATCGTATTAGTTTAATTCATTTATTAAACATATTAAAACATATCAATTTATCAAATTTATTTAATAATTTTAATTAATATTATATATATTATATTTGTATTTATTAAATTTAATTACTTATCATTTTGCAAAAAAATATATGTAATCATTAAAAATTACTTTTTAAAAGTTTTTATTTTCATTTTATAAAAGCAAGAATTTTATATTTCTATTACATAAAATTATTTATAATTTAATTATTAGTTATTTCTCAAATAATATTTTTAAAATTTTAATATAAATTATTAAATATGTTGACATGCCAACTTGTTTATAATTCTAACTCAACCCATTTATTATTTATGTTAAACAAGTTAACCCATTTAGGAATCTAAATCTATATAAGTTCAATTTGAATATATGTAAAGACTTTATATTGAATTATTGTGTCATGTAAAAAATTGTCATCTCTAATATTATATTACAACAAATATCATTTTTTTAGGGCAAAAATATCGTATTTTTTAAATTCATTTAAAATCAAAGCATTTTTTTATGATTTCTCTTTGAGGTGACCCTTTTGTCCAAACCCGACCCTCACCAATCAACAGTATTTGAATTTGGTCGGTTGGGATAGGTTAGGCATGTTTTGTTGGCAAAATCGAATGGAGGAATTTGAGATCTTCTACTGGACGGTCAGTTAAGTATGGAAGATATCTTGCCCCCAACAGATGGTTGAAAAAAAAATAACGCAAAATAACATTATTCTGGGAAGCCAATGTCACAACCCGCGCTGGTGGCAATTCGCGTGATATTACCGATTTCTACAAACCTATCTAATTCTAATTTAATATCATCACATAATTATTAATAAACTATTTTAAATTAATTACTTCATTTTAATATCAAAGGAAATATTTACATAAAAATTATACTATCAAATATTAAAAATATTTATACAATAACTTCAGATCTCATGATTCTCTTTAATCTAATTTTTTATATAGAAACTACGACTGCTCAAAACCTTGCTTAAAATACTGTTCTTTGAATAGTTTATAGTGGTTGTGGAGTTTCTAACTTGAATATCTATGAAACTATTTTAAAGAAAACAATGAAACTAGAATCTCATTTGAAAAGAAAAACATCAATTGAAATATTCACTTCATACTATATATCAAGCAGCACAATGTTTCATTTAACCATCACACAATTAACAAAATACATATATTTCAAATATAAATAAGAATCAAATAATAAATAGTTCACCTTGTGTCTCCTGACAACCTTTATTTGTTCAAAACCTAATCCTATCCCCTTCAAGTATTTTATTAGTTCATAGACAAATAACTTGGATCTAGTGTGAGTATATCAATTTTAATGTTCCATCATCACACTTTTCATATCATCACAATTCAACATTTCACTTATTTTTCATCATCACAATTTAACATTTCATCTTTTTCTCATTCTCAACAATTCATCATTTTCATTTTTCATCTTCTCATTTCATTTCATCAATTTTTTTCCATCATTACATATTACAATTCAACATTCCATCATTTTTCTATCATTGTCAATACATTTTGAAAGAATTAATATTCATGCATAAATTTTTTATAAGCATTCATGATCCACAACTACCATTGTACATCCACTAAATCATTTATTTACGTTGACATTTTCAAAGAACTAATATTCATGCATAAATTTTCTATAAGCATTCATGATCCACAACCACCATTGTACATCCACTAAATCATTCATTTAAGTTGATGATCCACAACTATCATTGTACATCCACTAAATCATTTATTTAAGTTTGTATTTCACAAGTTTATTCTTAAGGAAACATTAGAGGGAGGAACAAAACTTATAAAATTATAGATCATTATATTCTGCGAGGGCACAAATTTACAACTCGATTTTGGGGTATAAATCATTTTCGAATAAAATTATTGAAAGAATAAATTGAGCTCTGTATCTTGGGAAAAAAAAAAAAAGAGGTCTAAGATTTATCTGTTCCTGCTTTTATTTGGAAAATATCGACCTTGCCTTCCGGTTACCCTTTATACTCGTAAGTAATAATTCAAGGTTTCCCACTATGAAAATGAACTCCGATTAGGATTGGATGGAATTTTCATTGAGCCCTCCGTGATAACAATTTTGTCAATCAACTTGCATGAGACCATTCTTAGCTCATTAATGATCCTATGTTAAGAGGCTTTCCCTTGTACAAAAGCCAAATGTGTAAATTAAGTGGATGCAAGCCGAAGACTTTACTTTTAGTTATCCGGTCATCATGACATGCTCATTGTATAAGTTGAAAGTTGCATTGTTTTTGTGGACCGCCTTGCATGACAATTATATGATTGGTTATAGGAGCTCCACAGATTCCAAGTTACCTGCAAAGTTGTCTTTGCTTATTAATTATCTTGTAGTCGTGTGTCAGGTATTGATATTGACCAGCCAATTTTAATATTAAATACTCAATTTTTATGAGAATATTTTTAATAATTTAATAATAATTTTTAAAAATATAAAATTCATTAAAATGACATATTGTAACATTATTAAAATATTTTTAACTAAATTAAACAAGGTGATATGATATTCATGATTCTAGGAAAGTATGATTCCGTCGTAACTTAGAAGATTACGTGTTTTTTTTTTTTTCCAACAAGAAATACTTCAAAAAAGTTAAAGCCGAGCTCAAGCGCAAACTGGACTGAGCCAAATCTCAAATAGGGGCTACTCACTACTGGTACTAAGAGACACAGAGAGGCGCAATCTTGTGCCTTCTGATATCACCAAGCTCAATTGTTCCCTTCGACATCTTCGGCTCACCCTGCTATTTCGACTTTTCCTGACTTTAACATCAGAGCTAAGTTTCTTGATGGGTTCCTCCCTCTAATGTTTCCACCACCGGTGGGCCTCTATGTCAATTGATATCTGTAAGATATTTGTTGAGCTGTAGATTGGTTTTGTTGAAGGACTGGATCATTTGCATTGTAGCTTAGTGGATTATCCGAACAATCTCCTTTTTTATGGCTTAGTTGACCAAACTGATAACAAACCATATTCACTTTCTTACACAGTCTCGAATGCTTGTTACCATATTAGACACATCCAAGCAATTCCCTACGAAGATTGCTTCTATTTTGAAGCATACTCCTACTAAAGTTGGTACGAGCATTAAAATAAGATGAATAAGATGAGTAGTAATCATTACCTCTTCTTCTTGAAGACACTAGCAATACTTCTAGGATGAAAATTTGGAATCAATTGACTTTTTCCATTATGAAGAATATTGGATGGAAGCAATCCTCTAACATTGAGTAGATAATTAGATCTTTCATACTTATTATATTTTCTATCAAATTGTGTTTTTCTTTTCTCTCAATCTATTTATTCTATACTCTAATTTTAGTGCTTAATCAATGATATCTTGAAATATAGTATCTTTGGTGACACGGGCAACATTGAAAAAATGAACTCAAAGACTATAAGCAAATCAATGCCCTCCATCTTCAAAGCCATCTTTGTTAGTGGATTCACTAGAAGTCTTCAACCTAATTCTTCTATCTAAAAGAGGGCTTTTAATTTGGAGAGTGTAGATTATCATACTTAGCATTACCAACGTTATTGAAGGTTATGGAATCCATTGAAATTTGTTCAAGAATTTTTTTATCAACTCCACAACCTCCTCAATAGTCCTATGAATGTTGAATAGGATGATTTACACACTTCCTCTCAAAAGTCCATTTTTATTGAAGGATTTCAAAAGCCATCAATTTATGTCCTCCATTTCAAAAGCTATCTCTATTAGTCTCAAATGTTATCTTATTGGTCATTTTAAATTATAGTGTTTTCAATATATATGTTGATATTAATATAAAAATAAATGAAATTGCATCTATATTTTCATAATTATCTTTCTCTTCTCTTATTTATTTATATAATTATATTTATTTGTTGTTTGTATCTATTTAATCGAATAATAAAAATGTGATAATATAAAAAAAATTTAATGTTATCAATTTCACTTATGTTGAATTGAAAAAAAAATTGATTAGTTTATAAAATGATATCAGTGTTCTCACAATATTTATACTTATATTATAAAATTATTGTTTGATATCACTTGTGAAACTATAAATCAGATCATATATTTTCTCTATTTTGATATATATGCTATAAATATAAATGAATGAATTCTACTTCTAAATGAACCTATATAAAGATGTGATATATGTAAATTATATTTTAGATTTTGAATTAACATATATATATTTGTAAAATTATTATATAGTTCTAATTTGATGTATATGATATGTCTAATTGAACCAATTTCATTTAAAAGGTTGCCCAAGCAAAATATATTAATTTTTTAAATAATGACTATTTAATTATTATGATACTGATTCTTGTTTAGTAATCAATATTAAATGTTGGTTAATAGAATGAAATTGTCTTATTAAGGATAATAGTTTTTTTTTTTTTTGCACTTAACCGACATTTAATATTTGACATGGTTTATCCAAGCAACTTTAGACGTTAGTGTTTTATAGCAACTGATATTGAAACTTTCACTAGGCATGAATTGAAAATATAAATAGAAGAGCATAACATAAGTTAAAAATAAACAGGGTAAAGCATATAACGAGTTGACAATTAAAAAAGAAAACATGATATTATTTATAAATTTTATCTCCTAACTCTTTTAAGTTTGAAATGATTTTATCTCTGATAAAGTATACTCTATTTTTAACCTTAAGATAATTTTCTTCAATTTTATATTTATCCTTACTAATTATTTTGCAAGATTAAAGTTCTATTAACTCATCACTAAATATGTGTGATTGTGTACTCATTGGAGAAATATAGAATATAAATATAATTTTTTTTTAATTTTTGTGCTCATTCTTGCTATTTAGTTTTTGGTTTCATAATTATTCATACTCTGTTACCTTTTATGTTAATGCAATTTTTATATGTTTGTATAAGTAAAAAATCTAATTTCACTCATCTTTTACATTTGATGGTTTATCTATTATTTATTTATATGAAATATGTAATATTATACATCAAATTTTCATAAATACTCATTACATTTACAAGTATTGAATTTAAAAATATTTTTCTATGGAATACAAACCTTGCAAATCAAATAATAGGTATCAAGAAAGATTTAGTGAAGCACTTATTTTTAATTGGGGTATCGATTATAATTTTTTACCATTTACAAATTTTTTTCTTTAATTTATTCATTAAAATTATTAAAATTGAGATTTTGTAAAATCATAAAAGATATTGATTTCAATTTCTAGTTAAAATGTTTTGCAAGGATGAATATAAAAGAAATAAAGAAGATGAAAGAGTAAGGGACCAAAGGATGGGGTTAAGTTTAGGGTGTACATACCATGTCAGTTATCAAATGAAACTAAGTAGTATTATAGAAATTACATGTTAGTTTTCTTAAGAAAATGAGGTTTAACGTTATTTCCCATGCTAACAAAAAAATGACAATGGTTGTTTTTGATATAATAATTAATGTTATCACTATATTTTATGATAATTATAAAATTAATGTTAAAAATAAATATATAGCAACACTCAATTAGGTATCAATTGAAAACTACCATATAATCCATTAAATACCTAACATCAACCAATTATTTTATAATAATGATCATATTAGAGTTTAAAATTATTCAAAAACTTTGATTATTTCTAATTGGATTTGGTAATTTTTTTAATCCATGTATCTTGTTGTAATCTAAAATAAATACTAAAATAACATAATAAATTCATAAAAAAAGTTAATAGAATCAAATAGGATTAATTTATATGATGTGTAGTCTTTCCATATCTCTATAGAATTTTTTTTTCAAAAAATACACAATATTTACAATTTGACATATGTCATAATTTAAAATCATATATTAAATATAATAATATTTAATTTTTTATGTTATAGTATTTTATTTTAGTGCTCTCACTCTTAGCATTATAGACTAGTTTCATCCTAAATGTATGGGTTTACTTATACTAATTTCACCCTAAATGAATAAGGTTACTCAAGCTAACTCTATTGTTATTATTTAATTTTGTTAAAAAAGCACTATTTAAGCAAATAATTTCTAAACAATATGAAGAAATTCTTTCCTCCACGACCCTACGTAGGTGCTTCTTCGTCAACAGACCTTGGAACAAAGAATACCAATAAAAAAGAATTTGTTTCGAATTATCCATTCATCACACAGTAGATAGATTTTAAAATTTTTTCCTCGGGATTGATTGGTGATGTTTAAGAGCTTATTTTCTTTTCGTTGCTCTTTACAACCGGAAGCGCCCTTGATCAGTGATTGGGCCTTGACCAGAATCCAAGGATGGGCTAAGCCAAGAATTAACTGGAAGACCCTCGTTTAGTAATGGGCCTTTCGTAGAATCTAACAATGGGCTAAGCCCGGAACTGCAACACCAAGATGAAAGGAAACATCCGTTGGTCTAAGGATGGGCTAAGCCCGGACGGCAATACCAAGATAAAATGAAACAACTGTTGGAATAAAAAATAGATCTCACCGGAAGGAGGCCTTGAACCTCCGACTTTGTGGTTAACAGCCACACACTGTCACTGTAATAATAACCGAAGAATGCTAGAACAAGAAACTTTAAATTTGAAATATCCAGTATACTATTCAAGTTTCTCGCTTTCAATAAGAATTAAAATTTTAGTTTCACATTCAATAAAATACATTAAATAATTAAACTCCATGTAAGTGCACTACAAATGAACAACATTACTTATATGCTATCTGTATTTATACATGTATAGATAGCAACGTAAATGACGAAAAAAAGTATGTTCTAATTATGGAAAAAAATGAAGGATAATAATATAAAAATTCAATAATCAATACACGATAATATGCACTCTTATGGAATATATATATCTATATTATAATAAATATCTTAGATCACAAAAGCGGTGTACATCTCTAATAAATAGAAAAAAGAGTAATATATTATATTTTATCTTAGATTATCATTATAAATCAATTAGAGACTTGGAGACGGGATAGAATTATATTACTAGAATATCATCAAATCTAATTATATATCAAATTTATTTTTTTAAATTTAAATTTTATATATTATATAATAACATACTAATAATTGAATTTGATGGAGTACCAATACATTGTTATTTAATAGAATTTTCCTTCATGATATCTCAAAATTTGGCTTTACAAACAACATTACTTCCAAAAGTCTCCGAGTCAGAGTTACCATCATTCCCGCTCAATTCCCGAACACTCGTTCTTTTCTTGGCGCCAGGTAGCCCTTTGGTTATGTCTGCATTGTTCATACAGGAAGTCTAAGATGAATACATCAATTAAAAGCAGTATATGAGTACTGCTGCTCATCTATACTGCGGTTACTTGGAGTTTAATCATTTAATGGATTTTGCTGAATCTCAATTCTGAAAGCTCAGATTTCAAAATACTTGGAGTCTTGGAGTCAGTTTGTAAGGCCATGGCAGATTGCAGTATATACATCAGGACAGATTGTTGAAAAATTAAAATAAATGTTTGGCTTAGAATTGCTGAAGTTCGTTGAATCAAGCAATAGTTTTTATAAAGGACATTGTCCTGTGCTTAATAAGAGAAACGAAACAGATTATTAAGTCCCCACATACATAGGAAGGTGTGGCCAATGGAGCTGTGATTCTACCAATATATATCACATGCCCTACTCTTGCATTCAATTTATTCTGTTTTCGTCTCTCGATTTTTCACACAATTTTTAGTCGGCTAGCTAATTGATTAGTTGATATAAATTCATTCGTATTAACCAAAATTACAAGAGTCAAGCATTTTTTTAATAATAATAAGAATGATAATGTAGTTAACACACATATAAAAGATTTGAGGTTTGAATCTCAATCATAATAAAGAGTAAAATTTTAAAATTGCACAACAAAGAAATCGATAATTATCTAGCTGTTGTTTTGTCTTTCTTTAGAAAGGGAATGCAGCTGCTTGTATCGTCAAGGTTCCTTACGCTGAAACTAGTTGTTTTATGATTCTTTTGTATTTTTTTAACTCAAGTTTGACCATCAGAAATCATATCTTATATACCAAATACAATGTTCATCTTATATCAATTATATAACATTTGTTATTTTTTACATGGATGAAATATTTTATGTTTATGTAGGATTTGAGTCATACAAACACCACAACCATAATCAAAATATAATTATGGTGTTTATTTTCATAATTAATCTCCATTTTTAATATGAATAGAGAGAACCCCTGATTTGTATTCTTTTTATTCTTTTCCTTTTCTATTCAAGTCTCCCCCCCCCCCAAAAAAAAAAAATTCTGATAATTATTTTTATACTTTTTCTTATCCATTTCAAATCATTTTCAAAAATTTCCTTAAAATTTCTCATTTTCATTCATTTCTCATAATTTTTGTCAGCAACGCATATTCTAATTAATTATGAAAAGATTTTAAAAGCGAAGTCAAGTATTTCTAAAAATGATTATAATCAATAATTGATTTTCAAGCAAAATATACAGTGAATCCAGAATTATAAATCATGCATATTCAAGCGGTTCACAAACAGTCTCTGTTCATCCTCAAACAGATAGTTTCGGGTTCAAATGGAGAAAGATCTGAAAGCAACGCCGTTAGCTCGCTTCCTCTCCATGACTTCGCCTACTTGCCTGCCACTTCACGGCCAGTTTCACCGTTCTCGCCTCCACAATCACTGCAACAATCCCTACGTGGGAAGAAGAAAAAGATGGAGCACTATCCTCTGCAGAATATTCACGACGAACAAGAAGACCTTCTGCGGATCAAAAACTGTGTCGTTTCAATACGATCCTGTCAGCTACTCTCAGAACTTCGATGAAGGCAGCGACCATCTTGAAGAACAACCTAGTATGGCTTTCCCAAACCGATTCAAGATTCCATACTTGCATTCAGCTCTGTTTGGCTTTGAGAAGCTGATATAAGTAGTTGCTGTTTGATTATTTTCACAAGGGCTTTGTCTTCTGCCATCAAATCAGACAACGGGGTTATCAAACACTGGTTTATTTTTTTCTTATATATAACATATCGAGTAGTTTCTTGTGAAAATTAGAGCATTTATCTGATTTTATCGGTGAAATGATGAACAGAGGAGGTTTTTTCGAAGGGTCTTCTTTATGAATCCAGATTCATACAGGGATATGATGATCAAGACTGATCTCATATCATTAGAACTGGGAAGAAAATTTAGGTTTCAGATTATTTACTGATTTTAAAAATATTTTTTTTAATTTTTCCTTTTTAAAATAGGAAAACTTTTTGAAGGATTTATTTATAAAATTTATTTTTAAAAACTGTAATTTTAAATATGTAATTTAAAATAAGAAAAATGGAAATATTTTTTTATTTTTAGTTCATTTTTTGTTCTTGATATAAATTTTATAATTAAATAAAATATTTTCTTATTTATAATACAAATTAATCTCTATTCTTTATTTTTCTTAAATTTAAAATGAGTTTTAAAAAATAATTTTGGAGAATAATTTTTAAAAATATAAAAATAAAAAATATCTAAATACAACATATTTTCCAATGATTTACAATTCCTTTATTTCATTAAAAAGTATTTTCTATTAATATATATATATATATATAAATGAATGAATGATATCCTAGTTTTATTGATGAATAAAAAATGATATTAGAGGCATGCCAATAGGAGAAAGTAAATTCCTTATGAAGTTGACTTTTTTTAAATTATATAAATAAAATATTTTCCTTCATCATAATATTTTATAACTATATTTTATAAAAAAAAATTCATTGAAACAAACAAAATCAAGTTAATTTTCCTTTATGACAAAAATATCTGTACATCTTACCCGAAGGTTTAGTATTCTGTCTAACCATTAATTATCATCTAATGAGTCGTAGGTCTTTTTTTAGTATTATATTAGACCATTAATATTAAATTGTAAAATGTCTGAACCTATATGTTGTAAATATTAGATAGGTCATAGATTTCTTTTGGATATTATATTGTGATAGTCTAAGATAAATAATTTGAAAATTATTTAAATTAACATTAAATTATAAAAACATTTTAGAATAATATTTTTTATAATATTAGTTTGTATAATATATCAGTATTTGATTATAATATAAATAGATAAATAATTATCTATGACTTAATTCAATACAATATTTAAACAAAAATGAATGTAAATGAATATATATATATATATATATATATATATATATAATATAATATAATTATTATCAATAATAAAAATAATTTTTTGTTAAAAATTTAAAATTATATTTTTATTCATAGGTTCAAATGTATCAAATTTGAATCTTTTATTAAATTTTGTCAAATTATAGGGTTTAGGGTTTGAATTTAATTGGTTTTAAGTAGGGCTAATGAATTCAAAATAATAAGTCTTTGTTAAATGTGGATGTAATTGAATTTAGATTATATTTATCTAAATTCAACTTGTTGCCATTCCTAATTTTTACCATAAACTCAAATGAACTGAGGGTTGAATTGAGAATGAATACCGCGTTTGAAAATGGAATCAACAAAGTGTATGATTATAATTATAATCATTTTTAAATAATAGGAAAAAAACCCTTTATTTCAAAACTAAAATGCCAGCATAGTCAACGGAAAGTAAGTAGTAATATAAATGAATCAAGTGAAATTGAACATTTATATATTCAAACTTAAACTCATAAAAAATAAATCAATTCGAACTCAAGCTAAATATCATTAAGATAGAATAATTCTAATTCAAACTTAGCTCTAACATGAATTTACATAGAAGGTTATTAGAGTAGCATGTTACAAAACCTTACTTGCATAGTTTGTTATTTCATAAAAATTAAATGTTTTATTTTTCATAAATAAATTAAATATTACATTTTTTAATATAATATAATTTTATTTATTAATACAAAATTTTAAATAATTACTAAATCTATTAAAAATATCAACATAATTATGACATAATAACACAATTATCTTTAGCAAAAAATAACTTATAGTACAAAACTAATTACATCAATAAAAATATCATACTTCTTTATACAACTTGAAAAATTATTAGTGTGATTGAATTTTTTTCTATAATATGTTATTTATATATAATATAAAAAATATATATTTTTATTATTAGACTTATTTAAATTTATAAATAATTCTAATTGAATAATATAAATTTTAAATTTAATTTATTTATTAATTGGCTTATTTAGATTTGATTTATTTAAAATTTAATTTGAATTAATTTTTTTTTTTTAGTCTTGAACTATCCAACCTAAAAATAAATACAAATTTAAGTATACACTAATTAGTGATAAAGATAAAGATAAGGAGAAAAATATTCAAGTCCACATAGTATTAGAAGTGTTTATGGGCTTAAAAGCCCATGGGAGGCCTATTGGGTTAGGTCCAATAGGCTTTGACCTAATTCATTATATGGGTTATGAATTTAAACTTATTTAGTGGGCCAAACTTTTATGTATAGTAAGTTAAGCCTAAAATTCATTTGGATTAAGCTCAAGCCAAAATTCTAAAATAAGCATTTATATTATAATTAATTAATATATAATTAAAAAATTATATAACAAAAAATTTATTATTTATATATAAAATTTTATTTTAATTGAAAAAATTAATTATAATTAAGCTTATACCCATTTTGAAATTTTTCTATTTTTTATTATTTTTTCATGAAATAAGTTGTATTTTTTCCAAACATATATATTATGGATTTTAGATGAAGTCTTTTACAATTTATTATCCAAAAGTTTTTTATAAAATTATAATTTTTTATTAAACTACAAATTCTTGAAAAATAATTCTTAGAAGTTGCAAAAATAGTTTTTTATGTTATGTGAAAATGATTAAGAATCCAATTTTCTATGAAATCATAATTTATGTTTTTATGCTTTTGATGATCCCAACTTTGATGTATAATATATGTCCACAAAGAAACTTTAATAATAGAAAATGGTATAAATACAAATGAGATGCTTGACCTACATACATTATGGAATTGTTGCTTTCACTTTTTAAAAAAGATCGGGTAAATTTGCTTCTCCTTGGCTAGCGTGCTTCATTGCCACCATGATTTTCTTACAAAATAATTGTTAAACTCATTCAAAATAATAAAATATGCATTATTGAATTGAATGAAAGTTTTTGAAAATGATTAAGAACCTAATTTATAAATTTAGTTATGAAAAATTATAAATTTATAAACTTAATCAATATGCATTATCCATTAGATATCACTAGTTCGATAACAAACTATTTATTATAAGTTACAGTAATATTTAATATTATTTTAATAATTTTATTTTTATTATGTGAGAAATTTAAATCTAAAATCATATGTGTGTATATTAAAAAAAATTATCACACCAATGATTATTAAAAAATGCAATTTATTATATAAATGTAATATAATATAAAATTATATAATAAAGGAATTTGAATCACTTTCTTTCTTCTATCATATTCGTATAATGTTAAAAAGAAATTAATATAAAACTTTTATATATAAATCACTCAATCTTTTCTTATGTATAATAAGATGTAATAAAGATTTTACGTGTACATCTTTTAAACATAATAAAAAAAATCTAGGAGAAATCAAAAGGCATCCAAATCTAGCTGAGAAATCAAAAGGCATCCAAATCCAGCTGAAAGCAAGAAAGAAGACAAGTATGGTCTAACGTAGAAATCATTGACCTCGAATATAAATAATAAAATATAATTAAAGTGATGTATAATTTAATCCTAAAATGTCAATTAATTATTATTTATTATTTATATAAATTGCGTTAAAGGATGAATGGGATTACATGCATTTCACTTACGTAAAGTTATGACAAATTAAATATTACTATGTAGCTTATAATAATTAGTTTGTTGTCTCTTAATATGAAAATGATTAAGAACCCAATTTATAATTTATAAATTTAGTTATGACAAATTAAATTTGTTTCATATAACTATTTTAATTAACTACAATTTTTTAAAAATAGAGAAGGCTAAATGTTTAGTTAAGTTTATCATTTATTGCACAAAATAACAATGATTTTAAAAAAAATTTATCTATTTATTGACCAAAAATTAATATTTTTTGTATTAAATTTATAATAATAGTATATATAATAAGATAAATATATCCATATTATACTATTATTTTATTGCAACAAATTGAAATTGTTATTAGGCTTAACTCAGGCTTTACCCAAACTCATGAGCTTAGGCCCTAATCAATAAATAGACTTATAATTATATGAGTTAAGATCTGAGTTTTGACTTAAGGTTCATTATATCTTATAAGTTTTGTCCAAAACTCGGCCTATAAAGCCCATCAACAGGTCTAGTCTATCACTGGTTGACTTAGATTTTGTTGATTATCAGTGAAAAGTCTTCTAAAAAATTCGCAGTCGTTTGATTTGCCTAGGATTTGTCTCATAGATCCCTTCTGAATTTCTCAATGTAGTTCCTCTGCTCTTTTTACGATGTATAACAGTATTTGCATGATAGTATCTTGTGTCTCAGCCACCATCAGTTATCCATTTTGCTATACATTTTTTATGTCAAAGAGTCCCCTCCTACTTAAGAGTTTTCATCAACTCAACTTGCAATTGCTTCTCTATATTATCCAAGAAAGGGTTCCATTCGTGCTCAATAGCTTACCACTCTCCTTTATTCTGGCCAATAAAATCATCTCTCTCTCTCTCTCTTTATTTTTACATGACAAAAAATATTCTTTTCCCATTCTTTAATCTTTAAAACAAAGTCTGCCGCTACATCTTTAATGTCCCCATTTTGATTCCAAGATTCATTGACAAAATCATTGTAGTTCTTATAATTAAGCTATATTTCTTCAAAATGGAAAGGCTTATGTTCTCTATTGCCACTCCTACCCACCAAATCAGCAAGAATTGGATAATGATCAGAATACACTTGAGGTAATGTCTGAACAATAGCATCTCCATTTAGAATCCTCCGATCAATAATGCAAAGGACACAATTTAATTTTTCCAATAGCTTAGCAAAATTGGGGAGTTTTTACCCTCTCCATGTGAACTTCAAATCCTGACTCCCGAGATCAATCCATCCGGTCTCTAATTAGTTCATTAAAATTTTAGCATTTCTCCATATTACAAGGCGCTCCCCCCTTTTTCTCACTAGCAACCTCCATATGATTAAAATCTCTTGCTAAGAACCAAGGTTTAGATATAGTCATTGCTAACCTTCTAAGTTGATGATGGGCTTAGTTCAGAATTTGGCCTCAAACACACAACAATAAAAAGCCAAACATGCAGCCCCGACCCAACCTCCGACTGAATAAATTGCGTATTCTCTTCTTCGACTGTATTAATTTTTATATAATCATATTTCAAAGCCACCAAAATGCCTCCTGCTCTTCCTCTCCCTTCAATTGTGGTTGCTAAAAATAACAAGCTGATTAAGTATTCCAACTGCTTTGGTCTCAGGAACTTTAGTCTCCATTGACACAATCACAATTAACTCCCCTTGCATTCATCATAAAGTCTCTATCACCAGCCTCATGGCAATCCCAAACGATTTTTTTTTTTCTAATCATCATAAGAAAACTGGAAAAGAAGGATTGAATAGCATGAACTATCAACATCCTACAAGACAAATTTAGGACACAATCATAGCTTCTCCAATAGCAATATCAATACCAAAGCCATTCTCATTCAATGTCTCCTCTATCCTAAAATCATACCCCCTCCAGTTGCCTCTCTCAACGTTAGCTGAAAAGTCAGGAGGATCTGGTGGCTTTGTAATATCCATGTTCAATCTATTTTCCACCTCCATATTCTTCGGTAAAGGTGTATCAATAGTCATTTTCTCTTAGATTGCTCTATCCTTCCCTTCAGACAATGCCTTAGTATTCCCTCCATGAGTTTCCTGAGAATTTTCCCCTGTATCCTTTAGTTTCTACAGTAATATAACTCTAGTCGAAGGGTCTGCATTAACAGGAGCCAAAGGCTGTCTTTGTTGATTCTCTTTTAATTGCACAGTAGTATCAGCCTCCATAACCCGAGGTTGCACCTTTTTTTTTTTTTTTCACATGTTGAACACTCCTCTGATCCCCCTCAGGAACGTTCTGCTCATTAGCGCTAGCTGAGTTAACCAATCTTTCTCCTGCACTTTCTTCAAGTTTTACCAACATAGCAAATCTTGATCCCAAGGACTTATTTCCATTTGGGATGAGACCCAGGTCCATTTTTATTCTTACCCTCTCCCTACTATTTCCACTCTTCTTACCTCTTAGCATTCTATTTTTTTGCGCCAACTTCTAAGGCCTATATTCAATTTGCTTTCCTTCCTTCAACCCTTCATCAGAGGCCGTTGGATTAGAACTTTGCAGTACATTCGTATCCTCCTTCTCTACTCGCCTTTCTACATCCTTCATTGGATAATCAACATAGTGACCAGAATATCCGTACATAAAACATATCAAATGTATTCCCTCATACATGAGTTTGACGATTACTCCATTAATGCTAAAATATGGCAAAAATGGCTTAGTTAGACTCACTTCTATATAAACATAGCACACTTCCCTCAACTTTGTTTGAAGGTTGTCATATCTATCTTAAGTGTCTTTTTAATATAATTTCCTATATCGTCCGTAATACATGACGTTGATAATAATGAGTGGGTAATTCCAGAATCCCAACATAAACTGCAATTGAGTTTACACTAGTAGAACCTGGATTAAAATCTAATGACAATTTACACACCGTCAAATAATGATCAAATAAGGCCCATAGCCCTTCTGTTAGCATAAAATCATAGTCTTCAACAATTGAGATTTTAACTAATAGTCGTCTCCCAAATTTGTAATGGTAAGCACACCTTTAGGACTCCAAAGTTAAATAAGCTTGTGTTCCAGCACCTTGTAACCTATTCTCCTCCCTCATAATTTAACTATCATCGTCTTCTTCGGAGGTTTTCGCAATTTTTCCTCTATCTCATCAGATATAACAATGGTTGGGCAATTAGGTTTCATTTTTTATAGCTTCTTCTATCACCGTAATACCTGAGATATTTCCTTCATCTCCAGTACGCACCTGCTCTTTTTCTCCTTCCGGTTTCCCCATCTACAGTAGGTTTACATCGTCTTCTTCAGCAGAAACCTGTCATCCTCACTACCGTCATCCATGTCAGCCTCCATCTCCGTTTCAGCACCAATCAACATAGCCTTCTACAACTTCTTGATTTTCTCCCCTGCATTAACCCTATCAACATTGTCAGTAAGAAACTCATGTGAGAATTAATTTAAATATTGGTGATTATAATTTTATGCATGAAAACACCTAATTATTGTTGATTATGACTAAAAATAACCGACTTACATGTGAGAATTAATTACAATTAATTATATAACTGTAAATTATAAAGAGTAATTAATTAACGGGTTTAATTAACTAATCACTTAAAACAAAATTAGAATAAAGAAGCAATAAATAGATAAATTAAGAGTAATATAAATTAAATCAAAGTCTCAAAATTAAACCAAGATTAAAATGCTTAAACCCTTGAACTACTATAAAAGAGTTAGCTACTCATGTTAGAATATAAGGAAAACTAGAGAGAATGATATTTATTGTTTAGAGTGTATTCTTGCCCTTAAAGGTACAAAACTCTTTAAACCTGATTTCTGTAAACTACAAAATCTAATAGGCAAAGTAAATATTTCTCTTAGGATCACAAAAAATGTGGCTTTATGCAATTTAGAAGTACGTAACTTAATTTACAGTTTAAACTACTATCAATATTTTATTGTAAGTTTGCCTTCATGCAATTAAAATAGTCACAAAATTACATTGTTTCATCAAAGTGATGCTTAAATCATATTGGGCTAGGTCTTAAACAATTTTGGGCACTAATTTGAGACAATTTAGATTTTCAAAGCTCCTTGTAAAGCCCAAAAGTCATGACTAGTTTAGTTTGGATAGCACCACTAGTTCATCTTCCCTATCATTTTTTATCTTCCAAATGTCTAAAATGGATTTTTTAATATTCAAGATTATGTTAAGAAATTAAGATATTTCATATAACACAATTGCAATTTTTACTCTAATACATTGTTTTTTTATCAATATTGAAAGAGTTCGTGATAAAACGAATGAAACTGTATTAGTTGTTCTATATGACCAAATCGTAAATATGAGGAGACATTACAAAATTAAGAATTTTTTATCTTTTAACTATAATTTGTTTTTCAAGCAATCTTGCTAAAGAGATTTAACAGAAAGGGTCACTACGGTTAGAATAAATCAAAGTAATTGTGATCATGAAATAATGATTACACTATGTATATGTAAAGGGTAGTTTATTATTAATAATAATTATAGATAAAGATAATCATTATCTATAGTTAGAGATATATAAAAAGTTAAGATAATTTTTTTAAGTGAAAAAAATAAAACATTAAAAGTGGAAGAGTTTAGTATCTTATGAAGAAGTGAGATCCTTCCGAAGGACACGTACATAAATTTTGGTTTGTGAAGGAAACTTGATAGAAAAACATTATTTCTTTTATTTTTCTTTACATCCTTTTAAAAAAAGTAACGGATTGCTCTGATATTGGTCAAGAATTTGAATAATTTACTGGAAGTTTTAGTTTCAATCAAACAAGGCACGAGGTAGGCTGAACAAGAGCAGAAACTTACCATGACGACTCAAGTTATAATTGAAATATTCCTGTATTTCCTTAGTATTGGTATTTTAGTATTGCTGATGTTCCTATTCCTGAGATTTATTATTATTATTATTATTATTATTATTATTATTATTATTATTATTATTATTATTATTATTATTATTGATGAATCCTATTCCTGGGATTTGCTTTAGTGTAGCTTCACCGGAAGGAGCTAGACGGTAATATTTTAGGAGGTATCATCTTATCTTTTGATGGTAACGTTTACCCTCTACCCAACCATTCAAACCGGCGAAAAAAATATATATAATATGCAGTTAAATAATTTAATTAAATTAAATATTTAATATATTTTAAATATTTTTATATAAAAATATATTTTATTTATAATTTATAAATATACATAAACTATTTAAAGATGTTAATATGTGTATTGTAAATAATAAAAATGGTAAGAATTAAAATAATATAAAATTTAAAAAAATAAAAGTATAAAATTACATTAAAAAAAAGGAAAGAAAATTAGGGATGAAATTTTTGGTGGAAGAACGGATTATGAAAAAATGACATTTGGCAAGAGAAGCACGGGCTTTAAGTAATTAAATACATAGAATATTTAATATTTAATATTAAATAGAAACATAATATAATAACACAATAAATAAAGATAATCATACTATATAATATAATAAAATAATACAATAGATAATAGATAAAGATAATTATTATATATATAAAGTTAAGATTAAGACAATTATTTAAGTGAAAAAAAAGAAAAACTAACTTTATCCCTTACTTACATTAAAAGTAGGAGAGTTTGGTATTTAAATTTTGGTTTGTGATAGAAACTTGATTGAAAAACATTTATTTTTTATATATATCTTTATCCGAATCCCTTTAAAAGAGAAACGGGTTGAGCTTGTGATATTTTACCAAACCTAAACCTTATATATACGTGTGAGTGCTGTATAAATCAAAATTATATATAGCTTATCAATCTATAAGATCATTAGTACGAGCCATTAACAAGCGATTCAGTTAGAAGGATTTGAGTAATTCACTGGAAGTCTTAGTTTCGATCAATGGAGGCGTTAGAGGTCAGAGGCACGAAGAAGGTTGAACAAACCTCAACAGATAAACTTATAAACGACATATTAGTGACCGCTTTCTTTGACATGGGTATTTTTGTATTTGTAATATTCATGCTTCTGATATTTGCCATAATATTAATGTTTTACATGAAGAATGTCGAAGGTCATATCTTCGGTGCTTTCATACTCATATTTGGGGCAGCTATTATGCTCGTCCTTATCATTCATTCCGCCAAAGTAATGGCCGCTCAACTCCGATCGATCATCAGTCCACGTCAGCCTCAACCTCAACTCTCCCGAATAGTATAGTAATTTATATGATTTATCTTGTTATTTAATCTGTTATTTCTATTTTCTAGATGCCTTAGTATTTAATCTTTCGTTCAGCATTAGATTTGTATTTGTTGGGTACGCCTGGTGATAATTTTTCATTTTTTCGAATACACGTCTTGCATTATTTGTTTCTTGAAAATGAGGTTGAAGTCCGACATAAAAAGTACAGAAGCTAATATTTGTATTACTAGGAAAGTCGTTCAATAGTTTATATTTCCAATTTCCAATGGAAGATGATGATGATAACAGTATTTTTATTAAATATAATAAGTATATATCTTTTATATGATGTCAATTGAAAAAGGAAAAAAGGATAATTGTGTTCAAGGTTGCAAACAGAAAGTAATCTGAGCAATTTGTCAGGTAAGTTGCTGCGCAAAAGCATGATGGATTGCTAATTTTTATACGTATTTGAAGTTTTTTTTTTAAATAAAATTATAATATCTTAGAACCAAAATTACAATTTTGGTAATTTTGTATGAACAGACTGTGCATTTGGTAGTATATAGAAAGTTAAAATTCTTAACTTTTGTGTAAAAATTAAATTTTAATGAAAGAAATTATAAATATACATACAAAAATGTGCTATGAGAGTTACGAGAACAGATGTCTGTATTAAATTTTCTGATTAGGTGGATCCATGCACGTAAAATTTTTTAAGTATATATGGAGACATGATTCTTTGTTGTTCTGATAAAAAATAACCAAAAAAAAAAAACTTCTTTGCTTGCACATTCAATTATTCCCAATTCCATTATTATTATTGATAATTAACACCAAAGTAAGAACAGGAGAATTAAATTTCTTGAGGAGTTGGTGGAATCTGCATTACCTAATCCAAATCCTCCACTAAGGAAAAATGGAAAGAATTGAATTTTTCGTTAAACTAAACAGTAAAAGAAATAAAAATCCTCCATTTAGCTCCATTATGATAACCTTCTAAGTTCGAATTTCAACAGACTACTGCAATATGTACAGTGAGAAGAGGAGTATTTTTGTTGTTATTGGGTGAATGTAAACGTGGTAGAGAGATAAAAAAAGAAAACAATAATATTATATATATAATATTATATACTAAAATTAGATTTTAAATATAAATTAAGTGTTGTCAATAAAATGATCAGATAAATTTGTATAATTTAATATCTATAACAACGACATTATTTGATTGTCAATGTAAAGTATTAAGTGGTACGACGAGTGGTTAGAAATGTCAAATAAACTCAAGTCTATACCCCAATTCGTCCCATCATGAACTTTAATGTATCCAAATTGCCCTAAAATTTGATTAATTTTTTCATGAATAATATAAATCGATATGTGCAGACCAAAGTTCACATGGAAAAGGTGGGTTTGAACTATTTCACGAACTCGAAATTAAAGTTCGTGAACTTGCAAATCAAATAAAAATATAGACCAAATCCTAACTCCCCAAATTTTGATGTATTTTCACTATAAGAAATAATAGTATCACTAATGACACTTTTTGTGATAACAAAAAAATTGATCATCAATGATGTATAATAACACTTTTACCAACAACTATGTCATTGGTAATATATCAAAATTTCATAAGCATGAATTTTTTTCAAATGAAAATTGAGCAAGAACTAATAGGGATGACAAAGGCATCAGTGAAAATATGAAAAAAAAATATTAATGGGAAAATATAATTTTCAACGATGACACTTGTCATCGATAAAATTTAAATATTTTACCAACAATAGTGTCGTCACTGAAGATAGCCTAAGAAATATCATTACTGAAGATAACGTAAGAAATTGTGCACAAGAAAATGCAATCTTCAACAATGATAGTTGTTGTCGGTGAAAGTGGCAGCATTTTATTGATGATTATGTCATCACCAAAAATTGAAATTGTGCTGCATTGAAAGTCAAAATATCTTCATTTATACCGACAACAGTGTAATCATTGAAAGGTCTCAATTTTTACTAATGATCCTTTAACGACGACTAAGGATTATGTCATTGTTGAAAGGATTCCGCTATAAATACTCTTTACTACCATTTAACTCTCATTCATGTGGGGAAGAAAAAGCAATACAATAAAGATATGAGGTAAAATGTATATATTTTTTGTATAAGTTTTATTATTATTTTTACAATGTAGCATATTTTTTATTTATATTTTTTTGAGTTGTTAATTTTTATTACTATTAATTAGTGTTAGTGTTTGACATCTAGTCTCTATTTGATTAGTAGATTTATTTCATTAAGGTATGTAAATCAAATTTTATTGTATTTTATATGAATATGTAATTTATAACATGAATAATACGAAATGCATTAATTTAGTTTAATCATATGATTATTTTGATATGAAATAAATTCTAATTGATTTTATATATTATAAACGTTAAATGTGTTTATGTAGTTTTATTTCAATGTACAATTTATGAATTTAAATTTTATCATTGTTATGTTAGTGGATAAAATTATAATTTTGCATAATATGATATGTGTATGAAATAGTTGGTTAACTTAATAAGAGATAAAGTTGTTATAAAGTTCTATGTACAAATTTTAAAGTTTAGAATGTATTTTAAAATACAAAATTTTTAGTTAAATTTTACTTTTAAAATTGAAATGATGTAGTAAAAATTAAAATGTGAAGTATAAAATTAGAACGACTAAATAAATACATTTTAAAAAATATATTGACATGAAAATAAACTTTTAGGTATATAATTAAATTTTTTTCAATACAACTTAATAAAAATATTTTAATGAAAATGTATAATAAAAAATTCAAATATTATAAATACATTTAGTGAAAATATTATGAATATATAAATAAGATGTTTTGAAAGTTTTCAAAATTTATAATATTTATATATGTAAAAAATAAAATTATATATTAAATAAGCAAAAAAATATTGAAATATTGAAAATAGAAAACATAAAAAAATATTGAATATATAAATAAATCATTTCAATAGATTGAAAAGTTTAATATTTTTATACAATTAACAATAAAATTCGATATTATAGAAATAAATAATAAAAATAATTATAAAAATACAAATATGCCTTATAAAAATATAACAACTAAATAAATATATTTGAAAAAATATATTTATATGAACATAAAATTTTGAATATATAATCACATTTGGACTAATATAAATTAATAAATATATGTTAACGAATAAGGAATTTTAAATGATTGAAAAATTAAATTTTTTTATATATTCAATAATAACATTAGATATTATAAAATAAATAATAAAAACTAAAAAATGCATTCAAATTATATAAAAATAAGTAACAATAAGATTACATACGATTATATATTTTTAAAATTTTAAAAATTTTAAAAATATCATGTAAAAATATAATGCCTATATTGATATATTTTACATAATTCTCATCAACATGAAAATATAATTTTAAATATATAATTAAATATTAAAAAATATAACTTGATAACTATATTTTAATAAAAAGTATAAATAAAAAAAATTGAATCTTACAAATATATTTAATAAAAATATTATGATGATATAAATAGAAATTTTTTAAAAGATTAAAAGAATCTATATTTTTATATAATTAACAATTCTCATACAAAATATAATCTATGTCAATTTAACGATTATATGATCTTAGAAATTTGAAAATATTAAATACTTAAAAATTTATTAATACTCATAAAATATATGTCTCCTTACAAGATTTTAACTGTAAATCTTATGAATGAAGTAAAGTAAGTTCAGAATTTTAATTTCTAATTCTAAAATGTTAAATGTAACAATTCATAAAATATACGAATCATTATAAGATTTTAATTGTACATCTTATGAATGGAGTGAAGCAGGTTCAAAAATTTAATTTTTAATTCTAAAATATTAAACACAACAATTCATAAAATATACGTCTCATTACAAGATTTTAACTGTACATCTTATTATTGGAGTAAAGTAAGTTCAAAAATTTAACTTTTAATTCTAAAATGATAAAGATAAAAATTTATGTAATTAAGAATTCCCATATAAAATATAATCCACATTAATTTAACAATTATATAATTTTATAAATTTGAAAACATTGAATACTTAAAAATTTACTAGTACTCATAAAATATACATCTCATTATAAGATTTTAACTATACATCTTATGAATGTAGTAAAGTAGGTTCAACAATTTAATTTCTACTTCTAAAATGTTAAACATAACAATTTACATAGATATTTAAAAAATTCAATAATGTAAATAATAATACACTTGAATAATTATAGAACACAATCTTAATGTAAGTTTAAAATTATTATAAATGTACTTTTACAATAATTTTAAATAAATTACATTTGTTCTCTAAGTTTAGACTCATTCAAATGTTGGTTAATCTTTACAGGCCAACCAATCGTTAAACTATCCCATAAAATTGGATAATTTGAGATATGTCATGTAATTAAAAAATCCAATTATGCAAATAATAATACACTTAAATAATTATAGAACAAAATCTTAATGTAAGTTTAAAATTATTATAAATGTACTTTTACAATAATTTTAAATAAATTACATTTGTACTCTAAGCTTAGACTCATTCAAGTATTGGTTAATCTTTATAGACTAACCAATCCTTGAACTATCCTATAAAATTGGATAATTTGAGATATGTCATGTAGTTATTATTAATAATTTATCTAATTCTCGTTTGATATTATAAAAATTTCTTATCATCTTTATTGTTCTCCGAGTATGAACTATATTGATGTATAGTTTACATATTTGGAGAATTATAGAAAGATGCTATTAAAATTTTTACATATAAAAAATGATAAACGTAGATAAATTGATACAATCCTAACTACAAAAATATCTTGAATGGGATTAGGTCTTACCCTTTTAAATTGAAGTGATACAGTGAATTTAAAGCACATAACAAACATTAATCATAATACTTAATTCTATAAGAAATTATCTTCTTCCTATTTAGTTATACGATATCTATAAATAAAAGCTAAATACATTTACAAGATTAATTATTGAACAAGTATTAGAATGGTGCATTAGTATTTGTTGAGAGAATTAAAAACTTTATCGATGAAAAGGATTTATTAATATGCTCATATAAGAAGTACGTGAACCTATTATATCAAAAATTAATAATATTAGAGGCACATATGATAAATAATGGATTTCATCAATTATACATGAATTAGGTATATCATGGTGAGGTGAATGATTTAACTTTTAAAGGAACAAAAGACATCTCTTAATGATAGGAATGAGATAGTAAACATTATACATGATTTCATCGGCCTTCATGTAATTGAAGAAATAATTCAGGATGATGGAGAAAAGAATGAAGACACATCCAAGGAAGAGATTAGATCAAATTATAGTAGTTATAATGACCTTTTTAAACAAGTAAAAATACAACTGTATCCAAGATGCACAACAGTTTCAATCTTGAATTTCCTAGTGAAACTCATTCATTTGAAAGTGCTACATAAGTGAACTAACCAGTCACTTAATGCTTTTTTGAAATTGTTGAAAGAGGCACTATTAAAGGATAATAAATTGCCAGAATCACATTATAATGTAAAGAAATGGCTCGATAAATTGAAGTTAGAGCATAAGTTAATTCATGTATGCAAGTATAACTGTGCACTTTTTTGGAATGAATATGTTACAAAGGATAACTGTCCAATCTGTAGAATGGATAGATAAAAACATGAAAGGAAAAAAGGTTCCTTAACAAGTGTTTCAGTATTTTCCACTAACTTCTTAGCTTAAGCAATTATACGGATCATATGAGAAGGTTAACAAAGGATGAGGTGATATAACATCCTATTGACAAAGAAGTTTGGTAGGAATTTAATAGAAGGTATTCTAATTTCTCTACAGATTTGCAAAACATTAAGTTAGACTTAAGTGCAAATAAATTTAATCCTTTTGGTGATATGAACTTATCCTATAACTTGCCACCTTGAATTTGTATAAATTAGTCTTTTTTCATATTAACTATGTTAATACTAAGGCCACAATCTCCAAGAAAAGATATTATTATCTTCTTAACATTGATTGTAGAAGAATTGAGACATCTTTGGGAAAGGGATTGAGACTTAGGATGTTAATATAAATAAAATGTTCAACATGCGAGTAGTATTGTTATGGACTATGAATGATTTTCCTAGACAAAATAATCTCTTTAAGTGGAATGGATAAGGCTATAAAGCATACCTTACATGTAATGATGATATTCCATCAATTCAAATTAGGCAAAAAATAGCCTATATTAGTCATCGTCTTTAGTTTTCAAGAAGTCATGCATAGAGAAAAAAGAAAGAGTTCACTGAGAAGTTAGAGAGGAAAGCCCTCCTCATCTTCTTACTAATGAAATTATCATGAATCAGCTAAGTAAAGTAGCTCGAAGACTTCTTGAAAAACATACTCAATTTGGTGGTCTAAAATAAAAAAAGGGTATCAATGAACTTAATTGGAATAAGAAGAGTATATTTTTTAACTTTTTATATTGGCCGATAATGAACTTGAGGTACAATATTAATGTGATACATGTTAAGAAGAATGTGCATGATAATATTATGGATACATTATTAGATATTGAGCACAAAATAAAAGATATAGATAGTACAAGACGAGATTTTGCGGACATAAATATAAGGCTAGACCTACATTTGTATAAGAAAAGAGTTCAATTTTTCAAACTATATGCTACATACACAATCAACTAGGACAAACGAAGATAGTTTTGCCAATTTATAAGAAATATGAAATTTCTTGATAAGTTTACTAAGAATCCTAATAAGAATGTGACTAGTCATGATATGAAGTTAAAGAGATTGAAATCACATGACAGTTATGTTATCATTATTGGATTGTTATGCTCTTTCGTTTAAGCATTTTTACTAAAAGAACTATTATGTCCAATTATCGAGTTGTGCAACTTCTTCAACCAATTATATGCTAGAACTCTCAACAAGAGGAATGTCTAGAAAGCCAAGCAATTATCATGTCCAATTATATGCTCTTTCGTTTAAGCATTTTTACTAAAAGAACTATCATGTCCAATTATCGAGTTGTGCAACTTCTTCAACCAATTATATGCTAGAACTCTCAACAAGAGGAATGTCTAGAAAGCCAAGCAAAATATTATCATCATTTTGTGTAAGTTTGAAAGGATATACCATTCGGTATTCTTTGACATAATGGTTTATATAGTAACGCACTTACCTGATGAAGCATTGTAGGGTAGTCTTGTTCATTTTTTATGGATGTACTCATATAAGAAATACTTGAAAAAGTTGAAGGATTATATCGGGACTCGTACTCAACCTGAGGGTTCAATTTGTTGGGAATTCGGATTATCACATGCAGCGGAATTTTAAAATTTTGATCCGAATTCTACCTAGGATCTATGCAAAAAGCATAAGTCAATGATTAGGGTTTTACCTATTGGGCACTCGTGTTTCTACTGATCAAAACTTGAGAGTGGATGAATCAAACGCCGGCCAGAAGGTACAGCGTCTCTACGATATCCACACGGAGTGAACAACGACCTCTCACCCTCCACGCGTCTGCTAGGATGCGTTTTTCTCTCTAAAAATTAGGATTTGATGTTTTTTGAGTGATTTAGGGTTTATATGGAAGCTTAAAACGTGATTATTAAGTGCTGCCCTCAAGTCCCCTTTTATAGAACTTAAGCAAGCCATAATCCTAGTCCTACTAGGATAATGCTTCCAAAATCCTAATCACACTTAACAACTCATCTTATCCTTATCCTAGAGATAATGGGAAGAGATAAGACTTATCTATTAATTATCTAATATTAGATAATAATATTATCTCATAATATAAATATCTTAATTATTAGATAATTGCATATAGTTATCAAATATCAGAATAATATTATCTCATAATATATTTATTTAATATCTGATAAGATAATTATTTGATATTTCTTTAATATCAAATAATATCACATAATATATATATATAAAACGTGAATTATTATTCTTAATAATATATATATGCACGAAAATAAGTTCAATTAATTGGATATTAATATAATTAAAGTCCAATTAATTATTGTCTTATTCCTACTCCTTTTGTGTGACCCTATAGGTTCTTACTACGTTGACAATGACTTATTATTGAGCCATAGACAGCGAGCGGTATCTAACAATACATCACTGCCACTCAAGTAGTAAGAATGTCTGTGATTCGACATCCACCTAATACATGATCAACGTTTTTCATCATAACCCTTTTGTAATAATATCCAAATTGAACTGGAGGCATGGAATGTGTCATCCTCGTCAATATTCAATTTATATTTCTTGATACTGAGTAAACTTAAAATAAATAATTAATATTACATATTAATTCAACTGAGCATGACCATGCATTTCTAAGTCTCACTCAATCAAGGGGCCCAAGGATATTTCTCTTTTATACAAGAGTAACAAAATCCCATTTACATCACTCACTTCCCTCTGCATGATTTATGACACACCCAATCAATGCCCTACTTGTCATCCTGATTAAATGTGATATAGGACAATATTAAAGTAAGTAATTCCTCATGTAAGGAACCGTAGTGACTTCAGGTCAAAGGTTCATGTGTAGTTGTGATCATATGAGAATAACTTATGACACGTTTATCCATGCAATATTCTCATAGTGGGTCAGTCCAGTACATTGTTCACTTAGCAATGTACTCATGTATTGACTTGATATCACATATCCATGATTCGTAATCATCAATCACTATACATGCTAGTCTCGATGTATTATTACTATCCTTTTCGTAATAATACTTGATTAGGGGCATTTTAGGAATAGCAAAGTTATTCCAAGGATAATTATTATATTAAGTTATAAATTGCGCATAATAATAATAAAAACAAATATAATAATTAAATTACCTAAAATAAAATATAATACATTGTGTATAACTCTAATCATCTTATATGATTGGTTCTAGGACACACACACTAACACAATTACGTAAGGATATGTTGTTGATGAGATTATTCATTTTTTATGGATATACATACAAGAGATACATCAAAAAGTTAAAAAATTATGTTAGGAATCATACTCGACCTGAGGGTTCAATTATAGAAGGATGTGTAATTGATAAGGCATTAACATTTTATTCCATGTACCTGAAAAGAGTAAAAACTATATTCATACTCGATTGATACCCAGTTTGAGTTTTTGAGTTTGAAAGAAAAAATATTCCTATTTTTTTCTTTAAATTCCTTTATATTGAATTTTTGAATTAAAAAAATTCTTTTTTTGTTTTCTTTATCTCTTGTTCTCAATCCATAATAAAAAAATTATTTATGAATTTTAGAATTTTAAAAGATAGGATAATTGATTTCCTATTTTTAAACTACTTTTATTTATTTGAATGCAAAACAAATCATTTCAATGAAAGATCAAATGACAAGATAAGCTAAAATAAATCCAACAAAAAATGATACATATGGAAAGCTAACAAAAAGTGATGCCAAAGGAAAAACTAAATGGATCTAGATTGTAAGGACAATTCATTACTATGGAATATGTTAGATTCATTATCAAGGATATCATATTAACAATTAGGTGTAATTTTCATCATAACATATTTCTTGATTAATTGTTTAGCACAAATATGATGAATGTAATCTTCTAATTGGTTTTCAAAATTTTAGTCTAATTATTTTAACAATAGTACAGAGCAAAATTCTATCATATTATATGTTTATGATCTATGCAAAACTTATTGGAAATACTATATGTTGTCTTAGCTTCTAAAATATAAAAAGACTATGAGAATTGAAGACAATTTTTCATTTCATAACAATACATTAATGAAAG
Source organism: Sindora glabra (assembly GCA_020226215.1). NCBI lineage: Eukaryota > Viridiplantae > Streptophyta > Magnoliopsida > Fabales > Fabaceae > Sindora > Sindora glabra. The sequence continues at coordinate 22,577,057 of CM035228.1, forward strand.
TTTTTATATGAATAATTTCTTATGAGTTTTTCAAATAATTTATACAAATTAATTGGATGATTTAGCCTTTTTTTAGGTTAAAATCCCTAAATTACAAGTGTTATATTTTTAAAAAAGAACTTATGAAATCATATTAAACTTATGATATATTTAATCAAATTATTTGGAAATTTGATATCAAAATGTCTAACCTAAGGTAGCTCCCACTGTAATTTGGTTAATTTTAGATACTATAGCAATTTAAAATAAGAAAAAACAAAGAAAAGTATGATGTTTTTAGGTTTAAAATTTCACATTAAGAATTGGATATTTCTCACCCCTCTTTCAATTAAATTTTCATAAAATTTAATCTTAAATTTAATGTTTGATGCAAACCCATAAAGAAATTTGGATAAAGATGCATGAAAAATGCATAGATAATTTTCAAGTTTAAATGTGTATAAATTGGGTTAAAAAACTCGTATTGCAAACCCAAAATGCTAAAATAAAAAAAATCATAAATTTACAAATAGAAACTGTACTTAATTTTATTTTCTTAAATAACCTAGCATTTGTCCCATGTTTTTACATACTTGGTAACCTATTATTTGCTTTAAATGTGCCCAAGTCATCATTCTTCCTTTTATTAATGAATTTCAAAAAGCAAACATAGATATAGGGGCTTGAATCCTTTGTCCTTGTGCTATAAGCCTTATGCTTATCATGCCTCCCACTAAACTACAATTAGATTAGATTTTAAATATAATGATTTTTCTTTCATCACCATCTTCATGATGAATAAAATTTATAGTGATAAAATGAAGCAAGTAAATAAAATAGAATTTCAAGTAGTATTTTTTTTCTTTATCAATTACATGATTTAGATTTTTTTTTTCTTTTATCATCATGTAAATGCTTCTTTATGAATTATTTTGACTAAATAAAATAGTGAGTTTTTGAAAAAAAAAAGGAAATTTATCCTTTTAGATTTATTGTATTCCTTGAAGTGAATGTATTATTAATGAAAGAAGGGTTAGATATGGACAAGATTATGATTATAACCACATATGTAAAAAAAAGCCAAATTAGTGGTGGTTATAAGAATAGTTTAAATAATTAAAAGATTAGTTTTCACTATTAGAAGTTGAAGCACATAATGAAAAGGGGTCTATATAATAAGCATTCAAAAGGTTTAGAAACTATATGTTATCAACATAATGCGAAAGGCCATTAAATGTTCTGAAAGCATATACTCCCAAGGTAGTATGAAAGGCATTGATTACATACTTGTTGTATGCCTAAACTTCTTGTAGAATTTTTTAAATCACACTTTTAAAAAAAAGGCCAAATTTATTAATACAAATAATATTCTCAATGTGGTAAATTTCTTTATATATCCTAAAAAGAGATTTGATAATTTGATTGTTAATAACAATGGCTAGATTCATTTTCAATTGAATTAATATTGAATATTTGTCTTTTATGAATAGTACAACAATGCACACCATTGTTAAGAACAAAAAGTTCTCTTTTCCATTAATAATTAGTAAAAATTATGTCAATATAATATCTAATAGTACAAAATTGATAGATATACATTATTTTCAATAAGTCTCAAAGATATTTACAATGTTTTAGAGATATATAATGAAATAAATACTACATTAAGATAATAAGATATTAAATATCTTTATATTATCACGATTTTCTAAAATGATAAAAATGGATTGAAAAATTTATCGTCATTTTCTTTTATTATGTATTATACATAAACAAAGCTAATTGAAAAAAATGTGAACTAAAAGTTCAATTATCAAAATATTTTTACTATTTAACATGGTCGGATAAGCCATCTTAGATTAAAAGTATACAAGGTTATTTGTTGAACAACTAAAAAAATTCTCCAATGTAAAAAATAAATAAATATTTTATGTCAACTACAAAATGCCCTTATTCATATTGATGCCCAAGTAGAGCAATTTGTTTATGAATAACAATTAAGTCTAGTACATGTCTAAATGCATGTTAGACCTATTGGTTTTAAATACAAATAACATCAAAATAAATAAGGAGCAAATAAATTATCTTATTAATGAATCAAATACTTTTAAAGAGATTTAACACATAAAAATAAACTTCTATAAGAAATTTAACTACTTAAAATTTATGAAAAGAAAGGGATCTTTTTAATAACATTTATTCTTATATATAATATAGTATTTAATTATGAAAAATAGTGATTAGCGAGGATTTTGAATTTATAGAATAATGATGTATGATTATTAACCAAAAGAAAAAAAAATATGTAATTCAAATAAAAATACAAAGTTTAAATTTACTTATAAAGTAAAGAAACACCCAAAAGGTGTTAAGCCAATAAAATACCCTAAAAGTTTAAATGTATAATCACATCAATACAATAAGAAAACTAAAGTTGCAAAGAGAAAGTATAGTTTGTACATAAGAGTTTTTACAATTATTGTCATTAGCTATGTTAGACTTATTGGTTAGTTATGTTAGTTTTATTCAAGTTGATACCCAAGTAAAGCAACCTGTTTATCAATAATAATTAAGTCTAGTACATGTCTAAATGCATGTTAAACTTATTGGTGCTTAATATAGATAACTTTAAAATAAATAAGGAGCAAATAAATTATCTTATTCAAATACTTTTAAAGAGATTTGAGACATAAAAATAAATTTTCAGAAGAAGTTCAAGTACCTAACATTTATGAAAATAAAGAGATCTTATGGATAATATTTATTCTTATATACGATATAATTCTTAATTATAAAAAATAATGATTAGTGAGAATTTTGTATTTATAGAATAATGATGCTTAACTATTAGCCAAAAGAAAAGAGAAAATACATAATTTAGATAAAAATGTAAAGTTTAAATTTACTTACAAAGTAAAGAAATACTCAAAAAGTGTTAAGTAGAAGTTTAAATGTATAATTGTACCAATATAATAAGAAAACTAAAGTTGCAAAAAAGAAAGTATGGTTTGTACACAATAGATTTTTCAATAATTGTCATTAGTTATGTGAATATTTATTCTTGTGTGATAGATATAATCTTCTGGCAATGTATCAAAACTTGATATGTGTCCAATGAATTTAATATATCCTATTTTAAGCATGAGAATTGATAATGATATCATATGAGAATCTTAAAAGATTTCAAATGCTTGAAGCATGAAATTTGAATTTTTGAGAAATATATCAATTAAATTACAAAAATATTTGTATAGATTAAAATAATCATAATGAATGTAGTACCATTATCTTTATAAATATTTATTGAAAGTATATAAAAATCCCTTATGTTTTTATTAAGAAATGTAAATGTGATTTCATTATAATCACTTAAATACTATTAGAACTTGTGAAAAGCTTCCAAAGATAGTATAATATTTAAAAAAGTAAGCTTAAGATGAAAGATTTTGAGAAATTAAGTTTTATCTTAGCCTACAAATTAAGCATTTAAATGATAAAACACTTGATCATCAATCAAATCAAAAGATCCTAAAATATTTTTAAATGAATAAATCATATCTATTAAGTGTCCATATGATTGTTCAATCATTTAGTACTAATAAAGATCCATTTCAAACTCTAAAGAATAATAAAAATTTTCTTAGTTTTAAAATATCACATCTTAATGCAATTCATATATTAATATATCTTGTTAATTACACACATCTTAATAAAAAATTTTAAAAATTCTATTAGTAAGATATAGTTCTCTTCCAATTATAAGATATTAGAATGAAACTAAATATACATTTTGGAATTTTTTAGAATAATGGTATGAGATTATTTTATTTATATGAATTTTGAAATATAATTATTTAGTTATATAGATGTATAATACTTGATCCACACAAAATTGGATCTTATATTACTATTTATGATGATGCATTTATATCATGTTTATTGTTAAAATAAATTATAATTGCAATTTCTCCAACATATATGTAACAAATGAAGAAGTAATTTCCTTGAATTTCAAGAAAGAAATTTCAACAAATTCATATGAAAATAAAGCTATGTGCAAAGTTCAATTAAAGGATGATACATTAAAGGAAATGAAACAAATTATATCTCATTAAAGCTCTTACTTATACTTACAAAAGGATTATGATCATATTTGATCATGATGACAAATTTGTTTAAATGATCCTTAATGGGATTGCAAATAAAGGTATTAACTTAAAATTTTTCAATAGTATTTTCAATAGAGGAAATTAAGTTCTTGTTGCACTCTTTTTTTCTTGCCCACAATTGTTCCCATTGGATTTTTCTAGCAAGATTTTTAATGAGACAAATTATTCACTAAAAGAATAATGTAATTATTTTCCTTCACTGAATTTTTTTCCATTTTTTCCTAGTAAAAGTATTAACAAAGTATATTCTTTACAAGATGGATATCCAAAAGGAATTGTTATGAATAATTGTAATTAAATATGAATATCTATAGGTCAAGTACTATATTTCCATTCTAATTAATTATTAGGTTTCAATTTTTTTATAAGCTATTATTATGAAATTATAACATTTGACTTATCTGCTTTATAAATATAGGTTATGTAAATCATTTTATATATAGTTGAATATGATATTCTCCCCCTTTCATAATTTTTCTTCATTTCCTTCATATATTTCTTTAGTTATTTATTTTAATGTTGAGCATTCTTTTTTATAACAATTTTCAAATTTTTCAAAAATATTATTTTGAAACATAATCATCATATATGGTTTGTGAATATTAGAGCTAGCTACATTTTCCAAAGTAGATAAATTGATGACATTATCATCACCGCAACTTCAAATTTTGATTATTTTATTTTTTAAAAAAATATTTATTGCACAGTCATATTTGCTCACATTATACCAATGACATTATTGTCAATTTAGTGTCAACAGAACCCATTTTTAGCACTAAGTCTTCCCACTATACAACTTTTGCCTTATACCAATGATTAAGAAAATATCATTAGTATAGTGTGTCTTTCTTATAATATCAAGCAATCCCCCCTAGATACTTAAGGAATTTCTAGTCATAAACTTAGTTACAAGGTGTCTATAAATGTTTCTCTCACACTCTACCCTGGCTACTAATGGGTAAGATTTGTCTCTTGAGGAGACTATAAAGGTTTATATATTTTAATAATATAGATTTGCAAGTTCAAGCTCAAGAAAGAAGATTAGAAAAAATATAATGAATTTAGAGAAAGAAAGTCTTCTAGATAATTAAGGATATGCTTGTTGTATGTTATAAAGTAAGAGTTGTCCTCTATTTATAGTGGAGTATAGAAACTAAATGTTAGAGATTGCACAAATTGCAAAAAGCAAATCCAACCTCAAGGCTCTTCTCTTATTCTTTAATCTTTTTTCCTACTTGCTCTTTTGATTTGTTATAGTCCAGTCAGATCAATTTCAACTTCTACTAATTACAAAAGCTTGCTCTTTTATTTGCTATCTTAATATGTCATTTTCACATTGTACTATAAAAGTACAATCAACTTGCTCTTTTAAAAACATTTGAATTTTGGCAATGTAAGATTATATTCTATGCAATATTGTAATTTGCTTTTTCAAATTTCTAGCTAATCAAAAGTTCCCAAGCTAAGTTAACATAAGGTGGCATTTAAAAGAGCAGCCTACAAGAAAATTGCAAAATGTAGTGTGACAATATGCAAACCAAAAGAGCAACCTGGGCAGATTTAACGTATTCTTATGTTTTAATAGTCTAAAACACTATATTTTAATACATTTGGAAAGGAGCAATATATCATGCATCAAATTGATTCCATTTTAAGTAATTAAATATGTAAAACATTGTTGTTATTTGATTTGACAAACCTTTTTATCAAAGCAAAAGGCAACTGAACATTCATTTTACTTAAACTAGCAACTAGCCTTTTGCTTTCGGGTATCTTTTAAAACTTTTAAACATATTTTTGCATCTAAAATAATTAAACCATTACTTCAATCATCATTAAAATAAATTAAATTACCAATTAAACACATATGGGGTCCCACATTTACATTTATGTAATGTTTAAACATTATGATTTAATATATATATATATTTGTAGTGTCATTTATATGTATTAAAAAACTATTTTGTATTTTTTATTATTATCTACTAAAAAAATTATGTAATATATTAGAACCTGTGTAAGTTTATTTAGATTCAGAGGTCGTTTGGTTCATATGGGAAATAAGTTCTCATAGGAAATTAAATTTCCTAAGAAATAATTTCTTATATATACTTCTTGGGAAATCCTTAATGTTATTTAGTTGACCTGAAAGAAGTCACATATCCTAGGAAATAAATTCTTATGTTTTGTTTGGTTTAACTTTGAATTTCCTAGAAAATAATAATGAAATGACTATAATACCCTCAATAATAATTTAATATATATTAATAAATATTAATTAATTTTAAAGAGGTGGTAGCATTGGACTTTTTTTCAAATAAGTTTCAGTTTTATGATTTATAAATGTTATATATCAAAATTATCCTTTTTTTAACTATGGGAATGCAGTGGTGAACTAAAAATTTTAAAACGTAATAAATTCTTCATTAGTTAACTAATTTTTGCATATGAGCACTCATTTTCAATCGTTTTCATATGATCTTTTAACAGAAAATAAGAAAATATAAGTTTAACGAAATCTACTTAGTTAAAAATATGTAAATTGAGTTCAAAACTTTGAATGATCATAACTTTGTGCTCAGTTATCCGTTTTAGTGAATTTTTTTTATTTCATATAACTTTTCGAGATCTATATGTTTGCAAAATGCCTTTTGCATTTTGCCCACTCTGGTTTAGTAAAAAAAGTCTTTTTCAATAATTTTTAAAATTTTTCTTTATTTTTTTGTTATTTTTTTAACTTTGATCTTATTTTTATTAATTCAAATTCATTTGAATCCCATATTAAACTTTTACTCCCTAACTCTTTTAGTTTCTAGTAATGTTATAATATTTTTTTAATAAATAAAATTACTAAAGAATAATTTATTACTATTTGTAGATTAAATAGTAACATGTTACTATTTTATTCTAAAACAGTAGTACTAACTAAAAATTTTAAATAAACAAATAAATCATATCTAATTAATAATCAAACTGCTAAATAATAGCATGTTACTATCTTTTTTCTAGATAATAACATGTTATTATTTCGTTCCAAAATAGTAACACCAACTAAAAATCTCAAATAAATAGATAAATTAATTCTAATTAATAACTAAATTGTTAAATAATAGCATGTTACTGTTTGTTCTCTAGACAGTAATATGTTACTATTTAATTCTAAACCTAATTAATAATCAAATTGACAAAGAAGAGGATGTTACTATTTCATTCTAAAACAGTAACACTAATTAAAAATTTAAAATAAATGGATAAATTAAGTCTAATTAACAATCAAATTGTCAAATAATAACATGTTACTGTTTGTTCTTTAGATAGTAATATGTTACTATTTAGTTCAAGCCTAATTAACAATCAAATTATCAAAGAAGAGGATGTTACTATTTCATTTTAAAATAGTAACGCTAACTAAAAATTTAAAATAAATGGATAAATCAAGTTTAATTAACAATCAAATTACGAAATAATAACATGTTACTGTCTATTTCCTATATAATAACATGTTACTATTTCATTCCAAAATAATAATACCAATAAAAAATCTCCAAATAAATAGATAATAATATATTACTATTTGTTCTCTAGACAGTAACATGTTACTATTTCATTTCAAAATAATAACACTAAATAAATATTTGAAATAAATGGATAAATTAAGTCTAATTAACAACCAAATTGTCAAATAATAATATGTTACTATTTATTCTCTAAACAATAACATATTATTATTTAATCCAAGTCTAATTAATAATTAAATTGTCAAAGAAGAGAATGTTACTGTTCCATTTCGAACAGTAACACTAACTAAAAATTTGAAATAAATAGATAAAGCAAGTCTAATTAACAATCAAATTACTAAATAATAGCATGTTACTGTGTGTTCTCTAGACAGTAACATGTTACTGTTTCATTTCAAAATAGTAACATGTTACTGTTTCAACTAAAAATAAAAAATAAATGGATAAATTAAATCTAATTAATAACCAAATTGCTAAATAATAGCATGTTACTATTTATTCTCTAGACAGTAACATATTACTATTTCATTCCAAGCCTAATTAATAACCAAATTGTCAAGGAAGAAGATGTTACTATTTCATTACAAAATAGTAATACTAACTAAAAATATAAAATAAATGGATAAAGAAAGTCTAATTAACAACCAAATTACTAAATAATAGCATCTTACTATTTATTCTTTAAACAGTAACATATTACTATTTTGTTCCAAAATAGTAACATATTACTGTTTCATTCCAAATAGTAACATCAACTAAAAGCCCGAAACAAATAGATGAAATAAATCTAATTAATAACCAAATTGTCAAATAATAACATGTTACTATATGTTCTCTAGATAGTAACATTTTACTATTTTATTTTAAGCCTAATTAATAATCAAACTGTCAAAGAAAAGGATGTTACTGTTTCATTTCAAAATAGTAACACTAACTAAAAATTTAAAATAAATGGATAAATTAAATCTAATTAACAACTAAATTACTAAATAATAGCATTTACTGTTTGTTCTCTAAACAATAACATATTACTGTTTCGTTCCAAAATAGTAACATTAACTAAAAACTCAAAATAAATGGATAAATTAAGTCTAATTAATAACCAAATTGTCAAATAATAGCATATTACTGTATGTTCTCTAAATAGAAATATATTACTGTTTCGTTTTAAGCCTAATTAATAATCAAAATGTCAAAGAAATGGATGTTATCGTTTCATTCCAAAACAATAACACTAACTAAAAATCTAAAATAAATGAATAAATCAAGTCTAATTAATAATCAAATTGTCAAATAATAGCATGTTACTATTTATTATCTAAACAGTAACATGTTATTGTTTCATTTGAAAATAGTAACATCAACTAAAAATCTCAAATAAATAGATAATAATGTATTACTGTATGTTCACTAGACAGTAACATGTTACTATTTTATTTCAAAACAATAATACCAACTAAAAATCTTAAATAAATAGGTAAATCAAGTTGAATTAATAATTAAATTATTAAATAATAGCATATTATTATCTGTTCTCTAGATAGTAATATGTTATTATTTAGTTTCAAATCTAATTAATAATTAAACTATTAAAGAAAAGAATGTTATCATTTTGTTTCAAAATAGTAACACCAGCTAAAAATTATAAATAAATGGATAAATTAAGTTTAATTAATAACCAAAGTATAAAATAACAGTACTATTTCGTTCTAAAACAGTAACACCAACTAAAACAGCATTCATGAAATGAAATCTGATAATCAATTAAAAGGGTAAAATTAGTATTAATTAATTTTAGCAAGGACATTTTTGTCTATAAATTAATTGAAAACACCGGAAATAGAATTTACTAAAGGGGAAGTGGGTAAGTAATTTCTTATGTTTTATGGAAAATACAATTTTCTAGAAGTTCTATTTCCTTCCATTTGTGCAATCAAACAACTTTATGATTATCTATTTCTTGGGAAATATAACTTTCTATGTTTTTAATACAAACTAAACGACACCTCAATTAAGCTTGTTTAACAATTGAGTTTAAATTCTAAAAGTTTGATGAGTTCAGTTCAAACAAGCAAAAATTCGACTAGTTCACAAACTTAATGCTAAATATAAATTGGCTTGTTAACTGATCCTACACTAGTATTGTATCTATAATTAGTTCTTATAAAATTGTGCATTCATAAATTAACAAATAATTCTGAATCAATCATTATTGTTAGGGAAAAATTATATTTACCACACAAACAAATAGAAAATTTACAATAGAGATAGCAAACACTCAGTTACCAAATATATCGCAAAGCTAATTTTGTACATGACAAAAACGAATGGCTTATATGTTATACTATCAATAGGATTACTACATTGATAAATACTGAAGTCATTTCCCAGACAGAGAAACACACAGAATTTCTTCCATCAACAGAAAAAAGAACGTCTTTTCATTCAAGCTTCATTAATCCATCATGGACATGAAGAAAATTACCTGCGCTGTTCTCGTTGCCGCCGCCTCCATGAGCGCAGCTTTGGCCTCCGAGACCCCAGCTGCCGCCCCTGGCCCTGGCAGCGGAGCCTCCGCCACCATGCCCATTGTTGGCACCTTGGTTGGTGCTTCGGTGGTGTCATTCCTTGCATTGTTCCAGTAAGGTCATATCAACAAAACAAGTGAAAATCTTGCCTCTGATTTGAAGCCTCAAAAAAATTATAATCCAATTTGTTTGACATTAGTTTTATGGGTAATTTTATACATGAATCCAAGATCAAATGAATTAAATTCTCATTATTTTAATTACTATGAATTAGGGGTTAGATAGAAAGAAGAAAGAGAGACATAATTTAAGGAAATTGTATTGTATTGAATAAGAGGTGGAAAAAATGTAATGATGTGTATTGACATGTATTTTACGACGATTGTTCTTTGTTTCATGGATTAATACAAAATTATTTTTTTCCCCTCATCTTCAGTATGTTTATTATTTTTTTATTTCACAAAAAATCCCACCAGCTTTTAATCGCATGCATAATTTTAAATTGTAATATATAATTGTAATAAGGCAAATTCTATGATATCTTTGTGTTGTGTTTGGATGAGGCATTCATAAAATTCAAAAAAATTGAGATGCAAAAATTTAAAATAACTTCATTTTAATTTCTTTCATTTAGAAAAAAACTTGTTTCGATTGTGATTATGAGTTTTTACATTCCTTATATTACATTACACAAATTTTTGAGAAGAAAAGGAATTTACCATTACCGTTACTTTGAGATTTATTTATTATAATATTGTTATTAACTTATCATTAAATAAAAAGAGATAATTTAAATACTTTTTCATTAATGTAATTTTTTATTTTATTATATTTTATTATCAAAATAAAAAATGAATACTAACAAATTATGAATTAATCAAAATATAATATTTAAAATGGTAATAAAAAATTTAATATAGTTAACCAAAGATCTCCATTGAATAACAACACTTAACACATCTATTACAGTATCTAAACTAAGCCTCGTAGCCTAACTAACTATATTAGAATTTCAAATTCTAACTCTTTAAAGTGGAAATTGAAACTCCGCATTTAAGGTTGAATTACTTGGTTGAAATGCACGGTAATCTTAGAACTCTATATTTGAATATCCAAACAAAAGATTCAATTTTTTATATAGTAATTTAAATACTTTTTATAATTACATTCCTTCCAAAGAATACTCCATTCAAACACACTTAATTTTAAAATTTAGAATGACATGTCAATTTTAAAAATTATTAAATTATAATTATTTGATCATTTTTATTAAAATAATTAATTATAATTAAATAAATTTAATTCAATAATTTTAAAATTTATTATATCACCTTAAATTTTAAATTTTCGATATCATATCAAGCACCTAATTATAATCGTTATTACATTTGATTCTGCAATATCAGCACTTGGACGACAATTGCACTTGTTGTAGCGGCGTTTCAACAATTTACGATCATGATTGGATATCTTCGAGCAGAAATTAACGTACATGAATTTGTTTCTTCTTAAAATTTACCTTTGAGAGTACTCCATAGATCTTTAACAAATACTAAAAATTTGACCATAATGACATTGGTTTATTAAAATCGGCAATTATGCCTTGATAACTAAGAATATATCAATCATTATCTATTATTCAATTACCATAGGTGATAGGTAGTAGAATATGCTAACCTAAGTCCCAGTTACCTAGAAATGTTACCCAGAAGAATGGGATAAGATGGTTATAGGAAAAATTTAGTCCTAGGTAGTATTGAAATTTTTTATGCTACTTATTACTACAATAAAATTAAAAAAATCTTCATGTTCATAGAAATTATAATTATTGATACTACTTCTTAGTGCTATGGTAGTATTGAAATTCTCGATAATACTTCATAAAAAATTTATTTTAATTTTTAGAACCAATTAATTATAATATCAATTGTTGAATTTTTAAAATACAATAGAGAGTAACATTAAAATTTTAGTATCACGGTAAGAGTAAAAAAATTTCATGGTCATAAAAACCATAATTTATCAGAAATATTCAACATTATTTTTTTTTCGTTTTTTTGTCCTCAACATTGAATTTTTTTTGGGCCATCTCTTAACATTGATCAAGCAAGGAACTTCATGGTATTGGGGCCCTTGTTATAGACATTTCGGCCCAGCTCGCTGAAAGATTCACCATCCCCCTCGCCCCGTCTTTCCCCGAGGCCAGTGTGATTCTTCGGCATGGCTGAACCAGCTAAAAAGCAAAGCAGCAATGGAGGACAAGGAGGAGAAGAAGAAGATTACATGGGAGACCTCTCTGAGTTTCTCCCATCTGAAGCACTTAATCCTCCAAAATCCTCATCCAAAAAGGTAGTTTTTTTAGTTTTCCTTGTAGGTTATAGCCTCCCCCCATCGTAATTTTGTTCTACCGTGGCAACTAAGTTATTCATGGTTTTTAAACGAGTTTTGACGTTACTCGGAAGAAATTTATGGATTCAAGGTAAGCAAAGAATAGTGAATGATAAATTTTTGCGAGGTTGCTTCTTAGGTCTTAAACTGAAAAAGGGGACGTGGGATTACAATTGGAGCTGTCTCTTCTTATGCTCCATTATAATAAACTGGGTTTATGATTGTCTTTCATCCTGTTCTTAAGTTATAGTAGAGCATGATTTTAGTTTATTTTGGACTGTGGATGTAAAAATGGATAAGTGCTGGAGATGTGCAATATGAATGCTCAAACCAATATTACCATGTTATAATATGTACCAGGTGCTACTGGATCCAACATTCCCTATGGTATGCAGATTTTAAGTCTTATTGAATCTGTGGTATATGATTTTAAACTTAACTGTCCCTTGGTCGTTGTGTCTGTTTGGCTGACCACCAAACAGGAAGGCACGTTTCTAAATTTTCGTTTGTTTTCATTATGTTGTGCACAGTCCAAGGTAAGCTGTTTTGACTTGATAGTGAAGCCTAAAATTTTTCATCCTTCTGCCAGAAACTCAAGCATTTGTGGAAAAAGTAGGATGATGTCATGTGATGGGGATTGTTGTTTGCCTGTTAAAATATAGAATTCCAGATCTTGTTTTCTGGTGTTACTTAAGATAAAAAGTAAATTTCACCATTATTTCAGGATTATCTTTCATTAGGCTTCCAATTTTCATCACCATACAAAGTGATACCCCATTTTGTTGTGCAGATGTCTAGCAACAACATCCCCCAGGTTTGTTCCTCAAAAAAACAGTCAAAAAATCTGAGCTGGCAAGAACGACGAAAACTTGAAAGAGAGAGAAAGCAACAAGAAGAAGATGAGCAAATATTAGCAAGAGTGGAAGCTCCAATACCACAGTCCAACATTGGATTCAAGTTGCTCAAACAAATGGGTTACATGCCTGGTTCTTCCCTTGGCAAGGAGGGTTCAGGCAGGGCCGAACCAGTAGGGCTTGACATTCGACGGTCACGGGCCGGGATAGGCTTAGATGATCCCTACAAGGAGAAGAGGAAAAAGGAGGAGATCATGAGGGAGAGGAAAAGGAGGAAAGAAGAGGATCTAATGGCAGAATTTGGGTCTAGGCAGAAGTCACAGTGGAGGAGTAGGAGAGTTATAGGTAACTTCAAGAAGGCAAAAGCTGCTCTTGACCAATTGGAAAATAGGGAAGTTGTGGAGCCTAAGAAGAATGAGGATGATGAGGAGGGTGAACATGATGATAAGGAGGAGGAGGAGGAAGAAATAACAGAAGAGGTATCGAACTTAACCATTTACTTTTTAGTTGAAATTTCTTTCAGTCTATTTTGGCTGTCACTATTATGATATTTTCTGTGAGCTTGCAAATTAACATACAATTGAACTTAATCAACATATGCTGGAATTTTAGTTGCATACCTGTGGCTGAGATGAGACAAAAATAATTGAAAATCCTTTTATCATGTTATATTGGCTTTTAATTTCTAGACTTAAATGTGTTTTTTGGAAATGATAGTCATTTTGTTTCTTGGTAAAGTATATGATGACATTTTACATGAGAAACCATGATTGCAGCCCAATTTGGTAGAATGGAAAATGAAAACTCAATTAGTTATCACGTCTGTTTGCAAGAGCATTTCCTTTACTTCAAGAGTATTCCTGTCAGCTTAATCATCATGTCTTTTCCCAAAATAGTTTCCGATTAATAACTTCCATTAGTTTAACCGCTAGTCACCAATGTTAGGGTCAGGATCATGAACATTTATTCTGATGGTTTATTTCTATTTGGAATTAGCACTTGTTTATATGGTGCGTTGTTTGCTTCTTTTATATGTGAAATTGAACACTAATTCAAGGAAAATTTATAGACTGGTTAAGGGAATAATTTGGAAAAATTGATCCTCAGCTACTCGTTTAAGTCCAGGTCCTAAACTTTGGCAATTGCAAAATTCCCATCATAAATCATTGCACCCCCCCCCCCCTTTTCAGTAATTATATTGTATCTTGTTAGTTTCTTTAAAATCTTCTCCCTTATCTTTATCGCACTAGCATCTGTCATTAATTCCTTGTCCACTTTTCATGCATTTGGGACTCTTTAAAAAACCAAATTGGTTGAGTTGCAGCTGCCTTTGATGTATTTCTGTTAATGATAATGATGATGTAATGGATGCAGGACTTGCATGATGTTTTGATGAAATTGAGGGATGACCATCAATATTGCCTCTTTTGTGGATGTCAAGTAAGCAAATCCTAGATTTTTTTTTTTATTTAATATTTTATATTGATTCTGAAAATATTATAATTCATTTCTAAATGTTGAAATTGCACTACAAGCCTCTTAACTTCTTTTTAATATGATTTTGATTTCTTTACCTATCTAGTATGAATCAAGTGAAGCCCTTTGGGCCGATTGCCCTGGAACCAGTGAAGATGACCACTAGATAGAAGTTATGAACGAGGAAAATATCAGATTCATTCTTTCATCAAACATCCTGCTAGCTGTAAATGCAAATTGCATTTTATATAACTCGCCTTTGTGCATGATTGGTCTGCATGTCATTCCTGCTAGCACTACAACCCTTCGTACAACGAATGAGCAAGAAATCAAGGCTGCTTCTGCAGATGACCCAGTTACAACTTGCAACTTGCCTGATTTGATGCCACACCTTGTGACTAGTCATTGATACTTCATTTTCGGAGCTTGACATCCATGCCATGTAAGCGGTGGTAGTTCTAGGTGTTCTAATATGATATACCACACTTGTAATTTGAGCTCGTTGTATGATGTATCTGCAAATTCTGGATTGCAACTTCAAGGCAAGGCCCCTAAATCTACCGATGAAGATTACTCATTACTGTATCTTTTAACCCGGGTGTCGAAGAAAGTTCTATGCCTTTCAAAGCCGGTAATATAGTGTGTCTATTCTCAGGCAGGGGTCTGATAATCTTTCATATATAGTTCTTCATTGAATTTACTTGTCCTCCATAGTGCAACAGAATCAACATGGCTCACAGATGGCTGATGATTAGCCCAAACATCTATGTATAGATAGGTAAAGAAGTGAATCAAACCAAGATCGAAAATGCAATACCAAGTTTTAATACTCCAACATTCTGTTAGGTAATGATAAAGAAAACAATCTAGAAGACCTGCAAAGGAAGTAATTAGGTTTGAAAAATCCAAACCACAGATCACATATGGGAGGCAATGTAGTATATTGTTAGACATAACATGCAGATTCAGAGGTTAGCAGACACAAGGTAAATATATAACAACAAAACACCTTCAGACAATCTTGCCCAAGTCTAAGAGGGCGCAATGTTCAACCCTCTTGTAATCAAAAGCAGAGCAAAACAAAACAAGCAAAAGGATCAATCTCTTTTTCAACCAAATTTGCTGAAGTCTGAAATTCTTGACATGGTTATTCCTACATCATGAAGGTGTTATTAAAAACTGGACACCAAAGAGGCACTTTAAAGTGACCAGTGCATCTGCTGAGAAGAGTCATAGGCCCTGGATTGCTCAAGTTCCAAGTATTGCCTCCTGCCTGGTGACAGGTCAAGCTCACCGGGAAGTTGGCTATTTGAAGGCTGTGAAATTTGACCCAGGCCTAGATCAGGAACAACCTCATCCGAACAATTACCAGCATCAATGCCCTTGAAACACCATGAGGCACTCGGAAGTTGATGGATGGGTGTGCCATGAGAAGATGCAGCAAGTTGAATCATGGGTGTCCCGTCAACATTTATGTAGCTGTTCACCCCGAGACTTGGTGCTCTGTGTCTGGGGGCCCACGTGTTTGACAGAAGAGAGAGAGCACAGGTTGAGTCTGAGATTCCGGTGAAGCTTTCTCCTGGTGGATTTCTGGGACTAGGAAAGCTTGTCCCCCCCACTGAACCCTGCAAGAAAAGGTCAGACGAAGTTTCCAAGTTGCCCTGCCAGGAAAGTGCAGTGGTTTGACTTCCGGGAACTGGCTCAGATGATGGCGGAGATGGTACTGGATTCCTCAGAGTTAGCTTCGGGTATGCAGCAAAATCCATCAGAAAGCTACCACCTCGGCCATTGTTATCTGTCAAAGCAAGTGCCAAACATTCCTGAGTCGGGAAAAACATGCTTCGACACCAATACCATTAATGTTTCCAGTAGCAAAATTAAGCAAAAGAAATTTAGAATTGATATTTTACTGATAAAGTCTAACCAAAAACAGATGAGGAGAGTCGCCCATAGCGAGAGCTCAACAAGGAGCTGGGTGGTGGCTTCCTCCGGCGTTCATTATGACCAGCAAGCCTCCTGCGGCAACTTCGCTTATCTTGATCAAATTCAGGAAGTTGATGAAATCTGCTCAAGGCTTCAAAAGAGTTATTAGCTTTTCCCAAATAACCAACATTATGTAAAAAGGCAAGCTGACCGGTGCAGACATGAGATTTAAGAAAGTTATCATCCCATGACAAACAATATGCGAATATCATTTTAGCTTTGGTAACCACGATATTAGATACATATTACGGATCTCTCAATTCTCCCATTAAATGCACATGTAAGCGTAGAAAATTTCCAAACATAGTAAACAATCAGATCAGTCCAGTCCTTCAAAGGCAAAATAAACCAGCTAACGTGAAGCTCAAAAATAACCTCATGTCTACATGATATCTTGAACTCGTCTTCAATGTGCATAAAAAAATTGAAAAACCTCCCGCTGAACCTACTTTTCCTTTTAATTGGGGAGTGAACGAAGAGGAATGTATACTGGACTAGTTGGACAGGAGGCAAGGACCTTGAAAACATATACAAGAGAGAAACGGTAATGCAGATATTCATTTTCTCACACAGAAACATGGGCATATGTTAGTTGGGACAAGTATAGATCACCATGGACAATTACTATTACCATAACTTGTAAGACACAGGATAAAACCCTAAATCATATTAGTTCAAAAGCTTTAATTTACACATCATTATTGGATATCATGGCTTGATCACACCATGTTTATATTAATATCTTAAAAAAATCAGACATATCCAAATCAGGAATTATTTGGTTGAAATAGAATGGGACTTCTTCTGTGATACACCTTGAAGGTAACATTCAAATACACTGTAAAGGCAGATGTAAATATAACTAATAGCATATTACAAACCCACAAGTAGCTGAATCAACTGCAACCCAAAGGATTAACTATAATTTTTACAATGTGAGCAGGGAAAAGGAACACGATGCATGTGTTTGAGAAAAATGTTTTATTGTAGCTTTTACAAATAGGAAAGTTCCATTGTGACTCAAATTCTTATAAAACATCTTGTGAACCAAATCTCCTTTTTCCAGCCAACAACGCTTTTCCTAAGGTCAGAAAATTTTCAACTATGATGGTCATGACTTTCAAAGTCATGCTCATTAGTGCTAATTTTCCATTGAACACTCTCCTAGGGAACCTAGTAATTCCTAGTACTAATGAGGGTCTAGAAGAATTAAGAAGCAAAGTAATTTTACAAGTAATGAAAATAAAGTGATGACTTCGAAAAAGGGTGGACTGTTGAATAAGGAAATGACCTGGATTATTTTATCCGGGAACACCAATTATAGCTTCTATGATGGCGTGTCATCAAACATGACTTAAGGAAACAGTACATGAGTTATCCATGACCATTCAATAAAGACACTTTCACCATGCTAAGAAGTTTGCCAAAAAAGCTGTCCTTATGACAAACATAACATCAGGTGTGCATAATGAATTTAGAAACAACATAAGTTTAATTTATGTACCACTCAACCACGAAACAGGAATCTAGTACTGGTACAAGTATTAGAGGCAAAATATCAGACACAATTAAGCTGTGTCATTCAATCTTCATAAGACTAATGTAAATGGTCCTTATATTAATAGAAGATCACATACAAGAATAGCCAAACTTAAGACTGATAAATCCCTTTTTAAGATACGTACAAACTCCTCTTACCAGCAACTAAGATGTAATTTACAATTAACTTCACAGATGGCCAGACATTCCAAGCCGCCACTCCGAAACTACCTTTTGACTGCTGAATTGTATGCGCTGGGAACTTTAAGTTCATCATGATCAAGAGTACATTCCAATTGTACTCAAAATTACTTTCCACCATAAAAATATATAAATAAATAAAATCATAATTCAGCAGAACCTTTGCACCTTTTTTGAATCATTTTCCACATGTTACAGTTTCAACTTCATGAAGGCTCATTGTCTTCTCTTTATAGCTTCACTTCTTTTTAAGCATACTCCAAACAAGGTAGGAAGGAGAAAAACTCAAAACCATCATTATCATCAAGATCATAAGCCTTTCAACACCCAGAACCAGAAGAAAATAAACAATACAAAACATAAAAGCACCATTTCAAATATTATTGTAGCACCAACAATTTTGCATCAACTTCAGAAACACGAACCACTATTACAACAGAAATAGCAGCAGATGCCAAAGCACCGTGTCACCAAACAGAGAACACAAAAGAAAGGTTCTAATTTGAAATTGAAATCATCAACAAAAAGGCTCTGAAATCAAACAGTGCCAAATAAAAAGCGGCAAACTGCAAAGAGAACAAGCAACCTCGAGCAGCCAAAATGATATGAGAATGGAATAAAATTAAATAAAAATATATTTAACAGCCAACAACAAAATTGAGGCGAAGAAATAAAGCAGAATATAGTAAGGTGAGGTTAGAGGAAATGGAAGAAAGTACACTCTATAACCAGAAAAATAGCAAATTTAGACCGACCAAATAATAATAAATAATAAATAAATAACAGACGAAGAGGCGAGGAAAAAAAAAGGTAATTAATCATGGCTAACCTGCTACACTGTTGGCAAAACCTTTGCTCAATACCAGCAACAATAACCTTCGGCGACTTCGAGTGCATGCCACAGACTTTATGCCTGGAATAGTAAGCCTTGGCATCGCTCAGATCTACTTTGCAGCCTTCAACCTGACACCTTGGCGGCTGAGCGCCTTGAACCGCAACACCTCTACCCTTTTTCGGCGGGGTTGCTCCGGCGGACGACGACGCCGACCCAGCACCGGATTTGGGCGGAGCTCCAGTACCCACATCCTCAAAGTAGATTTTTTGGCCAAATTTCAGGCCATTGAGTGACTCAGTGGAGGGGTCGAGCGGAGAAGGGGAAGCGGGCGGTGGTTTGCTTACAGAACTTGAACCCATTGTTGTAAGTGAGCTCTAGGCCATTCATGGAAATCAGAAGAGATAATAATAAATGCAGCGGGTTGTGCCTATTATAGGAGACAGAGAGAGAGTCAGAGAGAGAAAGTGTGCGTGAGTGTGTGGTTTGAAGAACTCAAATGAGTGGTAGTGGGAGAGTAAAGTGGAAGATAAAAGAGGAAGAGGTGGAAGGGTAGTGAAAAGCAGAGACCTGACGCGGGGCCATATGCCAGTATGGTACACTCACTGATACTCTCTCTGTCCAAAATAATGGAGGTAAAGAAGAGAGAGAGAGAGAGAGAGAGAGAGAGATGGGATTATGGAGATGTGTACTTTGTTTTTTCTTGCTTTGAGGGGTTTTTTCAAGCTCCTTTTTGGTGCTCTCTGGTTGTAGCCTAACCCAACCTCGTTTTTATTGAACCTTTTCGGTCTGGTCAATGTAATAAGAGAGACATCTTGTTGAAACGGAAAGGAACAGAATAATTAATTCTAAGATAATTGGGGCTTAAAACGAAATCTATATTACAAGAAAATAATATAATGTACAATGTAAATTATCAAATTATTCCTTAAAGATCGTGGTTATATTAAATTTCTTCTTAAAGCTTGTTTTATACCAATTAAGTATAAGTTTTGATGAAATTTAATATATCATTTATTTTTGTAGATAAATTTAATTTAATATAAAATTAAAAGTTCACATGCTTATATGATATAAAATATTTTTTTAAAATATTTAATGTAACATCTAATGTAAATATCAATATTTCCTTGAAAATATCACAACTCATTGCAAATTGTGTGATTAATGTAGGAGATTATTATAGACAACCATCTTCCAACCTAACTTATATGTGAATAATGTCATGTGCTATATATATAATGCTACTCCACCTTTAAAGAAGTATGATTTTTGAAATCAAATATAGACTTATATCAATTTATTGTGCATTGTATATGTGTGTAAATATCTACTCCAATAGTCTTAAAACTTACCTCAATGCTAAAATGCTTAAGTAAACCCACTATCAACCTAGCAAACAACACTTGAATATCTAAGAAGGAAATTTCCATGGAAAGTGAAAAAGAAAAAAAGCAAAGAGAGTAAGTTTTACTAAAACCTAGTAAATAAGCAACAATTATTGAGAAATAATTTAAAACTTAACGGTACCAATGGGATGAAATATATTATTGTTTCCTTTTATAAAGAACAAGTTTCAACTAGATAAGTAAACAAATTTTCATACATTTGCCAAAGGGAAAGGGCATACTGAAAAGGTAACTTATTTAATAAGAAATACACACACACACATTAAGATTGAATTAAGTCACACTACACGTTACTATATCATCACATTTATTCATAAGAAAGAATATTTAGTCATGCAACTATTTCATTCTTTCCACAATTTCACAATTTGCCTATAACATTCAATGGAAAACATGAGAAAAGAAATAAAAGCATATAAATTTTCTTGTAACTCATATTCAGTCTTATTTTTTATAAGATTAACCTTATCATTTAACAAACAGGCAACTAGTGCCTAAAACCACAATGCATATATCATTGCCTTAACATTATCAATCTCATTAATAACACAATGATCAAAATAACAACAAGTGCCTCAACTAGCACTTCAATTACATAGCTATAACTTAATCATTCATAACAAAAATCATAAATTTATACATCCTCACATCATATGCCATAACAAAAATCAAATTTAGTCATTTCAAAATCAATCCATAACATAATCTCATAAGCCATAACACTATCATACCTCTTTACATAGTCTCATCTCATTCATTTATTACATAATTATAAGTACACATACTCATTTAGTTCTTAATTTATCATGTCAAGATCATTCATCCCCATATCAAATGTATAAAAAGTTATAATATGGTTAAGATCTTTAGTACATACAAAATTTTCAAAAAAGAAATAGGCTATATTTGATTATATAAGTTCAAAAGGTAAATATTTTTATTATAATTAACTATATAAGCCTAAAAATTTCATAATCGGTTATATAAGTTATTACATAAGTCTAAAGAATACATTTTTTGTTATAATCGATTATATAAGCTCAAAAAACTTATAACCAATAATGTAATTGACTATATCAAGAAACTTTGTAGATTTTTTTATGAAAATACTGTTCATCCGAGGTAAAATCCCTCTAAGTTCATCTTTCAAGCTAAATTACTTAATCAATCCACCGTATATTGTATTCATAATACTATATATGTTAAATCCTTCAAAAAAATTCAAGACAAAATTATCCAATCACAACAATTTTTCAAGATTGATGAAAGACAAGAAATCCTAGCATCAACCTACTAGATTCCTTCAAAATCTTTTAAATCTCACTGGAATGCTTACTCATCCTATATGAAAAAGATAAGAGACGGAAGAAATGGTGTTTGGCTTATTTCTATTCATCCAAGATTTCAAAAATCTAAGTTAAGGGTCCAAAATTTCTTTTGAACTAAAACCCTTTACTTATTCCAATTCCAAAAAGAAGATTGAGGAAAGGCTTGCAAAATTGCTTTGTTTGTTTTTCAAAAGTTTTTTATAGAAAAATTTTATTTTCTTATATACAAATGAAAGTTTACCATGTGTTTCAATATTTTGTAATTAAAAAATATAATACGTAGAGATATAGTAATAGAGGAAAATAACTTCCTTTTTGAAAAAGAAGGAATTGTCTTCTATTAAACTCATTATATTTAACATTTAAGTCATTTTTTGCTATTTGATATTTTATAACTATATTTCTATAAAAGAAATTTTCCACCAAAATAAATAGAACCTTTAAAGTTTAGAAGGCTTTACCCCACTTGAATAGGAAAGTATGAGAGGTTGCTACAACTTGGTACCTTTTGCTTGCCAAGAGAGAAAGAAAGAGAGGAGAATGATGAGAAGATTGAGAATTTTTGGTATGGGTAGTAAGTTCATGGGTTTAATAAGTTTAGATTGGATTATTAATAAATGAGTTATTATTGATTTATTTATCTATTTATAATTCAATTAAAATTTTATATATATTGACCCATGATCTATACGTAAAAGGTTAGACTCGATCCATTTATTTATCTATTATTATCTTATATTTTCACCATTATAATTCTTATTACTATTATCTTTGTACTACCAATATCAAAAAATAATTTTCATTATTGAAAGTTTTAAATTATATTTTTACTTTATATGTGTAATCTTTTTTTATGTTTTTAGGAAGTAAGAGTAAATGTAGATTAAATTTTGCTTAATATAGATTAAATATACAAAAAAAATATTTGGATTGACCTAACTTATAAGACTATCATAACTTATATATCCTAATTCATCTATAAATTTTTTAACATTTAAATTAATTTATTAGCTTATCTAGGTCTACAAACTATATAGGCCTTATAGACTAATAGGTTGTACATTAATTAATATGACTTAATATATTTTGTAAAATGAATCAAAAGTTAAACTTAAACTTATTATTTTTTACAAATAGGTTAAGTTAGATGAAAAATTGGTTAGATGAATAAAACTTATAGGCTAGGTGACCAATCTATATCCTTATTTGGAAATGGTTAGGTGACCTACTTTCTCTTCTATTTGGAGGGATAATTTTCAAATAATATTTTATATTTGCTATTTCAATACTTAATTTATTATCTAAAAATATATTAATTAATATAGATTATTTCATAATTATAAATATACAAATATTCGAATTTATATCACAATAAAAATTAATAAAAATGGAGAAAATAAAAAGAAATAGCAAGATAACTATATAATAAAAGAATTTTTAATTATTATTTTATTAAATATTTTTAATTATAGAATAAAAAATATGGTAGATGGATAATAGATATCCATGAATATTCATGAATGAATCATCAAAAACTTTATTATTAATAGACAAATATTTTGTCCATTCATTTTATCCTTTAAAAATAGCATATAGATGTAGATTGACTAAAATGTAAATAGATTGGATGAATTTATGAATATCCATCAATTTTACCTCACTAATTTTGGGGGAAATGGGAAATAAGAGGGTTGAAGTGGGGAAATGAGGAGAGATAAGATTAGGGATAGAATTAAATTTTTTTAAAAAAAATTTATACTCAATACACACCTTTAATTATATTTAGTTTTTAAATTTTTAATTTATATTTTTTTAACTATTTCATATAAAAAAAATTATTTGAAATTTTATAATAAAAATAATTATATTTTATATAAAATATTTTAAATTTTCTAAAAGTGTAACAGAAAATAACTAGTCGGCGGAACCCGGATGGCCAATTGATTACGCCGCACACGAAAAAAATGGATTTGAGGGGCGAAAGCGATCCACTAACTGTATTTCAATAATAATAATAATAATAATAATAATAATAGGAGTAGTAATAATAATAGAATATAGATGCCTCAAGATGAACATGTATTGATCTTTATGAAAACTTTAATAGAATATGCACATAATACTAATATATATATTTTTTTGGTATTAATATACTAATGTAATTTTAAGAGCTAGTAAAAAAATCTACACGAATCCAAAGATGAAACATGAAAGAATGTGGCTGTATGCATAATTTGCCTAAGGAGTCACCTGTGGAGTTTCCAAGGAGCATTGGAGTCTTGGAATGGTAAGTAAAGT
Organism: Sindora glabra; assembly: GCA_020226215.1. Classification (NCBI taxonomy): domain Eukaryota; kingdom Viridiplantae; phylum Streptophyta; class Magnoliopsida; order Fabales; family Fabaceae; genus Sindora; species Sindora glabra. The sequence continues at coordinate 22,601,559 of CM035228.1, forward strand.
GGAAAAAAAAATATTCACAAATAATATAGGCGAGTTGAACCTCTTTATTTAAAATATATATATATATATATATATATATATATATATATATATATATATTATAAATTTATACAAACAAATTTACAGGGGTTTAAGCTTGTGCGATTTTATTCACGAACTTTTTTTTATTATTAAAATTTTTGCTGATCCTTTAAATATTTATAAATTTTTTAATCCAATTCAATTCCTAATTTAATGTCTAATTATGTATAATTTTTTAATTTTATTTGATTGATTCGTTATACAAAATAAAAAATTTAATTACTTAATTATAATTTAAAAATAATTTTTCAATTTAATTTAATATTTTTAAAGGTATTTTCATTCCCCTAAATTTAAATTCTGATATCTAATTTTTATACGTATGTGTCTAATAATTTAATTATTCCTAATAGTAAAACAATTAATAATGTGAGCTGTCACAAGTTTAATAAAATTTTTTCTATATTTTTCATAAATTTATATGATAAATCCGCATAGATATCTAATTGTACTCCTCTAAAATTTTAAAATTATAAAAATTATATAATTATTTATTCTTACATAAATCACTTGATCCTCAAAAAATTTTGATTTCAAAATATTAAATCAAAGATCTGCGAGCGTAAATAATAACCAAATGAGTCAACACAGTCATTCTTCTCCGCTATCCCTTTGCCTCGCCCTCTTCTACTTCAAAACTCTCCATCCTTCATTAGCTCCCCCAAGCCACCTTCAAGCTCTCATCCTCAAACTGCCCCGTTTGTGTCCCTGTTATCTTCTTAGCTTTCTCTTCTTTCCTCAAATCACTCAAAACCATATTTCAAAGATTCCATTATTGTTATAAATTTGTCCCCCCCAAAAAAAGAAAGTCATTATCCCTATGCCTCTGAGTTAGTTCTCTTCGTCCAAACAAAAATTATAGTCTGCATGGTTGCCTAAGTTTAAAATTTTATCTTAACCTCTCGCTAATTTTATTTATTTTAATCTCTTTGTTAGTAGATTTTTTTATTAATTTTATCTCTTACAAATTAAAGAAAATTATTATTTTAGTTCTTCATTAATATTTTTTATTAATGAATTAGTGGCATGAAAGATAGAAGAATAAAAATAAGAGATAAATATTATGTGATGGATAAAATTAATATTAAATTTTTTTTTTTGAGATTGAATGATATAATTTACATTTGCAAGGGACTACAATAGATATTATAGACAAAAAAATGAAAATAAATTAATTTCTGATAATTTAAAATTTAATTTTTAATATTTAAACATGCACTTTTATTTATATATTTTTCATAAATAAATTTTTAAATTTACAATTAGTTATAAAAAATTGTAAATATATAAATATATATTTATAAAACTTGCAAGTTACATTTGTATGTAATCTTCTTAAATGTATATTAATTAAATTACTATAAGGAAAATTTATTTTAAAAGAATTAGAGTTCTTTATTAATTATTTTTGTTAGTTAAGTAATTGTAAGATAAAAGTGAAATTGTTATGTCTTTTTTTTCTGAAAATTCATTGGGTAAAATTTGAATTGCTTGAAATAAATTTCTATGGAAATAATTGTTTTATGCTGTCATCATATATTTTACATGAATTGATTTTATTTTTATTTTATTTTTGTTTTAAATTCCTCAAATGCAAGTTATAAACCATTGGGTTTCTCATAAATTTGTAATATTAATTTCATCTTTTGCATAATGTTTATCTTTTGTTTTGGTCCTTATTTTTATGAAATCGTTAACCTACTGACAGAAATAATGATGGAAGGATTAAAATAATTAATTATTTATCTGTAAAAGATGAAATTGATACAAAAAATCCATCGGAGATGAAATTGATACAAATGAAATTAGTGAGAGACTAAAATAGAATTTTAATCTTAGTTTATATATTATATAACTTTTCTAATATAAAATATAAAATAAAGAAAATTGAATTTTAAAAGACATGAGAATGGTAATATATTAGTCCTTGCAAAAAAAAATTAACAAAATTTGAATTATATTTCTATTTCAATTAATAAAATTTAGCAGATAGCTATCAAAAATAAAAAATATGTTTTCTTTGAGCAGAATAAGAAAAAGATAAAAAAGAAATATAAAATTTTTTGAGGACAATTTATTTAATTCAAAAGAAGTTATATTCCTTCAATATCAAAATCCTATCTTCATTTATAACTATTTAAAAAACCCAAAAATTTGTCATCTTCCTCTTCCTTACATTCATACAAATATTATGAGGGAATCAAGTACACCATAAAGTATAATGATGCTTACTCTTTTGCTCATAAAAATGCAGCCCCGAATTTCTTTGTTTGGCGCATATGCTCATATATATATATATATATATATATATATATATATATATATATATATATATATAGGCTCGTAGGCATCTATTATGCCTTTGATTTGGAAACAACGCGAAGAAGAATACAAAGAAAATGAAAAATGAAAATTAACGGTGTATTTGTTTGTATGTCTAAATTATGGTATAGACCTCCATAGTAATATGATAAATTTGCTCGCGGTTGCAGCAAATGGAGACGATTAAATGGTTTGGGATGGTTAAGAGTCACCAATCTAATAAACCATTGTATTATTAAGGATTTTATTTATTTTGATAAAAAAATTATATGATAAAAAATGTATTCAATTGAAAATGTTATCTTAAACAAATGAATATTTTCTAGAATTTTGTAATGTTAATGAAAAATGTGTTATTGTATTCAAAATAGAAACGGAAAATATCTTTTAAATATATTATTTTATTAAAAGTTCCAAACATACTATTTGATATTATTGTAAAAAAATGTTGAAATAACTTCTAGGTATAAAATAATATATAGGATAATATTTTTGCTAACCTGTTTGTAAATAAATTGTAAAATTTGATTAACTATATCCAATATCTCAGTTTAAAATAAATTAATTAGTTAACTATCCACTCTTATAATTTTTATAAGAAATTATAATATCTACTCTTTAAAATGGAAAATGAGCTTTAGAGGATTATCATTTTGTATGTCAAATTAGAAATTATTATAATATAAGCCTTACTTTATTTTTTATAGCAAGTTTGTATATGAAAAAATGTTTCATCCATACACGTGAACTATAATTTTTTGAGAAATTGTTGACTTTTTTTTATCATTGGTGTACAAGATGGGTTTGTTATTAATTGACTTGCGAGCTATTAGAACTTGATGTATAGTTAAATTAGTCTCGTTTTATTCTTGTTTGCTAGTTTTTTATTATTATTACTAAAAAAATGTTTAAGGCAATTGATTATAGCATTTCCCTAATAAATCCAATTATAAAAGGGATCTCAATTGCGAAATAAACATTTAAAGAGATCAAATTAAATATCTAAATGATAATAAAAATTATATATAAACTTTTTTAATGTCAATGTCATTGCCAATCAAACTGAGAACGTAATAAAATTGAGGATTGCAATACCATTTCCTTCTATTGAAAAAAATTGCAACATCTTTTGCGAGCAAAAGTTGCATCTAAAAAAATTGAAAATTTAAAAAAGGATTTTGTGTTAGATGTTACAATTATTTATATATCTATACATGCAAATTCATTAAAAAAAAAATTTTTGCAACAACAAGTAGAAAATATATGTAATTTATTACTAGTTATTGTACATTCTTTGACATTGAGAGACACCAATAATTGACTTCCATTTAACCAAATTAGAAGTCACTTTCTACTTCTAAAACAACTCTTTCCGTTTACTCATTTTCGCTAAAAACTTCAAACATTGAAAAATAATTTTTTATCTTTTTAAAGCTTGTTTTCGGCCTAAACAAACAAATCCTAAAATTCAATTCTTAATATTTTTCATGAATTACAAACATTTGACTTTTATTCTAAAAGTTTTTTAAGATAGTATTCTTAACATTGGCATGATGCACAAATTCTATTGAAGTTCAAGAGAAGCAGTTAGGAAAAGGATTAAGGTGATTGATTTTGACTTAAGTAAATTCTAGAAATTAGATCTTGGTGAACGAACATCATTATAGAGATAAAATGAACAAAATTTGTAAGAATAATTAACAAACTTCTATAACTGAGTATATACATATTAATATAAAGCAATAATCAATAATTTCCAAATTGATATAGCAATTGGAGTGGGAATCAATTAGGTTAGGCTAGTTAGCAAGCGTAATCCCAATTGATTGCCTCTAATAATTTACTTGAATCCAATCGCGAAGAAATCCTAATTTGAATCAAATTGACTAATTCAAATTAAGGTAATTCCAAATGGGTTTATATGGTTTGAGAGACAAAATTTTGCTTCTTTATCTGCCTATATTTTCTAGAGGTCAAAAGCCAATTTTTCTTTCTCTATTCAGCCAAATTTAGGCCAAAAAAACTATCAAAAGCCTAGCATAACATAAATTTGTTCTACGTACAATTTAGTTCATATTCACATTAAATTCAAGCTAACAAAAATAATTTCTTTCAATCAAAGCATCAAATTTAAATTGTCTTAAATGAAAAAAAAAATTATGTCAAGAAACAAGACATTCCATCCAAGAGTAAGACCCCATTTCAACATATGTTATGTAAGAATCGAAATATATTTTTTGAAATAGTAAGCAATACTAAAAGTTTCAATTTAATTATTGAAAAACTTTTAATTATCTAGATTTTGAATTCAAGCCTTTTGAATTACCTCATTGCATGTTCAAAATTATTTCACATGTGGAGTGAAGATTGGCACTTAAAACATATTTTTACATAAAAACTTCGAACATAAGTGTGCATCCTTTCTTTAATTATGCAATTTGTAAGATATAGATGGTGATAGCAACGCACATCACTTGTCACTATTGTCATATTTATTTTGACAAATATAAATATGAAAATCATTTCAACTTGATATAACCTAATTTTATATCTAGAATTATATGGCTTATTATCTAGTAAAGGAATCAATTAAGTGTATTAAAGGAATTAAGATTAGAGAATCACTAATTATATAAAGACCTCTACCAAGCATGTAAGTTAAGGTTGGGCAAGTTATGCAAGCTAGGCTCACACAAGCTTAACTATATATGCTTACACCTAATACAGTCTTGAAAAATGAGGCTCGCCTTTCCCATATGTGAGATAAGCAGGTCTGCAATCAACCTGCATTGAAATGCAAATTTTTTTAATGCATTAAGCATAATACACTATATAAATCAAAACTTATTTGATTAAGCCATTAAGTCATTCCATAATACAAAATACCCTAAAAATTTCTACTGAAACACATTAAAACATACATTATTATAGCCAAATCTATCCATTATAACATAAACACATATAAAAATAAAAAGTTTTGACATAGATATCCACAATCCCCATTATCTAATAAGGGTGCAAACGAATCAAGTCGAGCCGAACATCTACATACTCAAGTTCTAACTCGATAATATTAAACAAGCTTGAGCTCGTTGAGCTTGAAAAAGTCGAGCTTGAGTTCAAGCTTAGTTCGAACACAAGTTTAATTAAACTTATTTGAATTTAAATGAGTTTTAAATTCCTCACTCTAAATTTCTGATCGAACCCAAGTATTTGAGCTCAAACTCGAGTTGAAGCTATATTTGAATTTAAACGATCCTAAATAAACTTATATGAGCTTAAAAGGACCTAAAAGAGTTTAGTAAATTTTTTATATTTACATTATATATAATATACAAGCTTAAATGGGTTTAAAAGAGCTTAGTGAACTTTTATATTTATATTATATATGATATAAAAAATAAGAATGTATTTTATATTAAGCTCGTTTAGACTCACAAACAATTCGAGCCGAATAATAAAAAGCTCAAGCTCAACTCATTTAATAAACGAGTTAAATGAGCCAAACTCATTTTGGCTTGACTCGTTAAAATTCAAGTTCGAACCGAACTTTTTATGAATCAATCTCGAACTGCTCACAAGTAGTTTAACTTGTTTACACCCCTATTATCTAACATTGATTTCAAAATAACTTAACACTAAAAAAGATCCATTTTGATTAGCCATACTGCCATAACTAAAAATGAAAACACTAGCAATAAACAATCTTAGCAAATTTCAATAATTAATAGCATTCAATATCTTAATCTTGATAGCATTCACTTATGAGCAACTTGTCATATTAGTGAAGGATAAATAAATTATTAATAATAAATAACTAAATACTTAAAAAATAAAATGAAAGCAATAAATCATTATAATCATTGAATTATATAATGGATGCAAATAAAGAAATAAAATTTTCAAATGTTTAAAGTGAAATGCAAATAATTACAAATAAAACCATACCTTATATAATAACAATTGTAATTGTACTTGGATTATTTGAATCTTTTTCCAAATAAATTTTCTCATCATCATCGCCAACATCTATAAATTATAAAATTATGATTATAATTTTTTTATAAAACTATATAAAATTTAAAAAATAATAATTTTTTAAATGAAAATATTACCAGTAGCATCAAATTAATAAAGCTAACTATATGTGTATGTGAAAGCTTAAACCTTCTTTTAAAGAAAATAATTTTTACACTTATTTAACATACGCCCTCTAATGCTAAATGTTGACTTTGAAGCCAAATTTGTGATCTCAACAAAGCATAAGCCATAAGAGAAAAGTACAAAAATCTCCTAGATTGCTCTTTCCACCATTCCCAAACATTTAGATTTCTATATAATGTAATATCAAATAATGACATCTTCAAGTAAATTCCCAATTAAGACTTGGAATTAGAAGTCAAACTAACAACTGTATTCTTGAAATTAATCCATATCTACAAAGAAAATAAAGTTATAATAATTCAAATTATATAGATAAAAAAAATCACACAAGATGAAGTTTGAAGCTTACATCAATCACATTTGAAGTATTTGTGCAAGAGGTTAAAGAATCATTAACATAGGCCATTTAATCAACATTTAGGGAGTTAGGATTAGGAGAATCCTTTGCATACTCCTTATAAAGTTTAAATAATTTAGTCTTTATCACATTAATCTTTTCTTGACAAAAAAAGGATCCATATCCTAATAATTAAATTCCAACATTGTTAACTTTAACCAAGGATTAAAGACAACTACTATTACAAGTATAATACTATATTAACTCCAATATTTATCAAATTTCTTTTTCATATTATAAGTTATGGCTTTATGACCTCATTTTCATTATTTACATTATTCATAAGAAATTTCTTAATCTTCCAAATTTGCCTAAAATGCAAATTAGATGTAGGATAATTAGATTTTGAAACCAAGTTAGTCATGTCATAAAATAATTTACAAAAAACACAAATTATCTCCCTTTTTTTTCCATTCTCTATCTGTTAGACGATGCTTATACTTATTATCAATACATGCAAGCTTAGTGAATGCAAGTTTATATTTCAAAGCACTTTCAAGTATTATATATGTTAAATTTCATCTAGTAGGCATATTCAAACATAAATATGCACTACTATTAACCCTAACCCTTATTGTATATTCTTCAAAGTTTCTCATTCTATCCTTCAACCTTTTCATACAAAAAATACTTTTTCTAATTCTATGACAAACACTTGATGCAACTGTCAACCCCCTCTTGCATAATGAAATTCAAGATATAAGTAAAATAAGAGACATGAAAAAACTCACAATCACAAAGCAAACTTCCTTCCAAAATCATTTAAGTTTTCAAGTTCTTTTGCATATTATCATTGCAGAAGCATTATCCAAAGTAAGAAAAAAAATTCTTCTCTATCCCCTAATCAATTAATATGTCAAATACTTTTTTTACCAACTTTATACCCAAATATGGAGGATGCATATAAAAAAAAGTAAGAACTATACTTTTCATGTGTTAATTTAAATCAATATAGTGTGTAGGTAGAAAAGTATATCCCTTATTAGTGTAAGTAATTTATAAATCATAAGTGAGAAATATTCTACCAAAAATTCTAAATATTTTTTTTTCAAATTCTTCTTATGTTTATCATATTAATTTAAATCATTTAATCTAGAATGTCCTTATTGAGTTAATCACACCTTATGATTTATATAGTTTTTTTTCTTCTACATGGTATGCTTAAGTCACTTAATTGAAAACTTAATATATTGTTATTGAATGTTTTAAGCATTACACCAATTTTTATAAGATTAGCCTTGCATATGTTTAAATAAGATATGCATTAAATAAGCTGTATATTTGTAAATTGGTAGATAGTTTTAAATATGGCAAATTTGCAAGATATAGAGCTAAATCAAATTGAAAATTTAGGTGAAAGTTAAAAGTAAGGTATTAATCTTAGCTTTTATTTAGGAGCTTAAAATAACACTTAATAATTTAAAGTTGAAAAAGAATCTAAATCTCCAATAGATAATGTTGACACTAGTAAGGGTAAGAGGAGGAAAAAAAGACTACTTTAGATGTGTGAATTTTTTTTTTTAACCCTGTGAGTGTAATTGATAGAAAAGCTAAGGCTAAATGTAAAGAATATGATGAACTTTTTTCTAAAGGTGGTAGAAGTCATAGTACTTCAATCCTTTATCATTATATCGAGAAATGTGATCGAACTAAAGCATTGAAAAATAATAGAATTCCTAATATAATTCATGATCACTTAAGGAAGTTGAGAAGTAGCAAAATTGATCTTAAAGTTTCAAGAGACAAAATTATCATGATTATCATAAAACATAACGTCATTTTCAAGTTTGTTAAATATCAAGTGGTTAAAGATGTGTTTAAATATTTGAATACGAATGTTCGATTTATTTTTAGAATTATTGCAAATTGTGATGTGTTAGTTCAATTAAGTAAGTTAAGTACATCATGTAATCATATGACATATGTCACAGATTTTAGCTAAAACGTATAGGACACTTTAAATACAATTTTTGAGTTTAAGCTAAAAATATTATTCCAGCTAACATCATAATAAAACATAATTATTTCTTAAGCACTACTTTATTATCAACTAATAGTGAACAAATAGAAAATAGAACCAATGACAAACATAATTATTGTTCTAGCTAACTTCTAAAGAATGAATTCATCCTCTTTCTAGATGCAATTTACTTATGAATAAAATGGCAGAATGAATAGCAAATAGAACTAAATCAAATGTCAAAGAAAAAGTGAATAGAACAATAAATGAAAGGCAAACAATGAATAAAACCACATCAAATGCCAAAGAGATTGTTTATTGATATGTTATCTTTGTTACTTACTAGTCCATGACTCAACAACTAGACATTAAAGCATAGAATAGTGATGTTTACTTCTTGTAGGTGACATCACCACTATTATTGGTGTTGAGTTGTTGGGTGGCTACTACTTACTACTAAGGTTCTACTTAATAGGGATTGGTGAAATTGAATGAAAATAAAGACACAAACATAAGGTAGGAAAGATGCAAGGTAAAAATAAAACCTATGAAATGAAAGAGAAAGAGTGAGACTATATCACGTGAAAAGTGTGAGGCAGAGGTTGACGAATGATAAATATTTTTTTATGCATTTGTTTTGTTTACTTTAAATATTAATGAATTATGTTTTAAAACTTTTTTCAATCTTTTTTTATAACTATTACTGATTCTTATATATTTTATTTACTATATTTTCATAATTAAAATTCAAATGAGTTTAATTTTAATTTGTTATTGGATTTAGATCATGGTATCATTTTTAGGTTGATTGTGATTGTTTTTGCTTTACTAGGTTGAATATAATGTTAGATTAGACCGTACACTTACAAGCATCCATATTATATAAATTGGGGAAAAAAAAGCCTGTAATCAACCGATTTAGGCTAGTAATAAAAATAAGCTCATTTTTTTTCCCTTAGACCACCTTACACTTACGAACTGCTTATTGTGATCGTAGGCCTCTAGCCTATTTTATATGCCTAACCCTTATTGCCTAAAACACAATTATAATAATTTTCCAAAACCACCAAAACTTAAACTATGCCCTAAACCCCTTAGACCTAAAACCAAAATCCTTGAATACTATTCATATATCCCAACAACCTCTACACAACTTTTTTTAAATTCATATCCTTTGCTTACATTTTTCCTTTCACACATCATTCATACCATAAACCTTAATATATGAACCTTTCCACCCTTAGTTCACCCTAAAACCTTATATTTAAAAAAAACTAATAAAATTACTCGTAGTTGTCCTGTATCATACTATTACTAGCATATTGTCAAAAATAACATTTAAGGCCTTTTCTTATTGCATCACATTAACAAGTAGTTCAACATTTCATGAAGTTAATATAAATGTTCAACAAAAAGAAATTAATACATTAAATAAAAAAACTAGCTTTTGATAATAGATAGTCCTAGTATAATTATATATTCCATTTTTACTATCAACAAGTAAATCCTTTTTCAAAAAGAAAAAAGAAATTGATACCATATAGAATAACTTAAAGCAAATAAAACACTAGTATTAAACTTACACATCTTATAATGTCTTACACTTTTAATTAATGTTGAAAAAAGAAAAAAGTAAGCAAGTAATTTCAAGTTCCAACAATTATTGTTAACATTTTATCTTCAAAATATTAACATCTAATTCTATTTTATAACAAGTAACTCATTTGGCATTTGCAATGTTATAGAGGTAGAGCAGAATAATTTAGTCCTAAAATATAAATATAAGGAAGCCTAAGTAAATGCTAGAAATTATAAACTAATAAAAAATTTATCAACTAATATTAGCCCCTTCAAAATAAACCTCTTCAATTCTTATTTTGCAAATAAAATAGAAGCCCAAAATGCAATCATCCACCATTTATTCCACTAAATATCAAACACCTATACTTGTTTATTATAATTAATCAAAAGAGAAAGAATAATAATTGTATTTTAAGTAATAAATTAAACCAAAAATGGTGAAACTTATTGCAAGCAAGGATCCTCCGCTAACACGACCTTCGCAACCTTCAATGAGGCCTTCTTAAACTTTACAACAATGGAATGTATGTTAAGGCAATGCTACAAAGTGAAGATGATAAAGAATTAATTAGCAAAGTGGTGTACATAATAGTATCAGGATGGTTAGAGCTTTATTAAGGCAACTTTACAAAGGACTCATAGATTAAAAATAGGCATTTTGCCCTTTCTCAATTGTAATTGAGGATTTTAGTTAAAGCTAACATTTGATTATTTAGCCAATCCAAATGGCACTATTTGGTGTCCGTGTTAGGCAAGTTTTGGTAATGGGGGATAAGACTACACCCACCCACTACAAACCAATCCAATTAATTTTGTTATTTTTTTAAATCATCCTTACTCGATTTTAAATTTAACTTAATCCCAGCTGCCAACTTTTGGTTTGGGTTAGTTATTATTGGGTTACTAAAAAAAATCTTTCTCTTATATAGCAAACATATAAGCAATGTAATGGAATATGCGCAAAATAAAATTTGGACTTTAATATAAATAAAAAAATCTTTCAAGATAAATGGAAATAGTCAAAAGATAGTATACAATAGAATCTTTTTATTATTACATATCCATTTTAATAGATAAATAAACATCGATATATGAAGGAAATTTTCTACAATTCATTAATTTGTTTATTTTCTTAAAAGGAAAATTGAAAGAATGCATTTATTATAGATCTAAGACTAAAAAAGATTAATTAAAGGAGAGCATTTATTGCACACTTTTCAATAGATACCCATTTCTTAGAATAAACAACATAATCTGAATCAAAATGCCAATAAAATGAAGAAAGATTATGGCATATTATTTATTCAATATGTTAATTCTTTTTTATCAATGGTGGGATAGTGTTCTTTCTTTTTGTGAGCAAATATTTTAAAAATGAAGTTTTACTTTCTTAAAGTGAAATTTGTTGTGTAATTCCTACTTTAGTGCTTAGCTTCTCACTGAGTCTTTGATTCTAGCTCAAAATAGTTATAGAAGGTTAAAAAGGTTATTTGGGAGATAAAGATAAGGGCAAAGATTGGATTCTAGTAGGTACACATATTCTAATTATTGAAAACCCAATTTGGCTCAAATTCTAAAGCTGAGAAGAAAAATTAATTGAAAAAAAAGAATAATATTTCTTTCTCTTAAAATGAAGATTTTGGTTTTGACCATTCTTATACATTTATCTTCCTTTATTTGATAATTAATATCCCTTTAGTGACTTAAATGCAAGTCATGAAGTCTAATAAAGAGTTCAAATATTCCAAAAAAATGAAAATTGTAATATTCAAACTAATATATTTTTTAAATTTCTTTTATTTTTAAGCCTTAAATTTTTCATTTTAATTAATTGTATTACTTAAAATTTTCCTATTTTAGGAGTTTAAAAAAATAAAACAATTATTTGTATATTTAATAGTTTAAATGCTATTTAATTTACTTTATTTTACTTTGCAATAAAAACTCAATAATTTAATTTTTTTCTTCGTAATATTATAATTATATATATACACTTAGCTAGGGTGTTAATTCAAGATTACTTCAAATGATTTTTTTATAAAGTTTATCTTATAAAATTAGGAATACTTAACAAATATAAATATGGTGATTTATAAAAATATTTACAAATGTTTTAATAATTAATTTTTTAAAAATTTATAAAGTTACAAGATATTCATCTTTGAGCTTTTAGACTCATTAAGTTAATATAGGAATTGTTAGGGATTAATGGTTGTGATTTGATAGGAATGGAACTTTATAAAAAAATGTAGCTAAGATTTTTATTCTAAATTGCTTAACCTATTCCATGTCACATTTCAATTTTCTTTCCACACTTATCCTTGAAAGTCAACCCAATCAAAGGCTAAAATTGAAGTACATTAGGTTTATACTACATTCTAGTGTATAAAATAAACTTCCTAAATTCTCTTTATTAAGTCAAACTTTAATTTATTTTTCCAGCTCCCATATCTATTCCCTATTATCTCCCTTTTTCTTTCATAGGTACTATCCTTTCCTTCCATCTTATCATTCCTACCCCTGTATCTTTTCTCCCTCATCATCCTTCTAACCACTATAACCCATAACAATAAAAAAGAGCCATTGGGGTGAAATTAGGTAGAGGAAAAAAAAAGGCTATTTATCTATTTCTTTTATTAGCATCTACTATATCTCCATCGTTAGCCAAGTTACTGATAACCTCCTTGAGAAGAAGTAAGCCATTTTAAAGCATAATATCTTAATGAACATGATACAAGAATCCATATATTCTATCCATTTTGATTTCTTACTTTAATTTTAGAAACATAAAGAAGAGATGATTTAAATTGTTAAAGTAGCATAATTAGAGCTTAGAATAGGAAAACATGTTAACTAAAAATTTGCTTATGAATTAAAGGGACTAAGTATAAAATCTAGTGGATTTTTACTTATTGACTTATTTATTTACTTTCAATTATTCTTTAACTAAGTTTTAAAATATTAGTTTTAGGTAAATATATACTCACTAAATATATAACTCATTCATTCTTTTATTTTAAGACATTTTTATAAAAGAATTTGAAAATTGGAAAAATGTCAATTTAAATTAAATCTTAATAAGTATTGTGTATAAAAATTTTCTTATTTTTCATACATGGTTATGTTTTAGTATTTGTTAGTTAGGTCTCAAGATTACATTCTAAGGTGAATGGCCTTTACTAGCACCTAAAAACAAAGGAGACTTTATTTGTTTATTTTAATATTAATGTCACATTTTAGTATTATAAAAAATAAAAGTATTTTTGTTAATTCAAATTTTACATAATCTACCATTAAGGTTAGTGGAAATCAAATAATGAATTCCACGTAGGCTATAATCAGGTTGAGTTGTGACACAAATATGGACCAAATTGAAGAATTAATTTGACATTAAATTTTATTAGGAAAGATAATAAATAAATTACCCTAAAAAAAATAAATAAATCCAAGTTGAAATAATTCAGAAATTAGATTGTGATTGTTATAACCTTCTTAAAAATTTAAAATATTTTAAAGAAAGAATAGTAAAATTTGTAAGAAAAAGAAATAGAATAAAATTATGTGTAAAGAATGGTTAATTATATGAATAATCTTGAAATGTGAATTTTGTATAAAATAAATGAGAAAAAGTAAGAGAAGTAAAATGTTTAAAGGTTAAATATGTTTGAAGATAAGCACTTTAATGCGAAGAACATTTAAGTTCACTTTTTAAATTTTATCTATTATTCCTAAATTTCAACCCCAAAACCTTATTTCTTTCCTACAAATATCTTATAACCTTCCTTTCTTTTATCCTCTTCATTTCTTCTTCTTCTTCTTCTTCTTCTTCTTCTTCTTCACCTTCAATCAAAGTAAAAAGAGAGCAAATCTTCATCAATTTTTTAATTCAACCAAAGTAAAACTTTTTATATCTACGCTGTTACTAAGCTTTTCTTTAATTCTTTAAGAATTAATTAGTTTGAAGCATTTTAGCTCAAAGGAAGGATTTGAGCTTTAACTTAAAGATTTTGCTTTTTGAATAATTAAAAACTATCAAATCATAATTCATTCTAGTAATACCTCTTCTATACAAAATGAATAAGCATTCTAGCTTAACTTTAAGGATTTGATTGGAATTGTTATTAAAATTAAGTCTTATTAGGTTTTGTGATTTCTTAAAAATGGTGTTGAATAGAGAATTTTGGCATGAATCTTTGATAAGTATCATAAGAATAACATTGTAGGTATGATATATAATGATTTAGTTTTGTATTATGGCTTGTAAAATGAGACTTTAATGAATAAATCATAGGTGAACAATGTTTTTTTAAAGGAAACTCTACACAAAATCAAGTTACAATCGATTATATAACTAATTATGCTATAAAATATGCTTTCTAGATAAGTATATTTGGCTATATAATCGACTATGCCAGTAGGATCTACTTTCCAATAGTCTATAATCAACTATGCACCTATAGAGTTATTCTTAGGGATTGTGTAATTGACTTTGTAGTCATCTATGAATTGTATGATTACTTTATAAACCCCTATAGTCAACTATAATCTTGCAGAGTTGCTCTCAAAGTCTCCATAATTGAGTATACAGTTTATAATGCTCTATTAGGCTTCATACATCATCTATTGAAAAGGGTCAAGGTATAGTTAAGTGTTTTATAGTATTGAAATTGATTGTTACACTTTAGTTAAAATGAATATAATATGCGAGGCTATGCAAAGAAGCACAAAAATGTTATAACACATGATCTATGCATATAACCAAATTATCTTGCTATGAAGAAGTAATATAAAGCCAAGCGAAAAGGCATGGTATTATTAAAATATGAATTATGAGTTGTAATTTAACTTATATAGCCATAAACGAGCTTAAACTGTATTATCTTATAAATAGAATACCAATGTAATGGCTTGTATAGGATAAAGATGACTTGAAGAGACAATAATGAACTTATGATGGATAAGAATGAATATGAATAACAAAGAAGTTTACTTACTTTTTAATTTAATTATTCTTGAATTATTATTACATTACCCTCAGAATAAATGAGATATAATGTGTTGTTATGATAGTACACAAGAATGATATTGGATTATTATAAATGAATTGTGAAATGAGAGCGTAAATATATTAGATTTATGATTTAAATTCCCCACAAAGGGTGATTGTGTAAAATATTAGTATAATTGTGAATAGGTTTAATATTGCCTGTGTATACCTGAAAGGTAGGTCACCTCTTGCGATGTTTTTTTTCCCCTTTTAACAAAGATATGAGAACCTATTAAGCTTTGATGGAAGTTCCTTATATTAAAATCAATGATAAAATCTTTGTTAGGTTATAATTAAATTTGTGTTATACTTTAGTTATAATTACCATTACTTGCTTGCTTAGTTTATAAGAAAATTTACTTTTTTTCTCTTTCTTCTCTTTTAAATAAGGAAATTTCTCCTTTAAATACTTAATTGCTGGTAGATAAAGTGGAAGTAAGCTAATTTGTGCATTATGATATTAAGGTAAATTATTGAACAATTGGAATAGGTGGCAATGCATATCTATTTTTGTGACAATTAGACACTCAATCACTCTTACTACTACACATTTACACTTCTTTATAAATATGTAGTGTTATCACTTGATGCATGATGCATTGTCTTCATAAATAATGTTAGTAAGTAGTTGTATGTAATAACTTTTTACACCAATTATGTGCCTTGAAAATGCGATGTGACAATAATGATGAGCAAAGTTTCATTATCATTAAGAGTTTCAGGGGTTTATCATTGGAGTTCATTTTTCAAATTGCAAAACTTATTTCCAAAATCTGAAAATATTCAAAATCTTACAGGTCTACTGACCCTACGCACTTGTCACAATCCTAAGCTTAGAAAAATTGTGCTATAGATAGCATAATTTTCTCAATTTCTACCTTCCAATTATTTGGTTATTTGGCTATTTCTATCTTTTCAATTTTTTTTCCTCTTTTTATTTCAAAATTTAATTAACTTACTCCAAGAACGATTGGTTTCTTAAAAATTAAGATTAGGATCTTCGATAATGATTCGCATACGGTGCAGTAAAACCAAGCAGCTCGAAAATTGATAATTATTTAATTTAACTAATTTTTAATCCATACATTCTATTGTTATATTTTTATCGTATATTTAATATATATTTTTATAATTAAAATGTTAATTTATTTTTATAAATTTAATTTAATATAGATAATAATATTTTTAATTCTGTTAAATATTATATATTTTTAAAAAAATATATTTTTATTATTTAATTAATTATAAAAGTATTAAATTAAGTTCGAACTCAACTCAAATTCACTTTAATTTAAATAAGCTAAATTCTATAACGTTCAAACTGATCTTAATGATTTCACTTCTTTGGAGTAGGAAGCCTATGAAATTAAGGACCAAGGAGAATTATCGAAAGAAAAAGGATGGAGGACAATAAATAGGTGAATATATGTTAGATTTTTTGTTTTGCTTCGGAACGGAACAAATAGGGAAATTCTTCTTCTCAAATTTCCTTTTTCTGCAATTATTAGTTGAAACACGTAGGTGGATAAAAGAGAAGATGATTATTTTGTTTTTATACCGCTCCTAACTCGGAATAAAATTTGGGTAATTTTTTTTTAAATCTTTGTTAAAAGATTTAATCAAACTACGATATTTGTTAATTGTTCTATTCTAAAAAAATTACTGTGTGAACAATTATGATGTTATCATTATTAATAATAATTAAATAGAATAATTGACATACATATTATAATTTAATTAGAAAAATATTATAATAAATACTTAAAAATTTATTTAAATTTTATCCTTTAACTTAACTTTGAATTTTTTTTATGATATTAAAAACAGCTAATCACTTGATTCCGACAAACAAAAAAATTATAATCTAATCTAGAATGTAAAGCTATTTGAATTAAAGTTCTCTTGAATTAAGTCTTTAAAATTTATAATTTTATTTAGAGTAATAAACTAATAGTACATTTATCATTTTCTATCTTTTTTAACTAGTCAATTCAAGATTTCAACGTGAAGTTCACTTACGCAATATTGAATCAAATTTAAAAATATTAATTCGATTAGTCAAATTCAAAATATGGAAAGGAAAAAATATTAAAAACAAGTCGGCGAAGTTTTACCGTTTTATTTATTTCTACAAACAAGATTTAGCACTTTCGAAAGAGTTCAACTTAAGAATTTAATAATAATAAAAACTATTCTGAAGTTTCTCATGATTTATCAAAGTTAAATAGATCTCTCTTTTAATTTTAAATTTTAAGTAAATATCTTTTATAAAAAAAAAAAGAGGCTACACTTCAATGTTGAATTTAAAATTTTCCACAAAAAATAAAAAAAAATTCATGTAGTTAAAAATAGTGCAATATATTAAATTTAAGGAGTTAAAACATAACAGATAGGAAATTTAAATTTATTATTTTTCTGCTGTGGTAACTTTTTTTAATGAAATATTTTCTTTTCATTTATTAAGAATGTAAAATATTTTATATTAATAGTGAATCAATTTTTTTGGTGTATATAATGGACCAATTTTAAGCTCTTATTCTAAAAACTATATTTAATATTTTCAAATGAGTTAAATTTAAGAATCTAGAAATATAAAAAAATTATTCTGAACTTTCTTATGGTTTATCAAAATGAAATATATCTTTCTTTTAATTTTAAATTTTAAGTAAATATCTTCCATAAAAGTAAAAAGACTCATTTGAAAATATTAAATATGGTTTAACATTAAAAAGAAGGATGTTATACTTCAACAATAAATTTAATTTAAAAAAATGAAAAACTGGTTTTGTAGTTAAAAATAATGTAACATATTTAGATATTTTATTTGCAGAGATAACTTTAACTAAATTTAAATTTGTAAAGTTAAAATTTATTGTGAAATTTAAGTTTATCATTTTCCACTTGCACTAAAATTTTATTTTAATCTTCAAAATATTCAATTTATATCAATTTTATATCTAAAATAAGAATTATATCAAATTTGGTTCTTAAAATTTTAAAGTTGAATAAAATTTTAATTCCTATAAGAATTAAAATTTATATTAATTTAATTTATGTGAGGAATTAAAATTTTACTTGAATTTAAAATTTTAAAAATTAAATTGATATAAATTTTATTTTATAAATAAAATTAATATAAATTAAATACTATATAAACTAAAATTACGTTTTAGAAAATGTTTGGCAATTGACTTTTTAGATGATTTTTAGATTGTTTGACTAAAATTAATGATTGACTAGTTAAATTAACTAATCTTAATATTTAGTAATCAGTTGATGATTAGATCAACTAATTATTTTTAAAATCACCATTTCCTCCAAAAAAAAAGAGAGTAGTATTTTGGAATTAGTTGATCATAAAAATGATTAAATCATCCTTGACTAATTTTAATATTTTCCATTTTATACTTTTAAAAAATTTATTAATATATAATATTTATTTCTACATAAAAAATATTATATTTATTTGAACAAAAAATTAAGTTTTATATTTTTCATTTTTTATTCTAAAAAAATACCTATCATTTTTCCCACTATCAATTTATAAAAAATTATAATGTTTATTTTTATATAAAAATTAAATTATTATAATTATTAATTTCTAAAAAATTTAATAACTAAAAAATTATATTAATTTAATTTAAAAAATGTTTAATATATAATAAATTATAATAATATATTATTTACAAAAAAATATAATTTACTTAAATAATATATAAAATTAAAATATTAAAATATTATTAATTATAAAAATATTTAAATAAATTATAAAATATATTTATATCCTTATATATTATTTTATATATTAATAACTGATCATAAATATTTAATTTTATCATATATTTTTATTTAAATAATTAATATAATTAAATAATTAAATTAATTAACATATTTAATTCTTAATTAATAATATAATCAATTAATTACTAAATAAAATTTTCATCTTCTCATTAAGCAGCTTTTTTTTAGTTATGATGAAACTAACTTTTATCCTTTTTTTACAGCAGAATATGCATAGGCAAGTAGGGGGAAAGGGGAAAAGAGGTAGGCAGACTGCGGACATGTGACTCGAAGAGGCAATGGGCCCAAGCCATGAGTTTGGTTGTCTCGGGGTTTGTACACATTTTGTTCCAATAATTGCCCGAACAGGGAAAGCCAACGGCCCCTCGTACTGCGATCCACACCTTTTCCTCACCTCAACCTGATGGCCCCACCAATTTCAATTAACTACATCTTTTTTGAAAAAATCTGTAGGATTGTTATATTGGCATACTTACATACTATTAAAGAATAGTTTAATTTATAGAAAATTTTATGAAAAGTATAATTAAAAAAATTATTTAATTGTTTATTAAGTGTTAAAATAAGATAATTAAAATTTTTCAAAAAATATTATTTCCCATAAAATATAAAAAATAATTTACTTGCTTCTTTCTTAATAATTGAACTTCTTGCATCTTTTATAAAAATAAATATAAAATTATATTTATTAATTTTAACTAATAAAAACTTTGTTCTTTTAATTTAAACTAAAATAAGTTAAACGTGAAATTATTAATATTGAAATTTTTTTATGTTTTTTGTTAGTAATTGTTATTTATTTCTTATTCTTTTATTATTAATCTTTATTTATAAAAATTTAAAAAATGTAAATTACATAGGCTCATTGAATAACTACATTAATTTTCGTGGTTGTTAAAAATAAAAAATTTTAAGTTAAAAAAATTATAATACAAAAGATACAAAATATAGCACTTAAAAAATTAAAAAGTACTAAAATTCTTTAATATTTTTAGGCTATTTATATTGTAATTATAAAGAGTATGATAATTATTTCATTAGCACTTTTAAAAAATTTTAAAGTTAAATTAAATAAAATATAATAAATTAATTCCTAAAAAATGTCATTTCCTGAATATTGATTAAACAATTTTAAACATTCTTTGAAAGGTTCATAAAATGATTTACTTTTTGAAAATTCAATTTCCTAAAAAAATTTACTTCATATATCAGTCAAATAATTCCTAAAACTAATTATTAATGTGATATTATATGACATACTTTAAAATATTTTTAACTTAATGTATAATTAAATTTAGCAGCGTATAAAACTTCCTCTCATCTTGACTTTCATTGCATGTTTTTTAATCAGGTTAGTTGTGCTTTGTTTGATTTTTTTTTTATTTTAATTTTATATTTTGGTGAAGACTTCGGCAAAAAAATTATGGAAATTGCTACGGATGGCAGGCTACCCGGTTAGGACACGTGAATTTTATAACCGTCCATAAATAGTGTTATAAGAATTTTTTTATTTTTAATTATACCTAAAATTTAATGAATTTTAAAATTTCACCTCGCCCCATTATCAGCAAACCTTCATCATTTCATCGTTGCTTTCTCTCTCAGTTTACAACAAATTTGTTAAAATTTCAGTATCAAGGGACATAGAAGGTGGAACTGTGGGGAATTAAGAAGATAAATTTACAGGTTTATATTTTGTTATGACCCTTCCCAGCCTATAACCAACATGAAATTCGATTATTCAATTTCATTAGCCTAATCTACTTCCTTTTATTTATGTATATATGCATATAAAGGATGAGAAAAGGGATGATTATAGAGTAAAGTATTAAAGACACAGTATTTCACCCTAATTTTTTCAAAGGTTCTGGAATTTTGTTAGAAGCTCTGTTATATAATGCGTCCAACAAGTTTTTTTACTTGCTCTCAATTCTTGATTGGATAAATCATACTTTGATTGTTTTAATTGCCAAAGGGTATTCCCATAAAAATTTAAACAGTTATAAACCTATGAGTCTTTGTACCACTTTTCTAAAATCATTTTAAAAATTATTGTTGCTAGAATTAAGTCATTCATGAAAGATCTTATCTTCCCTTTTCAAGTTGCTTTTGTGGCTTCGAGGAAACCAGTTAATAACATTATAGTTTTAAAAGAGTTAGTTCATACAATAAATAAGTTAAAAGCAAAAGTTGGCCAAATGATTTTAAAGTTAGATACGGAGAAAGTTTATAATTTCTTGGAATGGAGCTTTATTAGAGATTTTTTGTTTTTCTTTAATTTTTCTGAAAACTTTATCAGTTTAATTATGAACTTAGTTACTAGAGTCTCCTATCAAGTCTTAGTTAATGGAAGTAAGTTAAATATTGTATCCTTCCAGAGTTCTTAGACAAGAAAACCCTCTATCTCCTTATTTATTTATACTTTGTATAGAATATCTTCATGTTTTAATTGACCAACATTATGCCTAAAAAGATTGGCCTTTTATTAAGACTAGTAAGGATGGTGTTCAAATCTCCTATCCTTTTTATGTTAATGACGTGGTTTTGTGCGCAAAAGCAGATCTTAAAAATTGTCAAACTATTAACCAAGTTTTGGACCATTTTACTTAGATGTCTAGTTTAAAAGTCAACAAAGCCAAATCTAGACTTTATTTTTCAAAGAACATAACCTTCCTTGTGCGTGATCATCTTAGTGATGTGCTAGGTATACCACATAGAGGAAGTCTAGGAAAGTATTTAGGTAAGGCTATCAAATGGGTCGCGACCCATTCCATGATCTGTTTTTACGGATACAGACCCTTAAAATTAAGCTCATTTTTAACGCGAATAATACAGATCAGCCTGTCACAGATTCGGTCCAGTCTGCAATGGATCAACTTGTATCAGTGAAGTTTGCGAGTTTTTAGTTAAAACTTATAGATTGACCTATATTCGCACAAGTTTTGTGCGGATTTGAACCTTTAAAATTGAATCCATTTTTTAACACAGGTAATATGAACTGATCGGTCACTGACCCGACCCATTTTATAGATCTATATTTAAGTATGGAAATTAAAGGTAACTACAAGGCTTTTGATTTGACTTTTATTGTAGATAAACTAAGGAAAAGGATTGATTGTTGGAAATCTAGAAACTTATCTACTGCTTGAAGAGTTTGTCCTCATAAATTTTACTCTGCCTGCCATTCCTTTATATCATAGGAGTTATTCTAATATCCCCAAATCAGTCCATAACCAGTTAACAAAAGTTATTAGAAATTTTCTGTGGAGAGGCACTCAAGATACTAGGAAACTTCATTTATTAGATTGGGACATTGTGACTTTCTCAAAGTTTATAAGGAATCTAGGGATTAAAGATACTGCCACCATGAACCTAGCCTGCCTAACTAAGTTAGATTTGTCTTTCATCCAAGAAAAAAACCCTTTATGGATAAAGGTTTTAAAATCTAAATATCTGGGGGTAGACACTCAAGGTTAGGTTATCATTAGGAAGAATATATCCCATAACTAGAAAGCTCTAAAAACTACCAAGGATATTCTCCATCAGGGGATCAAATGGATTATAGGTAATAAAAAACAGATTAACTTCTGGGTAGATAAATGTTAGACTTAGGCCCTTTGTAAAATTTGATTGCCGAACCTTTTCCTCTTTAACATACAAATCACATTGTGAAAAATTATCTGAGTGATGGATATTGGAACCTCAACTGGCTTCCTATTAAGTTGCCAAATGAAATAACCTCACTGATATTAGGTACCCTTTTTTTTATCCATGATCAAAGAGATAAAATAGTTTAGGGTTTCTCCAAGTTTGGCCTTTGTACTGTAAAAAATGTTTATATCTTTTTAAAATGCCCAAAATTACAATTTATTAATCATGATTTTTCTTGGGTTTGAAAGATAGATGTTTATCTAAAAATTCAATTTTTTGAGTAGTTGATTGTCTTACATAAACTCCAACAATGGATCTTTTAATAACCAGAAGCATGAATATCCTTTCTCACTGTGTGTTTTGCAAAAGAGGGTTAGATAGTACAACCTATATATTCTGGGAATCCTTTGTATCCATGTCTGTTTGGAACTTCTTCCCTCTCCTATTTTCCTAACATTCATGTTTTCACTTGGACTTTAAGGTTTGGATGAAGAATAATTTAACTTCTAGTAAGCTAAGTTCAGCAGTTCAAGTCCCATGGAAAATAATTTTTACATTTACCTTATGGAACTTATGGCTCTATCGATATATGAAAATATTTAATACTAGTAATGGAAATGTGAATTTATTAGCTAGAATTCTAAGTAAATTTTATGAGTATTGGGCTGTTATGGCAAAACCAAACTGCTTATATAACAAACAAGTAATGTAATGTGGATGGGAGCCTCCTTTGATAGCTTTCTATAAATTAAACTCTAATGATGCCTCTAAAGGCAATTTAGGCTTAGTTGGTTGTGCTGCTGTTATTAGAGACTACAATGGAAATTGGGTGATTGGGTGCTCCAGGGGATTGGGAATTTACTCAAATTTTGTAGCAAAAGTTACAGGTTTGAGAGATGGTCTAATGTTAGCAAGAAATAAAGGATTGCTCCCCCTTATAATTGAACTAGATGCCATGTTTATTGTCTTTGCTTTTTCTAATCCTAATACTAATATATTTGTTCATGTTAGCAGCCTTCTTGAAGAGTGCAAGGATCTTTTGCAGTAGTTAGGGAAGCCATCAGTGCAATATACTTATAGGGAAGCTAATGGTGTAGCGGATTTTATTGCTAAAGCTACTATAAATACTAGTAATAGATTTAATATGTTGATGTATCTACCTATTGGAGTTTCAATACTCCTTGACTATGATGCAAGGGGCGCTAAGTTATTCAGAACTTTGTAGCCTTTGTTTGGTTTGTTAATAATTCCCTTTACTTACAAAAAAAAAAAGAATTATGTTCATCAAGACAATTTTATGATAACGAGAAAATAGATTTATTTATAATTCATTATAATTTGAGAATAAGTTGACTTAATTAGCTTGATTTAGAAGAGTTTATATTTTTCTATATTTTCTCCATATATTTTAAAGCTCAATAACATCTAGTTACAATAAAATATCTACTGCTATTAGATGTTACCCTAAGAACAATTCTTGAGAGATTTATTCTTATGATAAAATATCTATTTATAATAAAATATTTATTACTATTAGATGTCATCCTAAGAAGGACTTCTAAGAAATTTATTCTTATGATAGTGGTGGAGGTAGCTTGATATGAGAATTTATAAAATACAATCTGGAGAGATAAATTTAAGCTTACTAAATAAGTATGTTAATAAATATAGAGCATAAAAAAATCCATTTAAGTTTTTACCAATCTAATTTATCCTTTTTTAACCTAAATACTCTTGTCTCACAATTCATAACACATTTTCATTAATATTATTAAAACAATCTCATAAACATTTTCATTAATATTATTAAAACAATCTCATAAACATGTATATCACATCCAAATCACGAGAAAAGAATAAATGCTCATGAAAAGAATAAATGCCCATTATATTCCATATTTTATAATGCATAATGCCAAATGAAGTTCATAAAAATTTTGAGGAAGGATTTTTATGGAAATATAATGACAATAAGTTCATATCAATCATGAAGATGATAGGCTACTGGGCTTCACAATATTACACTGGCTCACCACTCGTAAAGATAATAGGATTCCCATTTTCAATGGGCCTACTCCTTTTGTAGGGTAACAGCAACAATTAACAATGAAAATATGGATTTAAATATGGGTTCCAACGAGCTTGGCTCATCATTTCAGACCGTGTGGATAAATCCACGAGCCGACCAACTTATTTTGATAAAATGTATATTTAGATAATATACAAACAAATTTAATTTTATGAGAATAAAATGAGTTGATGCAATGATACAATATTACAATATATTTGTGTAAATATATTTTTAAAATGTTTTATTTTTAACTTTTATATATAAATAAATTGACATGTGAACTAATCCAATTTGTACTACGAGTTGGATATTATAAAAATAAAAATGTTATATGCATTCCCTTTTTTTTTTGTATCTATTAAGTTAAAATTTATAAATTTTTCTAATCATAATATATTAATAACCATTAATTTATATTCAATTCCTAATTTTGAATGTTATTTTTAGTATATATAACATTATTATTATAAATATAAGGATAATATTATTCAAAATTTGACTTTGAATATTTTTACCATTATATTGTATTTAATAAATTAAGATGTACATTTTTAATTTTAATGCACTTACATTAAAATTTAATAAAATAATTTAAAAGTAAAATACTCAACTTACTAAAATATCGGACTCCCAGTAATATCACCCTAAAAATAAACCTATAAATCTAAATGAAGTATTCTTTCCATTCCCCTTTAAATATTGTTTAATGTTGATGTATAAAGATTAAGAAAAATAAAAAATAATTTTAATTTTAAAATACATAAATTATAATTATTAGTAAATAAAATTATTCAATATTTATTTAAATAATAAAATAATATTTAAAAAATAAAAATTCAATTTTAATTTTTTAAAATGATAGATAAAAGAAAATAAAAATTTTCTCCTTAAAATCACGTTTAAAAGAAGAAAATAACTTCTGCATGTCAACAGCTCGCACTGGTCAGTACAAAATTGGGTAGACTAGTGGTAGAATGATGGCCAGAACCAAGTATAGTTCCTACTGTTTCTGCTGTGTCCTGTTTGTACCCAAAAAAAAAAGGGTGGACTAGTCCACTTTGTCGGTGCCAAAAACGATGTACCTAGGTTTAATTTCATACCTAGGAGTGAAGAAAAGATGCTACTTGTGGAGCTTTTCAACTCTCAACATTGTTAAATGACTTGTCATCTTTGTTATGAAAAAATATTCAATTTTTTTCCCTTTTTAATACTTCCCATCCTTTTTCTTTGTTTTAAAACTAAGTTACCCAGGGAAATATTTTCAAAATACTTGGAATACAAAACTTTTCTTTATATATTTTGAAATTTTACAAAAAAAAAAAACCTATATAACCACTCAAATAATTAAAATGATCTCGTTGAAACACTCTACAATTTATACTCTAATCTCCTCAACAATTTATTTTTAAATTCATCCACGCACTTACTTTTCTACTCTAAAAATTAAGAAAAATAAATATATATTTGTAAAAATAAAAATAATTTTTATAATTAAGTTAAAATTCGAACGGGACAATTCTATTCTGTCAAAAAGGGCCAAAAAAGAGAAGAAGCATGAAAGGCCTTACTATGGTAAGAAAGGTTTTTAGTGATTAGATTTTCATACAATTGTTGTACATATCTAACAAAGAATTGGAAGAGGATTTACAAATTAATTAATAATTTGGATGGTACGAATATTTCTAGCGTTATTCAAAATTACATGACAAATTTAATAATTAATAAATTAAATTATTAAATTAAAACCATTCAATTATAATTATTTATTTTTTCAACAGTTATAATTGATAATAATTTCCTGGACCGTCGGAACATGATCAACCAATAGAGCTCATATTAGCGACAGAATGAGAGGTTACCAGAAAAGGAAAAACTTACGAGACGTGTTAATGAATGTGAATCGGAAACCTTCATCAGAAGCGAAGCAAAGGATTTTCTCTGTTTACCAGAAAAAGCGGGAGAGGTCTTTCCACCAAAAGCAAGGCAGGGAGATTCTACTTTTCCCCTCTGCCGGAGGGAACCTAATTTTAAAATGGTATCATCGCAAAATGGACCAAACGACAGCCAGCGGCGTCTCGGCTTTCAATGTTTGATTTGAAAAAAATAATTTTTAAAAACAGTTTATAAATAAGAATTTTTATTTTTAAAAATAATAAATAAACAGGCCAAGTTATTTGAAGAAATTGAGTATATTTATTTATTTTTTAATTTTTTTTATATATTTTTAAAAATAAAATTTCTTATTTAACAACCATTTTTCATAATCTATTTTTAAAAATTATAATTATAAACATGTAATCTAAAAATAAAAAACAAAAATAATTTTTAAACAACTTTAACACTTCTATTATTTATTTTTTTCTCAAATATTAAAATGTTTTTTAAAAATAAAAAAATAATTTTTAAAAATAAGAAATAAAGACATATATACAAATAGAATCCTAAACTCTTGTTCTTTTATTCTTCAAAATAGACTATAATATATTACTAACATAATAATATATAAATAAATTATTAAATTTATACTTTTAAAATTGAATTTAATATATTATATTATAATATATCAACAACCAAATATTCCTTAACATCACAGTGTTTTCCTCATCCCTTTTCAAGGATATTCAATTCACATTCGTTTGCGAAACAGGCGGGGCCAATCTTCTGTCTCCTAAACGGCGGCGACTTGGACGTGAAAATAGAAATATTAGGTTGGTTTATTTATTATTTTTAAAAATAAAATTTTATCTCCATATTTATTAAAATAAAATAAATTGTTTAATTGATTATTTTTATAATATTATTTCTAAAATTATAATTTTAAACATATAATTTAAAAAAATGAAAAAAGTTTATCTATTTATTTAACTTATTTTTATTTTTAATAATAATTTTATAATTAAATAAAATATTTTCTTATATATTTTACTATCCTTTCTCTATGTATTGTTTCTCTTAAATTTAAAATTAATTTTTTAAAACAAAAATATATTCAAACATTTTCATAAGTTTCTAACAACAAAAATATAAAGAAAAGTGAAAAAATTTATAATATTCACCTACATAATGATTTTATTAGTAATTTATTTATTTGTTCTTTAGAGCAATGAAAAGAAATAATTTGTATTTTTTATTATTAATATTTTGCTTATATATTTATTTTTCATTTAAATATAATAAAATAAAAAACATACCTTTTACATGACATTCTTCGTTATATGAAAAGAGACTAATGAATTGATAAGGGTGAGAATAATATTTCTTTTCTATAACACGAATATTTCTCGACTCGTGGTTGATTGAGGGTGGGGTTGCGAGCAAAGATACAATGTGTCAACCTCATAGCCCGAGAATCAATATGTTTACTCATACTCTAAACAGTGTGACCCAATATTATTCCCATGAAAATTTTCATATAGAATAATTATAATAAGAGTTTTTATTTTTAATTGATGAGAGAAAATTAATTATTAATTTTGAAAATTTATATATATTAAAAATTAAAAAATATAATTTTTAATATATTAAAATTATAATTACTTTTAATTAATTAAAAATAAAAATGCATGTTATGATTAGAATATATGAAAATTTACCCTCACGTCCGGTGATTGAGAAAACAAACAATTCTATATTACTACATCATTTAACTAAAGATTAAGTTATCATTTCAATTCTTAACTGACAATGACAAAAATAAATTATCACTATTAAGTTGGATGTCCCAATTTCATCTTTTACAAGTCTAATTTCTTTAGTGGCATCATTTCTTACGTCCTATAAAGCCTTCTTTTTCTTTTAGCAATATTCAATAATTGTCCATTTTGCAACTAATGGAGCGTTAGCTTAAACAAAATCAAGAAAAATTAAAAATTGATAAATTTAATATTATTTAAAAAAATTTAAAATTTGAAATGATGTAATAATTTAAAAAAAAATTTAAATTGAAATTGTTCGATTATATTTATTAAAAATAAATAATTATAATTAAGTAATTTTAATTTAATAATTTTAGAACTTCACCTTAAATTTTAAAAATTTACTGCAAATTAACGGGTCTCAAACACTCTCAGAAGATAGTAAAAAGTAAAAAATAAACTAGTCACTCTCTGGAGAGGGATAGAGAAGGCGTCAAGTCTTGCAGACAAACTAACGCTATAATTCGCTATCTAATCAGAGCAGTAGTTTCCCTCACCATGTAAGAGTCACCTCCACCTTCCTTGCACACCTTTCAGAATCTGATATGGACATCTTTCTTATTCCTTGGTTCCTTGGTTCACATGTTCCCATCCTGCTAAAGACACACCTTAACATAAACAAAAACTTCAACTCAAATCGTATACATTCCCGTCTAATCCACTCCCTCTCACACAATAAATTTGAATGAGTGTAAATATGTGAGATTTAGCAAAATTGTAAGAAAAATGCACAAACCATTTGCCATTCTAATTTTAACGTTTACAAAGGGAAGGTCACGTATTGATAGCATTAGCACAAAGCAGTGGCAATTGCTACCTTAAAATATTGCTGCGTCAGAAACATCTTTGGGAAATGGAAGAATCCTTCTCAGCCGGCAACGTTAGGGGGCAGCTCTTACTGACAAACTTAACCCCAAAGGCCTGATTTCCCTAAGATTCTCGGCAGTACGAAACTTGATGGAGTTTTATTAGTAAAAACAAAATGCTCTGCCTACAAGTTTTTGTACGCAATTCTTGTATGCACAATTGACACTTGGTTTAAAAATCAGAATAATCTAACGGCCAAAACAACTGGGTAACAAGGTGTGCAGAAGATGTAAGTGTTTTTAAAATGATTCCATTGCTGAAAATCTAACTAATTTCCTCAAACTGGTTGCCCCCAGTAAGTATCCACATGATTATAGCAGCATATATACCTGCTTGATTGTGCTGAAATTCACTGCTTTTATAAACTCTCAGATTATTCATCCTTGTTAGCAAAATTCCAATGGAATAAACTTTACCTGAAGAGGCCAGGAGAAAACAAGGGAAGGACAAGGTAGAGGTATTGGCACACCACTGATGCAATCGTGCACCACTAAATCTAACTATACATTATGTTTACTTTCTTAAAAAGTCAAATTTGACATGTTATATGATGACATATCAACAAATGATTAGATCTAGTGGTGCACTCTAAAGAAAAAACCAACATTACCTGACCTTCTGGTACATCAGCAAACTCATTAAAAATTCCTTGAGTTTGTGGATGCAAAAAGAAATCCCAAGTTTATGGGACGGAAATATGCTTGTTGTCAAACTATGTCGTAGCAGAAATTTTAAATTGTGACAACTCTGGTACTTAAGAACTTGAGCTCAAGGTAAAACTTGGGTTTCAAGTATGTAATTACTATGGATATCAAAATGAACAAACCTGTCATTATAAATTATATCTCTAATGCTTGAGGTTGATTATTGTGGATTCTTCTGAATTCCATGGTGCAAGATTCCACAATCATTTAGTGCTAAGCTACAATGTTAAGTATGAGAAAGTAAATCGAAGGACATCACTCACAGCCGTCTCTACTCTCAAGTAAACAAATATGTCGACACAGATGTTGCAAGCAAAAGGCAAAACAAACTTGTACTAGATTATGATATTATCATACCAAGAAATCTACAACCTTGCATAGTTTCCTTCAGTGATAGTAGCTCTATGGAAGACAACTTAAAGCACAACCTGCTCTAAGATCTTCCAATGAAAATCCGTCATTTCAAAGAAACAGCGTATGGAAGTTTAGGAAGCAAAAAGGCTGACAATAAGCAGTAACAACAAGCCTTGTAGAAGTAAAGGAACTCAATTGTGTGATAATGATTTTCCAGCAATTTATAGAGGGCTAACAGCTATCATGAAAGCTAGCAAAAAAACCTCACTTGCACACTACACCTGCTTCAGCAGCTCGGTGAGGTGTGTTCTTCCGTCTGCTCCCATTTTGTCGGAATCCAGCAGACTTTGGTGAATCATCAGCACTTGACTTTGGTCGGATGCCATTCTCATCTTTCACTGGATCAATCTTTTCTTTAACCTGTACAGATCTCTTCCTTTTTCTCGTATTTTCTGTGATTACTGGAGTTTTCATATCATTGCTGGAAATATTGATTTTCACATTCTCCCCATCTTCTTCTATCTTTTCAGTTACTTCCACTTCTTCAATTTCATCCTTCAGTGGCTTCTGAGGCCTTCCTCTTCTTCTGTAAGCAGGAACCTTTTCCTCTTCACCACTTCCCAAATCTTCCTGCTTAGCAATAACAGATTGCTTCTTCCCCTTCCCTCTGACTCTACCCATAATTGATAGATCTCTACGGTGAAATCTGCACTGTATATCTAAAACACCAATCTGCAAATATGAAACAATTATACTGAGTGGCCCCAATAAAGACCACTGAACTGACAAGAATGAAAGATGTCAGGAAAACTACAAGGTTTACAGGATGATACTTAAAAACTGCAAATTTGTCGAGTAAGAGAGTAAATGCATGTTTGGAAATGGGTTCTGAATGATGTTTTATGTCATTCAAGGCAAAGTTTGTGAGAGTTGCTTGACTTAACGAAAGAATAAATCCGTTGAACATGTGAGCTAAAAGCCACAACTTCAAGAAATCACCCATGAGAAATAAAAACAAACACACACACAGTACATAACATAGAAAAACTGAAACCGCATTTAGAACAATAACCAAAGAAGATATGTGACAAAAAGGATAAGAGAAGGACTTAATAAGCCCAACTGAGCACTAAAAAAGAAATGGAAAACGAAAAACACCAAAAGGAAATCAGTCAAGGAGCTGTTTTCTCTCGCTGACAATAATCATCCACAAGATTTGCATCAACTCTTTCCAAGCAACCTATCCAAGGAATAATTAATCGTCTGCATCCTAACAACAAAGTATCAAGTTTAAAGGGCAGTAGCAAAGTGTTATATTCCTTCCTATCGTTCTCTTCAGCAACTAATTGAAGCCGACCAATCATGCAAATACGTTTAATAACTGAACAAGCAACAATAATTGGATCGGATCACCGATGTCAATGAACTATTAGTCAATCTTAAACGGAACAAACCATTCTCACAAACCTAAATTACCAAACTCAGTTTCATTGCTAAGAAAACCAAGGAAACAGTACATAAGCACAAGTATATTACAATGTCAGGATCTGTGCCGTCTAGATTTCCGGGAGTGAAAAAATTCATCTGATCAAAGACTGTGTTATCTGTCCCGGTCCTTTACAAGTTACAGTTTTTTTCCCCTTTTTCATAGATTACAATCTGTATTAATTTCCCAGCTTATTCCCAGAAAATAGGCCTAATCAAATTGCGAAAGACATAAGATTTAGTCTTATGGTCTGAACAGAGAAGAGAAAACTAGAGACACTAACAATAAAGCTCACCTCGTATGTTGTATTCCCTTTTCTGGATTCAAACACAGCCCATTTTACGAAATCTGATCATACGAATCCAGGAACTGGGTAAACCCAAAAGAAAGTATTGGCTTTTTCTGTGGATGGATTGGAGTAAGGCATAACAGAGACTAAGAACTGGTCAAAGCTTTGATCTGGAGTTACAGATAATGAAGACACAGATCAGAAACCGATGTGACCGAAGGGAAAAATCAGCATTAAGATTGAGACTTTGATGAGTGAAAGGCCAACTAGGTTTGAAAGCAGCAGCCAAAGAAAGAAGGCAGCGACGAAGATATGTATTAGAGCAGAAGTAAGAAGGAGTATGGTAGACAGAAAGTGCAACGTTTTATTTATTTATTTTATTTTCAAAGGGTTTGGTCATATGGAACCAGAAACGCTCCTCGCACGCCTGACTTGAGCGCCTCACTTAATTCATCTATCGTTAGATTTAGATTCAAAAATCAAATAATCTACTTCTTGTTGTATTAAGAACTTTAATCCTACTTTCACCTATATTTTAACAAATAAATAAATTATTCTTTGAATTTTAAAAACTATTCAATTATGATGTTAAATTAACTTACTTATTAAAAAAATAGATAAAAATAATATTACAATTTTATTGTTGCAGTAACTTTGAAAAAATTATTCGCGTAATTAGCATGATTCTATTGCAACTTTAGCAAGTTAATGCAGGAAAATTTTGGTATATTAAAGATGAATTTTATTAATTGCACCGGATTGCAGCTTTCGATGGTAGCATAATAGAGATGAAAAAAATACAAACGTGATTAACTTCATTTAATATAGTAAATTTAAAAATACCTATCATCCATTGATTAATTCCAACTTTCTCATATAGTTTCTTTATGATAAACTTTTGTGAAATTAATTCCATTATAACATCCTAAAACCAAATCAACAATGTTAAAGGGAGAATTCCTCTCTCAGCTCAGCTATCATTGTATTTCTTGAGAGAAAATCATAATAGTTTTTATAGATGTAATACAAAACCTTAATAGAGAAAAAGGAAGTATTTTTAAAAAGGCAACCATATTATAAATTCTATCCATCATATGATCTATACTCATTTTATTAATATTAAATTTAAGTACCCAATTGCTCATAATATATATCACACAAGGCTTAATTAATAATAATTATTTTTGTAATAAATAACATATAGTTCATAAAATTATAAATAGATAATTAATTATAGGGTAAATTATAATTTATTTACCTATGGTTTCTAGCATTTTTATTTAATCCATTTATAATTTTAAATATTAAAGTTTATCTACTTGATATTTTTTTATTAATATTTTACCTATTTAAATTCTTTTATGTTCAAAATTGAACACTAATTATTTGTGCGAAACATGTGTCTATTCTGTCTACAATTTTCAAAAGATTAAATATAATTTCAAATTAAATTTTAGGAACAATTCATCTGAAAAAACACTAATGTCTTTTTGGTCAATGCAATCCCACAACATGTGCTTAATCTACCGTTTCTAATTTAAAATCTAATCTCAGAGAAAAAACCTTAATCCTTTTGTCAAAGCAATTTTATATTTAATACTTGAATTTTGGATGTAAAATAGTGTCAGTCAATAAAGTTTTAATAGATGGAAACAGGCTTAGATGATTTTCAACGTTTAAAATTACGGGTGAGTTAAGTAAAAAAAAAAAAAAAGTTGAAATTAGATAAAGTATAATTTATCCTTAATTAGAAGTTAAAACAAATCAAATTTTAATTTTAAGAGTTAGAAAATAAATTCTTATAAATAGTTGAACTTATCAGAAGTAAGTTTTTTTTATGCACTTCTTTTGAAGTTGTTAATCGACAATAGGAATTGACCGTTTTCAAAAATTAACTTATATTTTATTTTATTCAAATTTAAATTTTCTTAGAACATATTATTAAGATAACTAATATATCATTTAAAATCACAATATAAAAAATAAAAAAATTAATAAATTTTAATTATATCTAATAATCTTTTTTAAAAAAAATATTTCTAACCTATTTTTTAATCATAATTTTTTAAATATATTAAATTATCTTAATATGATTAAAATAAAATATAATTTAAATGGAGAAAAATATTAGTTAAATAATTAATTCAAAAAAATTAATTCTATTAAATTTATATAAAATAGATAAAAAATACATAATTTTTTATTTTATCATTGAATATTAAAATAATAAATAAGAAATATAATAAATATAAAATAATGAATAGAATAATATAATAGATATATGGTTATATTCAAAATTAAATTTATTATACAAAAATTTATGATTATACTTTAAATTTATATTTATGATATAATATTTATTTTTATTTTATATAATTTTATATAAGGACATCATTCTATTTATTATATGATTAATAAAATAATTATACTTGAATAAGCATATTTATATTTTATAGATAGCAAATATTTATTATAATTTTTAAATGATGAGCATCTAAGATTAACTTGGTAATTTAACAAGTCAAGTAACTATGATTTAATATTTCTATCTATAAAAAATATGTAAAATTCTATTTACCGAAAGAAATGTAAATAAATAATTTCACATAATTTGTATAAAATAAAATTTTATAAAAAATTCTATTTCTTCAATTTTGATAATTAATAATCAACTACGTAATTTAAGAATTTTCTATTTTTATTATGCACCTAAAAGTTTAAAATATTAAATATTTGTTTACCAATAATATCCTCTCTAAAATTCAAAATTTTACATTGAAAAAACAAATAAATAAATATCCTTTATGGTAAAAATTCAGAATAGGAATCTTACGTGGAATAAATAAATTCCGATAAAAAAATGTATTAAGTAATTGAGTTGCAAATGGAACTGAGAATAAATAGAAATAAATTATTTAGCTCCTCAAAGAAAGGAGTTTTGAAGGAAATTGAGAGAATAGCTTTAAATAAAAAAAATTAAATATTATAAATGATTAAAAATAATAACTTAAGTATAGAAAGAATTCAGGGCAAAAGGATAAAAATATCCCTATCTATTAAAAATCCAATAACTGGTCAATTCCCTATTTCGTTCCATTTGAAGCCCTAACCCTCATCCCCCTCTTGCTTCTCTTCTCCTTCTCCTTTTCCCGTTCCTTCTTCAATCATACAACTAAGAAGTAAACCTTCATCAAAATTTTCACACAAAGTAAAGTCTTTGATGCAACCTGACTAAAATGTAGCCGGCATGGAGCCCTGTACTCGGGTTCCACTAGCCTAATCAACAGAACATGCAAACTCCTAACACGTTAAGAATGCCTTAATTCCAATGGTTGTCTAACATGCAACTTAAATTCTAATTAAATAAACAGAATCTCCTCTATTTTTAGGGCATATAAGAGGGTTAATCCCTGAAACTATAATTTTGTAACCTGATGGACATAAACAAAAATCTTACATGAAACAACAAAACTTATTATACAACAACTTCTATTTTATACTCTATGACCAAGCCTTTTCCTCCAACTGTCAACCTCGATACCCAATTGTCTTGGAGTCTTGGACTTCCATAAATGTGTCTCAACAAGTCCGCTTACAAGATTCCTGAAAAATATTAAGAAAACAAACAAAGAATGAGTTTCTTATAAACTCAATAAGAACACGCACGCATATACATACATATATATATATATTTTGGTGCCAACTTCCAAGATCAATTGAATATGAACGATTTCGATGATAAAAATTGATTAACATAAAATTGATCATTCTAGGATTTATATCAGAGCTCTCTGACCGAGATCAATTTTAGCTATCATTTCCCTTGTTAACGCTTACATTAAAATGTCTCCAAATACATGATAATAACAATAACACCAGAAGAAAATTTTTCTATAATTTTATCTACTAATATTCCATTCTCATAGCTATTGGAAATCCAAGCAACCCTTATATTGAATTGATAAATTCCTGAGTACAACAAAAACTCATTCACAATATTGCCATCACACGTTCTACCATACAAGATAACATATAGGTCAATAAAAACATAAATAAACCATCTTATGACTCCCAATTAACTTTATTCATTCACAAACTCAATCCTGTTCCTCCATGCCAGCCTTATCCCTTCACAAACATTAAATTCAGATCCAGTATAATTTATTATTTTATCATTTCATCTCCCTTAACTTTATATCACACATACTCAACGACATTTCCACATCTAATATCATCAATCAATAATACAATAACTCATTTCACATACAATTCATTCCAATTCTCAATCGGCAATTCCCACGCCTATTATTTTAAGGAGCCACATTTCACATATTCAACAAGAAGAAATCGTAAATACAATACAGCTACCATATTACACATTGTCAACGTCAACGCTTTGCCCTTATTGCAAGGCCTTAAAGGTTCAAACAAGGATATTTCACAACACACAACACGATATATATATATATCCACCTTTGAACAACAACAACAACACACACACAAGCCTAGAGTCTACTGTCATTCAAAATTAGAGATTCTTCCAGTCAGTATACCAGAATTCGATAGATATAACATTTATCGAGCATTATAAGTGTAGCACTTCAATACCATAGGAACAATAAGTAACCATATAATACTAACTAATGTAACAGATTCAGATATGACTTATGTGTGTGTGTGTGTGTGTGTATACACCTACATATACTCACCTTGTCGCAATATTTCTCCTCAAGAATGCTTCATAACTCTACTATTCAGCTGTTTCTCCCGCCTATTCACCAAGTCGAGAATTTAAAAAAAAAAAATTATAAGTATAATAATTTCAACTATTTCTCTTCATAAACTCCTATTCTAAATTCTAATCACAACTTCTTAACAATTTAGAATACTAATTCCTAGGAAAAAGCCAATTGCAATTCCATTGACAACCTGATCATTCCCACGAGCAGAGAGATCCGAAGCAAGTAGGCTCTTGTTCGGGTCAGTGGTGATCCCAAAAGGGGATGTAAGGAGATATATCAACATATTGAATAAGCTAATAACAGAGGGCTATGGCAGAAACTTCAATCAATAGGCACAATTAGGGATTTTTTATTCTGGCTCAATTAGATCTCGGCAACCTTACTGGAGACAGAAGCGCGCAAAAACGCCGGCGAAACAGCATCGGCAGGACCTCGCTTCAACCAGATCGGACGTGATTCCCGACTTCATCCTTAGTTCTTGCTCGCGTCGGCCAGGAGAAGAAGAAGATGGGTGGCGTCGCGGCGCCGAGTAGAGCTCCAGCGGCTAGAATCACTGCTCGACAGAAGGGGACAGAGATCGGACAGAGAGAGAGCTGAGCGCGGTTCTGTATCTGTTTGGGGGGAGGAGAGGAGGTTGTTTGTTTTTTGAAATAATATAAAGGGGTTCGGGTTTTTGTTATAACATAATATGTAATTTTTAGACTCCAACCCCTTTATTTTATCCATTGGTCCCATTGACTCTTAAAATATTTGTCTTAGAAAAAATTATAATCATTTGGCACACCTAAACTCGAATTCTCTTTTCTTAATAATTCCTATAACAACTGGACCAATAATATAATTTCTCTATTACTAGTAAATATATTAAAATTCCTTAATTTTATTATAAGATATAATAGGTAATCATTTAAACAATCGCATATATACAAATAAGTGAGTTAATAGCTTCAAAATTCGATTAAATTAGAAATTTCTTAAACAATATAGTTGCTTTAAAATAAATATTTCAAAGACTTAAAGGAAAGAATTTAAATATAATAATACAAAAATTTAAATATTGAACTAATTGTTACAATCTTTATTACAACAAAAGTCTCAATTATTTTTTTAAAATTTGAAGGAAATTGAACAATCAAATTAAAGGGAAAAAATTGAACTCTAGTGAGAAATCTTTGAAATTTTGTTGATTGAGATGAAAGGATGCCAAGCCTACCCTCTCAAATCTTCCAACATATTAAATGAGTAAGTATCTTGACTTTAATTAGAAGAATAAGACGATTTTCTTTGATTTAGAGCAAATATAGGGTTTTATTTGATTGTATGAAAAAAAGCTAATGATTTATTTGTTTGATTTGGTTTTGATGTTAGAATTGGTATAAACATTGCATCCTTGATAAGTATTTCTGATTTGATATAGATTGGTGACATGATAAATACATTAAAATGATAAAAATATTAAGTGAACAATTAAAAGTCATAAGGAATTTCATGAAAACCTGACTATGATTAATTAGGAGCCTTTAAGATACTCTCTAGGTGTTAATAATTGATTATAAAGTTTTAGAATTGTTAGGTTGACTTTGAAGGATTACATCTTCTTCATTTTACATTAAATATGATTGTTATGTTAATTTTAAAAGGTTATATTTTTTTCATCTTACATCCAATTTTAGCAAATTATCTATCATTTGAAAGATAATTAAGTCTACTTTTAAATAGGACCGATTTCATATTAATATCTTATCTATTTTTTGATATATTATCAAAATAATAGATAAATATCAAGAATTCTAAATCATAAAAAATTGAAAATTTCAAATTAACTCATAAAAGGTTATAACTTTTTCATATTTTAATCATTTTAAGTATATGATCAATTCATAAAAAGTCAATTGAGTATATTGTCATATGAAATAAATTTGTAATTTTTGAATTACTTATAAAATATCATTCAAATATCAAAATTAAGATAATTATATAGTGGATTATACCTTATTTAAGTTGAGATATCATATTATACAAAAGGTTAAGATATATCTTTGGATTCTTTACAGTTAAGACAAGTTAATATGTGATAAATAAAAGTTAGATATATGAATAATAACAATGTAATGACATAGTAGTATAGTAATGTGTTAGTTGAATTGTAAATTGTATTGTAATATTGTTGCTGTTGTGTGGCCATACTTATAAGTGTAGTGATACTGAGATGCTTATATTATAATGAAGGATGAGCTAATATATATATTATTGATAGAATGAATTGAATTGTGTGATGATGGCATGAGGTATAAAATGTTCAAAATTTAAAAAATATGAATGTTGCTAATGAAATACATAGATTGAAATGCTAGTTTGTGCTGTTATGATAAAGTTACATGCAATATTCCTAGCCCGATCTGGGTGACGGCTAATGCCTAGTTCAGCGATCAGACCACTTCGAATTGCATTGAACCATTATTTAATCGACAAACCGGCCAAATTAGTGTGACTCGGCCCTGATGGGTCTGCTGAAGCGATGTGGAAATACCGCACTGCGGCATCTTGAACCATAAACCATTAATTGGAATATGCACCTTAACCACTGAGACAATACACCTTTTGTTGGCTTTTTATTTTGACTGTTTTCTACACGTTAGCATTTATTTCTATAAATAATTTGTATGCAATATTTATATTCTATATTAAATACATTAAATCATTCTCATTTAATAAATTTTATTAATACTTATAATAAATTATTTAAAATTCCTAATAAATTGAACTGAAATATCATTTTATTATTCTAATAATTCATTACGTATTTATAAAAATTATATTAAAGAAATATACATGTGATTCAACTATCAAATCAATTGTATACATAAAATTTTTATTTATAACTATGATAATATAAATATGTATAGTTATTTTTCTTTAAAATAACCTTATACTAAATAGTGGTACATTTCATTTCTATTTCATAACATATATTTTAAAATTACATGTAGGCTCTATTTTATACCATAAATAAGTTAACTTATAATTTATTAATAACTAATGAGGTATAAGTTAACCTTTAAAGGTATTTCACATACTAACTTATTAAAAAAATAAGTTATGATTTAATAAATTACTTTAAATAACTAGTAGCTTATAAATTACTAATCCTTTAAATTTTATAAATCTATTTTTATTATTTTTATTAATTTACAACTCATATTCTTCATTAATATGGATTATTTTAAATTATGTATTTATTTTTATTAATATATATTTTTATATTATTTTATAATTTTAGTTAGTTCAATAATTAATTTTATAAATATTTTTTACACAATTAGTTAGTTTATCAATTATTAATTATTAGTTATCAACTAACTTATTATCTATTAATTATTTGCACAAAATAGAGTCATTATCCATAGATATGTTAACTAGTTTGACTAATTAAATTAATTTGATCTTAATTCACTCTCCTTATCTGATTAACGGTTGTGTCGAATTTTAAAATATTGGTTACATGTTATGTGATATTGATTGACTATAGTAGGTCATACGTGGCTCTATATACGATTCTTTGCATAAATCTATAATGAATGACATGTAATGAACTTATGCTTCTTGTTAATGACAAACAGGTTTAACTATGATGAGAATTGTATCATGATGGGCAATAAGATGATATAATAGGGGCAAATTATGTTGTGATGTGATTAAAGCATTGGGATTTGTATGCCATGTTATATAAATGAGATTCAACAGTGTTATATGTACCAAAAAATAAGAATCAAAATTAAGTTCAAAAAATAAGAATCAAAATTAAGTTCTAAATATAAATCAAATGTTGTTATTAAATATAGGATTGTAAAATAAATTTATAAAACTTAACCCAATGGATATAAAAAAGTCAGAACTAGAATTCAAATTCTATTTTCAGTATGTATAGCATTTTTGCTTTGAATTCATGGGAAGAAGTCTATTTAAATTAAATAAGAATATTATCAGTACCAAAAATAATATTCAAAATTAAGTTTCAAATATTTATATTCATAGAGTTAATCTTTATAAATTTGCTTTGTCAATTTATATTTAATGACGATCTTTGATTTATATTCAATATCCAATTTTGGATTTTATTTTTAATAAATATAGAATTACTATATTTATTATTTTTTAATCATATTCCATGAGGAATTTAATTTCAACAATGCTACATGCACAAAAAGTGAAATTTGAAATTGGGTATAAAATATAAGTCAAAAGTTATTATTAAAAATGACAGAATAAATTTATAAAATTTAATCTAATAAATAAAAAAGATTTAAAATTTAATTTTAAATCTAATTTTTAGTATCTATAGCATTTTTGTAAAAAATACGGAGTAAAACAAGTTATGATAATTTTTAAAATTTTAATTTTCACTTACTCTTTATTATATCTATTTTCAGATTAAGGATTTTCATTTAGTTCTGAATTTAAATTGTGGGAAACATGTAGAAGTTGTACTTGATGATAAAAATCAATATATCATGCTTACTTTTATTAAGTATAAACTAACGTATATGATAAAAATTTATTATTTACAAACTTGAATTCTTATTTATAAAATAAATATAATAAATTAGATATTAACACTTTTATAATAATTTTTTTCTTTTATTACACGTTATTGTTGTATTAAAAATAAGA
This sequence comes from Sindora glabra, assembly GCA_020226215.1. Taxonomy (NCBI): domain Eukaryota; kingdom Viridiplantae; phylum Streptophyta; class Magnoliopsida; order Fabales; family Fabaceae; genus Sindora; species Sindora glabra. Next base: position 22,643,442 of record CM035228.1, read on the forward strand.
AAATAATAGGCAAACATGCAAACGTCAAGCGCTAATTTGTTCATTATTTCTGACCATAGTTCTATGTTATTCCATTCTGCCATAAAGATTCAGGTGATATAGTTTCATTAGCAAGTAGAATATAGTCAAAATATTAACAAGGTACTGCTTCCTCGAAAGCCAGCAAAGCAGAGAGAGTATTTCTCTTTTTAGGGATGTTTCTCTTAAGATATTCTTCGTAGTAAAATTTTATATAATTCTTTATAAATAGAAGAATAATATGTTACTTTTATATTTTATTATTAAAAAATAATATTTAAAATTATGGTGATACCTATGAACAACTTTCTCTTTTCATCACATTTCTATATTTAAATTCTTAATTACACCAAAGAGAGCCTACATTTCTTGATTGGATCAAGCGAGTTTGTCGTTTGCGATGAAGATCAATCATACTGCACCAATTTTAAAATACGATATTTTTCCATTTCCAAACACAGATGAAGTTGACATCGGAAGATATTTATAACCAACGGTTTAATCTTTCTTCAACTTATAATTTTAAGAGTAGATCAATAAATTATTCCTAAAAAATATATATTGTATTGAATTCATCTCTAAAAAATAGATGGTACATTATATTTTCACTGAATTTTTAATCAATACAAAACAAAGATTTGTGAGAAATCTAATGTAATTTATATTATTCATGAAACAATTTATCGATCTGTTTATTAGTGCCCTCATACACCACCCAATCAATGGTTACAATCAAATCATATGGTTTAGGTCAAGTGAGTTTGACTTTATATTAATAAGCTTACAAAAATTTACAGATTAATCCTCAATCTTTGACAATTTTTCTTTGATTCTTATTATCTTAATGTCTTTTGAGGTCTATATTCCTAAATTATTGTGATTTTTTAAGAATTTGCTCAAAATTGATTAGCAAGTTTTAATTTTCTATCGATAATTTTTTTTTTAATTATCACTAGGGGTAACGTTTTGTATGAATTGCAACATGGGCATTCATGATTTATGCGGTAAAAGTGGTTTTCAGTTTTGGATAATCTAATATGGTTTTATTATTGGCACAGGTTCAGTTGTTTAGAGGACATAAATAATAAAACTTGGAAATGGATTCTGGGTTTGATATATATCGTATTTGTGGCCGGTTTTGTAGTTTAGTCAGTTGTAGTTACAGCAGCATCATTGTTCCCCCTACCTACATCCGCAATTCATTATTTGTAATATGCATTCCTTTTGTCGAAATTGGAAAATATACGAAGGATTCTTATGGAGGTTTTTGATGATGATAACAATGATGATACAAACAACGAAGCCAATACAAATAAAAGGATACATAGAAGTTAAGGAAAAAGAAGTACAGAATGAAAGAAATGGAAGAAGGTCCGGAATGAAATAAAGCAATTTGAAGGAATCTTACTGCATATATTTTTATTTCAATTGTTCATCTGACCCACAAAATTTCAATTCAATTTGTACCGTTAATCTATTGATACAATCACACACCACTCTGTCAGTGGTGCGTGTTAGATTTTCCCTTTAATTTTGAAGTCTTTATACCCATGAGCACCACAGAAAGCTCCTAAAATGAGGAGTATGAGTAGCTTGTTAAAAACATGATTTTTTTTTTTTTTTCCAAACAATTCTACTTGAAGAGCAAAAAGAAGAGTCATTTCTCTGATCTTGAGCTAGAAAAACTAAAAGGAGCCAAAAAGGGAGAAAAAAAAAATGCCAGAAGCTTTAAACAACACATCTGGCCTTCAATGGGCTATATCCCCAAGTCAACTTAAAAGAATGCGTTTATGAGTAAAGAATGCAGGATAGACATCCTTGGACCTTGATAGCTTTCAAAAGCAGCAGATACACTGAAAGACAGTCAGATTATCCAGTAGTGACACATGTCAATGGAACTTACATACTAATTTTCAGAATAAATCTTTTCCTTCAAATCCTCCCAAACTTGAGGGCCATTTGGATGGTGATGTACATAGTGATCTAGGAATGTCTTCTCCGTGCATGCAACTACAGTGCTCAAGCTCAAAGCAAGCTTGGGGTCTGCTGATCCTTGCTCTCTAAGCCAATTATACATTGACAGTCTAAGCTTGACTCTTCGAGTTGTATAAGAGAGATAAGACGGGAAACTCAACAATGTTGATAAGGGATATCCCAGTTCATGTACAAGATAATGAATCTTCCTGTTGATCACATCAGTGGTCAGATTAAGAATCTGGGGGGAAGCTCTAGCCATTTCCCGGACATCCTCACATTTCAAACCAGCTTTAACAATACAGTCGAATCTTTCCTGAAGCTCTCCTCCCTTACCCCTGTACATCTTCAGTGCATTTTTCATTTTTTGCGAGTTTTCCTCATATCCCATGCTCACCAAGAACTTTGTCTTCTGCATCTGGGATTCCAGCTCTTCTTGTGAAATTGGCAAAGGCCGAATTCTTTTTCCCAGAACCCAGTTCTTCATTTCTTGTGGATTATCCTGTAAGATCTTACAAAGCCGTCTCTTACCAGCATTCAGTCTAGAGAGTAAGCTAGTTGTTCTCTTAATGGTGAAGGAACCCAGTAACAATGAATGAGACCGGAAAATTTTCCCAATCTCTGCTGCCTCCATGTTAATTTCACTAAGGAAGCAGATAGCATTGCCTCAAATTCGAAAGAAACTTCCCAACTTGCACTGGCGGAAACTGTAGAAATATGAGAGAAATCTGGTTCATTGACAATCCAAATTTCAACAATAAGGCAACCAGGGACAATGTCCTACCTCCTGAATCTTCAAAAAGTAAACAATGGTGCTGGCTGATTGTTTCAGCCAATTGTTCCTCACTAAAAATCTTGCTTATCAAGCGCAAGAGCTCAAGCAAATGGCCCCAATTATAAGACGTCCCATCCAACAAATGCTTCTCAAACCAATCAGTATCCTTTCCAAAATGCTTCAATTTCTCTATGACCCTAACGACGTCAGAATTAGTATCCCCAATCAAGAGGTACGGACTGGAAACAAAAACTTTTATCAAAGTAGGTTTTCTAAGGCCCAGTTCTTCATAAGCTTTAAGCTTTGATAGTAAAACCCCATGGCCATAGTCAAACACTTGAGGTGCTTCCTTAAAAATCGTTCCCATCTTTGTGCGTGGAATCCCATAGCTACACAGCGTCTGATAGTTACCCAGCATCAGTTCATTATCACTCAAAAACATCATATCGCGAGGAAGCAGAGATGCATATTCATAAGGCTTCAAACCTATGCTCTCAAAAAAAGGTTCAAATTCATTGATGGGATGGTAACGCAAATACCTGCTAATTGCTCTCCTGACATCATCGTCCTTGCCAACTTTCCTCAGAAGCTCCTCCAGAAAACAAGGCGAGTTTTTGCACATATTGTCCGCATCCAAGAAATGTAGGCTCCTGGTGGAATGCAGATATTCGAGTAGAGCAGCTTGGGCATGTTTTATGGAGGTGGTGGAGACCGATTGAACTGCTTTTTGGCCTCCGTAAAATCTATGCTTCTGAGAAATGTGGAACAGCAGAGGAGGTTTAAGGGGGTTTTCCGAAGAACAAAGCTGATTTTGAGAAAATTTTGAAACAATCCATATGGGAGTAAATGTCAATCTAAGTTTTCGTAAAGTGATCATTACCACTCCAGGAAGAATCGAAGCTTAGTTTAATGGTATGACCGAGAACGGAGAAGGCATTCTCCGAGAACCTGGTTCTCGCCGAAAAGGGCATCAACGTGAAACGAAGCAGCGGTGTTTACCATTTCTTTCTCATGGTCCAATGAAGCCCAAGCCCAAATATTCTCTATTAATTCAGCCCTAACCACAAAAGTCCAGGCCAAAATATAAAGAAGTAAATAAAATTAAATATGGTGTTTTCACCATGGGCGCTCAGCGACTGGTTCTCTCTTTTTGCCTTAATTGAGACATATCTCTATGTTACATGTTAATCTAGATTTTTTTCCCGCTATTATGGTAAATATCATTTTATAATTCGTTATATATTAATTTATCATTTTTTTCTCAATTTATATCTTTATATTATATATTAATAGTAAAATTTTTTATCTCATATTATGATAAATATTATTTTATCATTTATCATTTTTTTCTTAACGAATATTTTAAGTAAATCTCTTATTCATAGCAACTTACATTAAATTTAAAAAAATCTTAATTCCTTTTCATAATTTTTTTATTTCAATTATATATGATTTGTATTAATAATTCTAATAAAATTAAAATCTAAAAATTTTAATTGATAAATTGAATCAGTCTTAAAATTTATAATTACATTAATAAATTAGTTAATTAAACTATGTAAATGATCAAGTTAGAATATTTTTTCTATTAAATAAAATAGCGATTTACACATGTTAATTAATGATTTAATCATATTTTCTTGAGTAAAACTTTCAAAATTCACGAGTTTTAAATTTTTCATGAATTTTACAAGTAGGATGCATAATATAAAAATTTAATTTTAATTATTTTAATATAATTATTTGATAATTAATATAAATAAAATATTTATATAAAATTTTTCTAATTATGTACTCTCCCATTTAATTTTATCTATCATTAAGATAAATATATAAAAATTAAAGAGAGTAGTTATTAATCACACTATTCATTGAAAAAATTTTAATTTAAAAATTTATTCTTTACTAAAAATTAATAATCAATATTTAAAGTAATTGATTATCTATTAAGATGTTAAGAGTAAAATTGGAAAAAAGTTAGTAATTTGATTTTTATTTTCTAAAGATATAGATAAATAGTAAAAAAACTTATCTAAAATATTAAATAAAATAGAATGGAACAAGTCATATATAAGTTATAATTAATTTTGATAAAATTTTGATTCCATAAATAATAATATAATTTTTAAATTAATAAAATCTATAATTTACAATTAAAATAGTTTTTTTTAAAAACCTATATTTGATCATGTTTAACTATATATATATGTTATTGTCTTCAAAAAGTAATAAGTAAAAAATAATTAAAAATATTAATTTATAATAATGTAAATAATAATTCAAATATCATTATTAATATAGTATTCAAAAAAGTGTATTAAAATTTATAATTTTATATATATGTAACCTCAATTTTTATTTTTCAAATAACTCCTTTTCTTCAAGATAGTTGAAAAGATATATTTATAATAAGTAGATGAATAATATTTTTTAAATTAATTCACTTATAACATCTTTTAATTAATTAATAAAAATATTTATAACTATGCTAATTCATTACAAAATAACTAATAATTTCAATATTATAATTAATATTGTATTCAATGAAGTATTTGAGAACTTAGAAATTATTCAATATAAATGTAATTTTGTATATTTCTTTTCAAAACATACCTAATCATATATTATTAATAATATAAAATTATCGATTAAAATATTCAATGTAATATTAACTTTTGGTTAAGTAAAATTGTAGCCTATGCATCATATTAATTGTAATCTAGTATACATTTAAAAGTAGAAAATATCCACGTTTCAAAAATATAAAACATTCTAAAAAATGATGATCACATTTTTATAACCTTAAATGCATTACAATTTCAATCATTCTTTCAATCCTTTTGATCTAGGTAATTGGAATGCAGAAAAGCTTTCTTCAATCATGTTTCTTTTAAAGACACCTTAATTGGCCAGACAATTGCTATGAATGAAACTGAATTAGAAGATTTGCTTAAAGTTCAAAAAGCACGAATTAAGTTTTTTCAAGGTAATCACCATTTACCTAAAGTTTATTTTGATAATTCAGTCTTGGAAAAACTTTACAAGCTTTGGTATAGTTCCTTAGATATTAAAGTTTTGAGTTGAATAGTGAGTTACCAAGTCTTACATTGAAATTAGAACAAATGTGGAAGATGTAAAGGGTTATGGAAGTGATTGGCCTTGATCATGATTATTTTATGGTTAAATTTTTTGACGTTATAGACTTAGAGTATGTTATGATGGAAAGCCCATGGATGATTTTTGACCACTATCTAATTATGAGGAGATAGATCCTAGACTTCATCCCTACTTCTTATAAGATGACTTCAACTTTAGTTTGGATTAGAATTCCAAAATTAAATATCTTGTATTATCAAGCTAATACTTTGAAACTGATTGGGACTGCAATAGAAAATCTAGTTAAAGTGAATCGAAACACAGTTATGGCTTCATGAAGAAGGTTTGCTTAATTGTGTGTTAAAATGGATTTAGCAAAACCTCTTATGGATAATGGCTTAAGGTAGAATATGAAGGCTTGTATAAACTATGCTTTCATTATGGAGCATATGGATACATTAAAGAATCTTGCAAGGTGGCTTTAGCTATGAAGGAAAAAATTGAAAAGGCAAAAAACAAACCTCATGATAAAGCTAAAACTACCAAATTTCCAAATCATGAGATAATAAATGCCCTTAAATGTTTTGAGATCAGAAAGTGGGAAAAAAAGCATTGGAATTCAAAAAATAGAAGTTTAAATGTTGAGAGAGTTTTTGGAAAACAAGTTAGTAAAAATGCTTTCTCAAATCTGGTTGAGTTGGAAGAAATTAGAATGAAAAACTAGACCCCACATAATAATGTAGTACTTATGGATGTCTCAAACAAGTCCCCTTCCCAAGTTTTCATTAAAAAGTTTAAAAAAGAAAAATAAGGTAAGCAAGGGATAATAGAGAATGGGAAAGATGGGATAATGGAAAAGATAGCTCCTATTGTAGTTCATAATCTCTAATTTTCCTTTGGAACTTCCTCTAATATGCCTTCAAAAAGGAAGATTCCTAGGTAAATCAAATAGTCTAAGAAGAGTAGTGGTTATTTTGCAAAACAAATTAGATATCAATAAATTTCTTGATACAGTAAAGGATGAAGGCATTATTAAGGTTCCTACTAGTGTTTATAGTCCTAAAAAAGGAGCTAAAATGTTTGTGTAAGACACCATGGAGGATTACCACCTAGTTAGATTGGAGGTGGCTCTACTGATATAGATATTGGTGTTAGATTGGAAGCTTTTATAGGTGATAATTTTTTTGATAATGATGTTGATGATATTAAAGATTATGATGAATCTTAGTATTTTTTTTTAATGATTAGTTTCCTTTTTTTTACTTGTTTTATGTCAAATAACTCGTGTTTCTTTATTTTGTCATGGAATATTTGTGGCATAGGCAATGATGAAACCAAAAGATAATTGTGAACTATTATTCAAGTTAATCGCCTTTAATTAATTTTTATTTTAGAAACCTACATTCCTTTCAATATAATGGAAAATAGTGGCAGAATAAAGGATTTAGTTTAGTTACTTTCCAAAACCCTAATGGCTTTTCAAGAGGGCATTTAAATTCTAGGAGCTCACTTTAATCTAATATTTACCATTGTTTTTTCTTCTAATTAGCAAATTCTCTCTAGATGGACTCTTTTAATGGAAAATGACTTTGTAATGCTATTTATGTTAGCCCAACTCTATCCTAAATGGAACTTTTAAGGCAAGATTTGAAGCATATTGTTAACTACTTCTCATTTCCTTATGTGGCTTTAGGAGATTTTAATGATATCTTTTCTGAATAAAAGAAAAAAGGAGGCAACATTTGTTATAAAGGATGAATTTGTTTAATGATAATATAGCTGCTTGTAAGCTTTTAGATTTAAGTTTTAATTGTCCTCAATTTACTTGGCATAGGTCTATCCATGGTAAAATGGTTTACTCCTAGAGGTTAAATAGGGCTTTAGCTAATACTTATTGGAGAGTCTTGTTTCTAGAACCATCTTTTTCCACTTGTCATTAACTTATTTTAATCATCACCCCATCTTTCTTTAAAGTAAAAGTCCTTTTGTTTTCCTATGAAATAAACCATTTTGTTTTGAAGCTACGTAGATGTCTTATAAAGATTTTAAAGGGATAATAATTGATAATTAGAATAGTTTTGATCTTGATATCTTGGATAATCTATCCAAGTTGTAAGAGGCTTGCTTAGGTTTTAATAAGAATGTCATTGGTAATATTTTTTATTCCAAGAAATAAATTTTGGCTCATCTTGCTAGGATTTAAAAGCCTTAAACAACTACTATTCTTTTTTTTCTAAATAATTTGGAAATAGATCTTTGAAAATAATTTAATAAAATTCTTATCGAATAAAAGGTTTTTTGATTTCAAAAATCTAAGCTTTAACGTTTTTCTATAGGTGATCGTTGCATAAAATTTTTCTATGTTACTACTCTTATTAGAAGAAGGAGAAATAAGGTGGAATGTATCAAATTGTAAGATGGTTCATGGTTTATTAATCAAAAGTAACTTAAAGAGATCGTTTCTTCTTATTTCCAAAATTTATTTTGTAATACAAAAGCCTTTCTTGTTATCCCTTAATTTTAAAGGTTATTCCAAGGTTGGATGAGGTGGAGATTCAAGGGTTAGTTAGAAGTTCACCAAGAAAGAAGTTCATAAAGCTATTATGACTATAAAGTCTTATAAAACCCCAGGACCGGATAGTTTCTAAGCTATTTTCTTTAAAACTTATTAAGAGATACTTGGAGATATTTTGTAGAAAATAGTGGTTGATGTGTTTAAGAATGGTAGGAATTCCTATAGGCTTATAGGGCATATTGCTTACTCTTATTCCTAAGGTGCCAAATCCTTAATTAATTACTAAATTCAAACCTATTAGCTTATGCAATGTTGTGTATAAATTTATAATAAAAGCGCTTGCTAATAGAATTAGACCTTTGTTGTCTAAGTTAATAAGCCATTTTCAAAGTATCTTTCTTCTTAAAAAATGCATTACTGATAACATTGTTCTTGGTCAAGAGCTTGTGCATTACATTAATCACACTAAAAGGAAAAAAAAGGGTTATAATGTTTAAAATTGACCTTAAAAAGCCTATAATAAAGTGGATTAGAAGTTTCTTGAATGGACTCTCAATATGTCTGATTTTTATCATTGTATTATGCAGCTCATTATTAATTATGTTTCTTAAACCTCATTTAATATTCTATGAAATAGGGAAAAACTTGAGTTTTTTTCTCCTAGGCATGAACTTAGGCAAAAGGATCCATTTTATACTTACTTTTTTATTTTTTATATGGAAATATTCTCCTTACTCATTCAAAAGAAGGTAGATAGGAAAAATATATTCTTATTTCTATTGCTACTAATAGTTCCTCTATTTCCTATTTGTTTTTTTGTAGATGATATGCTGTTATTTGCCAATGGCATTAAAAGCTAAGCTAGGGTGATTATGGCTTTTCCTAATGAATTTCATAGGGTGTTTGGTTTAAAAGTGAACTTTCAAAAATTCAAAGTTATTATTTCTTTGGGGGTTCCCAGTGATATGGTGAATGATATTAAACTTATAAGTTATTTTTCTTTCACAAATGACATCAATAGTATTTAGGGTTTCCTTTACATAGGAAATGCTCAAGTAAAGCTTATATTCATTTTATTATTTAAAAAATAGAATCAAAGTTTACTACCTAGAAAAGGAAAGTTTTTAATCTTGTTGGATGGATGGCCCTAACCCAATCAATTCTTAATTATATCTCAATTTACTTTATGCAATTTGATATTCTCCTTATTGAAATTTATGACAAACTTGATCAGATTATTCATTCTTTTGTTTGGGGTTTCTATAAAGTGAGAAGAGGTTTTCATTTGGTTAATTGGAAAATAATTACTTAACTAAAAAAAGAAGGTGTTCTTTATATTAACGGAGCTAGAGAGACCAATTTAGCTCTCATGGGTAAATTAGAATGGAAGCTTATTAGAAAAAAGGATAGGCCTTCAGTGCATGTGTCAAATCATAAATATAAAGAAAAGTTTCAAATCCTTTATATTTTCCTTGTAACTTTAGAGACTTTAATGTTTGGAAAAATATTTCTCATTGCATGAAGGAATTACAAGAAGGGTTCATTTATAGAATTAATTCAAATAGTACTTTAAATGTGTGGAATCAAAAAGTGGCTAAGCTCTTTTTGTTTAGGTAATAAAAATTTTATTCACCCTAATGAGCAAAATCTGATGGTACGGAATTTGATTCACAATAACAAGTGAAATTTGGAAGGGTTAAATACTAATATCCTTAATGATTTGTTATTAATAATTCAGGCTATGCCTTTGCCTAAATCTATGTTCGATAAGGACACTTTGGTATGGCATGCTATTACCCATGGGAATTATTCCTCAAATTTAGCTTGTGCTTGGCTTATTCAAAGCTAAAACTCTCATTATGATTCTCGTTGGAGGAAAATTTGGAAATTCAAAATTTTTCAAAAAATTATATATGTTCATATGGCTATTTTTCCATGATAAGATTGTTATTAATGACCTCCAGTTTAAGATAGATCTTGTTAATTCTTCTATAAGTGTTATTTGTGGAAATGAGGCTGAAACTTCTTCTCATCTTCTGAGGGATTACCCAAGGGTGAAAGAGATATGGTGTAGCTTAGGATCTATGTTTCATATTCCTAGATACTTTCAATTAAGTTTTAATAACTAGCTTGTAAGGAATATCCAACATTCTAAATCTTAAAGGGATGTTAACTAAACTTATTACTTTTTTATTACTATTTAGAAAATTTGGATAGATCATAATGATTTTATGTTTCAAGATAGTGTGTGTAAGCTTTCTTTTTCTATTAAAAAGATCCATTCTATGTTATAAGATTGTTCTTATGCTTTTAAATGATATGATAGTTGTCTTAGAGAAACTGAGCATAGGCTAGTTAAATAAGAGCATCCTCCTCAAGGGGCTATTAAAATTAATGTTGTTAGGAGCTCTTTAGGAAATTCAAGTCCTACTAGATTTATTGGTCTTTGCAAAGATGAATATGATAATTAGCTTATTGGTTTTTCGAGGTTTCTAGGTATTACTTCTAACGATAAGGCTGAAGTTATAGGAATTCTATTTGCTTTGAATTGTACTAAGAGGAAAGGGTTAAGAATATTACGGTTAAGATCAATTCTCAATAAGCTTTTAAATTTTATCAACAAGAGGTTCATCATACTCATCTTTTTTAGGGAATCATTCAAGATAATAGAGATATTATGAATGAGTTTGATGATGTGCAGTTCTTTCATGTTCTTTGAAAGGGGAATTAATCTACTAATTTTCTAGCCAAATGGGATGCTAGTCACCATATCAAAAGGAAGATTTAGGAAGTTCCTCCTATTGGTTTAAAGTCTCTATTAGAGGCTAATACAATAGACATTTCTTTTGTTTGTTAGATTTTTAGTTTTTGCTTCTGTTATTCCTTATACCAAAAAAAATATAAAACCCTTTACATCATTCGAATTTATCTTTCTTCAACTATTTGATTAAAATAATTTTAAATTTTAAATTTATTTTAAAATATTAAAAATAATAATAAATAATTTATTTTGTAAAAAAATATAATTGATTGGTCATTATGTAGAATGACATGATCTATCACATAATTTAGATCTTCGTATTTATGCCTAACATAAGTTGAAATTTTCATATTTGTGGTGAGTTTTATAGTTTGAAAATTTTCAAAATTTAAGGATAATGTAATAATTTTTAAAAAATATTAAAATAAAATTATTTAATCATATCAGTTAAATGATGGATAATTTCATATGATTGAATAATTTTAATTTAATAATTTTAAATTTTATCATATCATTTTGAATTTTAAAATTTTCATGGTACTATAATAAGCACCTATCTATAAATAAAAATTATTTTTCCTATAAATTGTAAATAAAATTCTTTAAAATGAAATGATAATATATTCTCAACCAATAATGTATAATTGCTAAAATCAACTAACCTTTCTAATTAGTTTTAAAATAATAATTTTAAAGTTATTCTTTATTAACTATCGATTAAGAAATTTTTTTAGCTTTCCCTAACTTTTATGATTTTTCATCTTGTTACAACATGTATTCTTAAATTTCTTTCCTTTCAATTATAGTACATGAATTTATATACTTTATACTCTTAAAAGAAGGTTAGCCTAATATATAACTTTTTCACTTCGCATTTGAAATAAGCTTATAATCATCATTAATTTGAAAGTGTAATTTGTTAAGAATTCGAATTATTACATGCAGCGGAATTTCAAAAATTTTGATCCGAATTCTACTTAGGATCCATGCAAAAAGCATAAATCAATGATTAGAGCTTTACTTATTAGGCACTCGTATTTCTATTGATTAAAACTTGAGAGCGGATGAATCAAACGCCGGCCGGAAGGTACAACGTCTCTACGGTATCCACACGGAATGAACAACGACCTCTCGCCCTCCATGAATCTGCTAGGATGCGTTTTCTCTTTAAGAATTAGGATTTGATATTTTCTGAGTGATTTAGGGTTTGTATGGAAGCTTTGAGCGTATCTTTAATATGTTGCCTTCAAGCCCCCTTTTATAGAACTTAGACAAACCACAATCCTAGTCCTACTAGGATAATGCTTCCAAAATTCTAATCACACTTAATAACTCATTTTATCTTTATCCTAGAGATAATGAGGAGAGATATGACTTATCTATTAATTATCTAACATTAGATAATATTATCTCATAATATAAATATCTTAATATTAGATAATTGCATATAGTTATCAAATATCAAAATAATATTATCTCATAATATATTTATCTAATATCTGATAACGTAATTATTTGATATTACTTTAATATCAAATAATATCACATAATATATATATATTATGTGAATTTATTATTCTTAATAATATATATATGTACGAAAATAAGTCCAATTAATTGGATATTAATATAATTAAAGTTTAATTAATTATTGTCTTATTCCTACTCCTTTTGTGTGACCCTGTAGGTTCTTACTACATTGACAATGACTCATTATTGAGCCATAGACAGTAAGCGGTATCTAGCAATACATCACTGCCACTCAAGCAGTAAGAATGTCTGTGATTCGACATCTACCTAATACATGATCAACGTTTTGCATCATAACCCTTTTGTAATAATATCCAAATTGAACTGGAGGCATGGAATGTGTCATCTTCGTTAATGTTCAATTTATATTTCTTGATACTGAGTAGACTTAAAATAAATGATTAATATCACATATTAATTCAATTGATCATGGCCATGCATTTCTAAGTCTCACTCAATCAAGGGGCCCAAGGATATTTCTCTTTTATACAAGAGTAATAAAATCCCATTTACATCACTCACTTCCCTCTGCGTGATTTATGACACACCTAATCAATGCCCTACTTGTCATCCTAATTAAAGGTGACATAGGACAATATTAAAATAAGTAATTTTTCATGTAGGGAATCGTAGTGATTTCAGGTTAAATGTTTATATGTATTTGTGATCATATGAGAATAACTTATGACACGTCTATCCATGCAATATTCTCATAGTGGGTCAGTGCAGTACATTGTTCACTAGCAATGTACTCATGTATTGACTTGATATCACATATCCATGATTCGTAATCATCAGTCACTATACATGCTGGTCTCGATGTATTATTACTATCCTTTTCGTAATAATACTTGACTAGGGACATTTTAGGAATAATAAAGCTATTCCAAGGATAATTATTATATTAAGTTATAAATTATGTATAATAATAATAAAATTATAAAAATAAAATATAATAATTAAATTACCTAAAATAAAATATAATATATTGTGTATAACTTCAATCATCTATATGATTGGTTCTAGGACACACACTAACATAATTAACCCAAAAAATACTATAAAAAATGTATAAGCATAGTTAATGTTTTAAAATGTTGATAAAATATAGGCTTTAACCCAGTATAATGGCATGATATGATATGATGATGAATTAGAGGGCCAGACTTTGATGTACCATTTTTATGGTGCACTACTAAATTTAGTGGTTTAAATCTATTGATTTGTATAGTATTATGCATGTTAAATGAAATTTAATATTTTTTAGATAATGGTACATTTTAGAGTGGTGTATTATAGTCCAGGCCTTAGAGATAATATGATTAATAAAGTTTTGATGCATTCAAAGGTTGGAGCTTGGAAACAATTATTTGAGTCTAAGTGTTGCTTTAACTTTAAGTTAGGATGACCTTACAGGACCAAGTTATGGAGGTCAGCCTATCAAGCCCAACATAATCCAACATAGAAATCACCATCACCTAAATTCATTAAATTCAATGTGGATGGGACTTGATCACGTGATAATGCTTGATGGCAGGCATTGCAAGAAATAATAAAGTGGTATTCTTAGGTGTGATATGACAACTATGAACTCACTTTTGCATTATTTGTTGAGCTTTTAATGATTCATAAGGTTATCTTGATTACTTTTAAATTTTTAAAAATAACCACCCAAATTGAAAGTGATTGTAAGGTGGCGATTGATGCTTTAAAAGAAAGAATTAAGTGTCTTTGAAAGATAAAATCAACTTATAAGATTGTGATGAATCTACTGTTAGTAATTTCGAATATAGAACTAATGTGGTGCATCATGCTTATAATGTTGTGGGCAATGAAATTATTAAGTGGATTGGTTATTTTATTAAGAGTGGTATTAAGCAAATGACCAAAACTCCTCCCGTGTTAGATTCTTTTGTCTTTCGAGACATATTGCCCTTGTCGAGCTAGTTTAAATGTTCATAAATAAATTTTATAAATATGTACTTTCTTTAAGGGAAAAAAATAAAATTTTGATGCACATTATTTTTAAAATAATGTTTTTTTACACCTTCTCTTTCTTCTTTTTATATTAGTAAAAAAAGCTTTTTAAATATGTTAAAAAATGAGTTAAGTCACTTTATTTTTATTTTATATAGAAAAGAAAGTGAGATAAGAGTGAAGGAAAGGAAATACAAATAACATGACTTAGATTTTTATATATATAACTGAGTTATTTATTTATTAAGATGTTATCTTATTGTTTTAATTTAAAATGTTTTACAAATGAGCTCATAGAAGCTCTCCAACCACTATTTTTAGCTTCACACTAAGATATGTACTTATTTTAATTTGGAGTAGCCTTAGAATTAAATGTACTAGTTAAAAAGGATAGTCTTGCAGATATCAAATATTATGTATAACTTTATAAACATTTTGTATTATATGTATTTTAATTTTGTAAATATAAATAGTTTTATATAATTAGTTAAGTTAGAATTAAATGATTTATTTATTAATGATGCTATTATGCTGTAATTAGGTTAGAAAGTTTGTGGTGACCGGTAAATAGGATCTATACTAGTTATGACTAGGTGAGTAGTAATACTAGAGTATCTCCACTCTTACAATTAACCAGGTAAACATAATTATATGAAAGCCTTCACATTTATAAGTATAACCATATATATATATGGTGCTTGAGTGAAGTATATACTCATTTCAAAATGCACTCCTCTTTAAAAATCTTAAATCATCGCTTCTCATTTTGATTTTTTATTTATCAAATTTACAAAAATAAATTTATAAAAGCACTTATAATAATTAATTTTTTTTAAAGATACTTCTTCTAAACTTGTTTTTAATTTTTTATATTATAAATTTCATTAATTTTTAAAAGGTCTTTCAAATAAAATTATAAATTAACTTTAAAGTTAAGACTGTTGGAATAAACACCAAATATAAAAAATCTAAAGAAAGTTAAGGTATTAATTGATTAATTATCTATTTATTTATATTTTAATTCTGAAGAAAATTTGTTTAATTCTAATATATACTTATTTAAATAACTGAGTCAATCATTTATATAGCTAAACCTTCTTTTACAAATAGACATGTAAAATGGGCAGGGCGGACTTATACAGACCTAACTCGTACGGGTTTGCCTATATAAACCTATATTAAATGCAAGCTTCATGTTAGTATGCCCACACTGCCTCACATGTAGTGTGGGCTTATTCGTGGGTGGTCTATATTTTTTATATTTTTATTAATTATTTTATTTTATAATTTATAAATTATATTTTAATATTTTAATTATTATTAAATTATTTAAGTAAAAAAAATAGATTAGAATATAGAAATTAGATTGAATTTATTAAGAAGTAATTAGAATGAATTTTTTTTGTATATATTAAGCATAAATGTAAAAAAATAATTAAAAATATATTTTTTCCCACAGTCAAGCTTGCGACCATGTGGACTTGACCATATGGATTTTTACTGACGTGGGCTTGCTTGTATTAGATGCAGGCTTTATGCTAAGTTGCTCACATTGACTTATGATTACAAGTTAACCTGCATTAGCTTGCAGTCACGATCCCGTTTTACACGTCTATTTACAAACTTGTACATTGCTATTCATAAAATTTTTCATAATTTTGCATGCAATTGTATTAATGTTCTCATTGTCTTTACTGTTAGGAATATACAAAATATTTTTAGTGGCATTATTCCATAACATTTTCGATACATACCTAATTTATGGTTAATGACAAGGACAACTTTCCCTTCTAGACATTTCCTTAGCATAATGTTTTGCATGAGTAAAACATTAGTCATCCTTTAGCAACTCAAGCAAATGAAATAGGGAATTATCAAGGGAGTTCAAAAGGAAATATATAGGTTTTGATGGAATAGCTCTTAGATTTGGCAGGGGAACATTATTGGCAATAGGTGCGATACTCTTAAATTGCTATTCATCTTAAATCAATTATGTGTAAAGAAACTGAACAGCTTGAATAGTAATCACAACTTATTGCAGTCTCATTCAAATAGTGGAATTATAGATAACCTTTTTGTATTGATATTCATTTACTCATAAAATAAGATATTAAATGATATATATCCCCAAATCCCCTAAATCCTCCTTCATATCATAATGAGAGAATTCTTTTAGCTATATGTAGTTCAACTTTTATCATACAATCCTTTTAAAGTTTAACTTGATTTTTTAGTACTTTACATAATCTTGCCAACCACTTTTGTATTAGTTTATTTGATTTGTTTGTTTAAAAAAAAACTTAGTAATTATCTTTTTTATACTTGAAAGATCCATTAAATTTCTATTGAAACTGAATTTAGCATGAGCTTTCCTCTATCTTCAGATTGCCTTTAATGTGCTCAAGATTTGGAGTAACTTTTAATGTTTCCACTTAACTATAATACTTATTTTAATCTTATTTTTTGAATTTTAACTAGTACCTATCCTAACTATTATGCTAATGCTTTTAACTATATATAACTTGAAGCTACCAATATTTTATTCGATAAAAATCTTATATCTTGTGTAGAGTTGGAAATTATAACTCATATTCATCTTTATTTTGATACATTCATATCTTTTCATATTAGCATTAGGATTAAAATGGGTTACGTTATTATTATTCATATTAAATAAAGGTCAATATCGGTTTACGTATGAATAAAAATTTATTGATTTATATATATAAAAGAAATTAATTTATATATTTTACAAATAAATATTAAAAATAAAGAAAATATTATATCAAAATATCTTATTAATTACTTCATAAATATATATATAAAACTTAATGTAAATTTAAATATCTTAAAATTATATATCTTCAATAAACTATCATAATATCTTTATATATATGATATATTGATTTTCATTTAAGGAAAATAAAATCAAGTTTAACCACTTGCATTTATCTTATTTTTATAATATATAAAAATTAAATTTAAAAATAAATTTAATCGTACTAATTAGTTTATAAAAGAATATCATAAAAATAATTTTTTAAAAATGGTCAAATAATGTAAGTTATGAATAATTGATAAAATAAAGGTAATTCTGATTTGATTTAATTAATTAAAATTTTGTCATTACTTTTCTTACAAAATTACTTTCAAAAGTAAAAAATAAAAAATAAAAAATATTAATTATAATTATAATTATGGGATATATTTTAAAATTTTTATCACAAATTGAAAATAATATTTGCATTTGGATTTATTCCCATGATTATATTGACATATTACTAATTTAAGAGATTTTGAAAAGTGATGTAAATAGACATAATAATTCACCATATAGTTTTCAAACACACAATTTAACTAAATTTTTTTTCTATGAATCTTGATTTAATTGATTGAATGATCGCATTTAATTTTATAAACTTCAATTTAAAAATGATGTTAAAAATATTATTTATATCATAAAAATTGAGAAAAAAATTAGAATTTTAAAAGAAAGAATAAAAGTTTAGTTTAAAATTTTTAATAACATAATTTTGTTTTAAAATGATAATGGTATAAAATATAGTGATAAAAAATAATATCAATAAAAGTAATAAAAAATAAAATAATAATAATATGAGAGATAAATAAATGGATTAAATTAATCATATATCCAAAGGTTATAAGTTATTCATGACTTATTTAAAATTTTATAAATTTATAAATAAATTAATAATAATTTATCTATTTTTTAGTCAATCCATATTTATGATAATCCATCCGTTTGTAACTGTAGCTTAGGTATTACTAATACCTTTAACAAGAAATAGGGTTAAAATAAAAGTAAATGCTTGAAGTAATCAATCTCGTATTGAAAAAGATGATTGTTAATGATCTCCTTAAGTTTATAGTAACTTATAATTCTTTGGTGATTAGTAAAAATAGACTTATGAGATTATTATGGGAGACCAATATTGGATTGCACTTAAGTAAGGCCAAGTTGGAATTGGTGACACAAAGAGTAATGCATTTATCTTTAAGGTCCTACTTCTATAATTGTTGACAGGAAGTAAGCCTTTTGATGACTATATTTTTTCCATCTTGCTAAGCTCCATTTATTTTTTTGTCCTTATTTATGTCAAATTTCATGATCGTTTGTTTGTTTGTTTATACTCCATGTATGATAGTTCACGGTTAAGGGAGGAATATAATTTAACTAAATAGGCTTCATCTAGGCTTAACGATGACAAAAGTTTAGAATAGATCGTGGGTCTAGGAATTAAAAAGATATTTCCTATCTAAGAATTTCTTTCCCTATGTTGATATCATCTCCCACTGCATACAAGTATTGGTTTATTAAATGTTGGATTCCTTTTGTGTCTTTACTCTTTTTCTCCTATAAGTTAATCAATCATCTGTCTTTGCTATAAAACTTGCATATAACTTAAAGTTGCCAATATTCTATTCGATAAAAATCTTATATTTTGTGTAAACTTGAAAGTTATAACTCATATTCACTTACTCACCCATATTCATTTTTATTTTGATACATTCATATCTTTTCATATTAGTATTAAGGTTAAAATGGGTTAAATCATTATTAATTGTATTAAATAAAGGTCAATATAGGTTTACCTATGAATAAACATTTATTCATTTATATATAAAAAAGAAATTGATTCCTATATTTTACAAATCAATATTAAAAATAAAGAAAATATTATATAAAAATATCTTATTAATTAATTCATAAAAAATATATATAAATAACTTAATGTAAATTTAAATATCTTAAAATTATATATCTTGAATAAACTATCATAATATCTTTATATATATGATGTATTGATTTTCATTCAAAGAAAATAAAATTAAGTTTAACCACTTGTATTAATCTTATTTTTATATTATATAAAAATTTAATTTAATAATAAATTTAACAGTACTAATTATATCCTTATATATGGGATGATATTGATTTTGATATAAAGAAAATAAAATCAAGCCTAACCACTTGTATTAATCTTATTTTTATATTATATAAAAATTAAATTTAATAATAAATTTAATAGTACTAATCATATCCTTATATATGGGATGATATTGATTTTCATATAAAGAAAATAAAATCAAGTCTAACCACTTGTATTAATCTTATTTTTATATTATATAGAAATTAAATTTAATAACAAATTTAATTGTACTAATTAGTTTCTAAAAGAATATCATAAAAATAATTTTAAAAAAGGTAAAATAATCTAAGTTTTTTAATTGTACTAATTAGTTTGTAAAAGAATATCATAAAAATAATTTAAAAAAATGGTCAAATAATCTAAGTTTTGAAGAATTGATAAAAAGAAAGAATAAAAGTTTAGTTTAAAATTTTTAATAGCATAATTTTTGTTTTAAAATGATAATGGCATAAAATGTAATGATAAAGAATAATATTGGTAAAAGGGATAAGATATAAAACAATAATAATATGATAAACAAATAAATGAATCAAGTTACCTATATATTTAAAGCTTATAAATCATTTATAACTCATTTAAATTTTTATATTTTTATAAATTAATAAATAGGTTAATAATGATTTATTCATTTTTTACTCAATCCATATTTATTGTAATCCATCTGTTTGTAATTATGGCTTAGATATTACTAAGACCCTTAATAAGCAATAGCGTTAAAATAAAAGCAAATGCTTAAAGTAATTAGTTTCTTGTTGAAAAAGATGGTTGTTAAGGATCTCCTTAAGTTTACAACAACTTATAATTCTTTGGTAATTATTAAAAACAGGCTTATCAGATTGTTGTAGGAGACCCATACTACATTGCACCTAAGCAAGGCCAAGTAGGAATTGGTGACACAAAGAGTGACGCATTTGCCTTCAAGGCGCTACTTCTATAATTGCTGACAGAAAGTAAGCCTTTTGACAACTACGTGTTTTTCGTCTTACAAAGCTCCATCCATTTTTTTCCTTATTTATGTCAAATTTCATGATGGTTTGTTTGTTTATACTCCATACATGATAGTTCAAGGTCAAAGGAGAAACACAATCTAATTAAATGGGCTTCATTTTAGGCTTCATGATGGCAAGAGTTTGGAACAGATGGTAGGTCTAGGAATTAAAAATACATTTTCCATCTAAAGATATTTTTCCTTATGTTAATATCATCTTCGACTGCATACAGGTATTGGTTTATTAAATGTTAGATTCCTTTTGCCTCTTTACTCTTTTTCTCTGATTGGTTAATGAATCATTTGTCTTTACTATACAATTGCTTGTGAAGGAATTCCATCTTTCAATGTCTAAGGTCATGATTCTCATATCTTTGCTTGTTGCACCTTTCAAAAGATTAAAAAAATTATTCTTTTTTTTATCTGTCATTTTCAAATTTTGATGGAGTATTGTTTTTTTTTCTCTTCAATTTTATACTTTTTTTTCTAATAAATACTTCATTATTTTATACATTATCTTGAAATATCTCAACAAATTTATTCTATCATGTTTCTTACTTCTATATCAATATCACTATTAAACATAGAATACAAAGTTTTATTTCTCTTAAACTTTGACACACGTCAACTTTCACTTCTTTTATTTTTTTAATTTTCCAACCTAAAACCAAGCCTTTTATTTTTTTTCCTCTTTATCGTTTTGAGATTCTTAAATAAAATTTTGTTTTTATTTAAATTATTATTCCATTCTATTATATATATAGTTTATTGCATTTTTTTATATTTGTTCCTTTTAATTACACTTCAGATATTAGTACAAATATAGTATAATATATTTTATTTTATTATAAAAATATTTCAAATGAGTTAAAGATTCAATTTAATTAAATTGATTTCCATACTTTTATTATTTTTAAACTAGTACATAGTTCCCATTTATTTGCTCTATAACACCCTAAATTATACAAATATTATTTTTATTTAATTTATTATATTTTTATATTTATTTATATTATTGATAACTCAAATGTCAATATTATTTAATAATACATATAATATGATATATTTTATTTTTTTATAAAATATTTTAAATAAAATAAAAATCCAATTTAATTGAATTATTCAACTTTACATTCTACTTTTAATTTCAATATTACTTTATAAACTACTATCTGGATTTGTTCTTTTCATTTGCTCCATAAAATAATTTTATTCTTTTCTTTTTTCATGTGAAGTCCTATTATTTGTAATTAAAATACTAATCAATATCTATATTAAACAGCGAAAACATAATTCTATTTTTTATTTTTTATTACTTTTTTAAATGACACTTGGCTTATCTAGGGCTTAAAGATATTTTGATTTTCCGCCCAAATGTTTTACTTATTTGCTTTCTCCTACATAATTTTTATTTTTTAATTTATTTTATTACTTTATTATATTATATAATAATATTTTTTAATTTATTTTATTATATATTCTTGTGTATATTTATAATTTTAATACTAATATCATAAATATAACATGCTATATTTTATTTTTAATATGAAAATATTCTATATAAATAAAAAATTTAATTTAATTAAATATTTTATTTTTATCTTTAATATTACTTTATAACTTATTTATTTTCCTTGCATTTTTTATTTTATCTTTTTTTAATGTTGTTTAAACCTAATTTTACAATTCAAATATTAATATTACTAAGAAGTATATAATTTTATTTTTTATAAAAGAATTTAAGATAAATTAAAAAATTAAATTAAATTAAACTTGTTAATTATATATTCTAATTTTTAATTTTATATTACTTTATAACTTGTTCACTATTTTTTATTTTCATTTGCTCAATTGTTTGTTTTTTTTATTCTTTTCTTCTCATATCCACTATTATTTTCATTTTAGATGTTGATATTATATAGTAGTATAAATATATCATGATATATTTGATTTTGTTGTAAATATATATTAAATAACTTAGAATTTTTATATAAAGGCATTAATTGTATAGTACATTATTTATAAAAATATTTAAAAATTAAAATCAAATTTATTTGTTTAAATTTTGTCTATATTATCTTAAAATTAATTTTAAATATTATATTTTAAAATAAATATATATCAATTGAGACTTTGTTAATACTTTATCACTTATACATTATTTAGTTCCCTTTTTATTTACTTTATTTTATATTTTTTATGCTTATTTATATTATTTATAGTTTAGACCGTAATATCACTCCATAATATAGATATAACATACTAATATTATTAAGTAGTGCAAATACAATATAGTATGTTTTCTTTTTTTTAGAAAAATATATTAAATAAGTTAAAATCTAATTTAATTCTATAAACTTTGATTATATATTTATTTTCAAGCTTTTAACACTTTCTTTTCTCTTTATTCACATTATTGCTTTTTACTATGTGAGGCAAGTAGTTTTCTTTATCTACTTCATTTTATATATATATATATAGTTTAAATGTTAATATCTATTTCATTACATATATTTTTTTACTTACTTTTATTATTTATGGTCTATCAATTATATATTATATTGTTTAAAAAATATTTAAAAATTAAAACTCAATTTATTTACTTACATTTTAAATATTTTTTCACATTAATTTTTAATTTATTTTTTTAAAATAAAATATAAATAAATTAATATTTTATAAAAATTTACAAAATATACATTATTTCAAACTTGTTTTTATTCATTTTATTAAATGTTTTTTTTTCATATTCACTCATATTATTTACTAGTCATACGTCAATATCACTAGATAGAATAAATATAATAATTTATATTTTATCTTTATTATAAAAGCATTTCATATAAGTTAAAATTTGAATTGAATTTTAATTTAATTAATAATGTATGTATTTTATTTTTAATTCTTATATTATTTTAATATTTTTTATTATTTTATTCTTTTTATTTGATCCATTGTATCTTTTTCTTATTTTTTTATATTCATTTCCAATATTTATAATTCAAACACTAATTTTACAAATAAGTATATATACAATATAATATATTTTATTTTTATTATAAAATTATTAAAAACAAATTAAAGATCCAATTTAATCAAAATCTACTTTCAACTCTATATTATATATTTTACAATTCTCCCATTGTTTCTGTTACTTTTCTTAGCTCCATTCCATATTTTTTTTTATTTTTTATTTTACAACTTATGGGCTAATATTATTAAGAAGTATAAATATAGCCATATATTTAATTTTATTATGAAATTATTTTAAATATGTTAAAAAATAAATGTAATAAGTGTTGTTGGAAATAATTAATTATGCATTTTATTATTTAGTAAAATTAATTAAAAATTAAAATCAAACTTTTCTAAATTTTATTAATAGGTTCATATCAATTTTTAAGTACTATATTTTAAATTAAATATATATTAATTTAAAATTTGTCAAACCCTTACAAATTGTGCACTATTTTATTTCTTTGTATTTATTTTATTACACTTTTTTTTTTACTTTTGTTATTTACAATTTAAACGTACTATTATCAAACAATATAAATATAGCAAAATATTATACAATATATTTTTATTATAAAAATATTTTATGTAAATTAAAATTATAATTTAATTGATTTCTTTAAATGCATATTTTATTTTAAACTCTTATACTACTTTACAATTCTTTTATTATTATTTTTAATTTAATCTATTGTAGTTTTTCCTTTCTTCATAAATACTATTTCTGTTTACAATTTAGGTACTAATATCAATAAGAAGTGTATACACAATATAATATACTTAATTATTTTATTATTTTTATTTTGAATAAATTGAAATTTTATTTTAATTAAATTACTTAACTATATATTATATTTTTAACTCTTATGTTAATAATTTATTCATTGTATCTTTTCTTTTTATTTATTTCATTGTATAATTTTCTTTTTCATATCTATCACTATTGTTAAAAATAAGATGATAATATCGATATAATATATATATATATATATATATATATATATATATATATAACATGAGTTATAATAATTTTATTATAAAAATATTTTTAAAAAGTTAAAATTTTAATTTAGATATTATTAAGCGAAGTATATAATTATATATTCTTTTTTAATAAAAATATAAAACTTAAATTCAAGTTTATTTAATTATATTTTTTGTTATATTTTATATTAGTTTTTAAATGTTATGTTTTAAATCTTTTAATTTAGGATAGAAATTCATAAGTATAAGAAGTCCTGTCAAATAAAGATTTTTTTGTTATATCATGTTTTGATTGTTAATACAAGGACCACTATTATAAATATACGTAAATTAAGATTTTATTGTTTTACAATTCACATATTGTTTCTTTTTTAGTTATTTCATTGTACATTTTTTAATTCACTTCATATATTTATAACTTAAATGCTAATATTATTAAATAATATGAATATAACATAAATTTTTTCATTACAAATTTGTGTTAACAGTTAAATATTAAATTTAATTGAATTATTTTATTATATATCATTTTTTAACTGCTATATCATATTTTAAAATTTATTAATTTCAAATCTAAATATATAACTATGAAATAAAAATGATAAATTAAATTTTAATAATTTTTAATTTTTTTCGATATATTATATATTTTTATGTTGAAAAAAAATAGACATCCGTTCGTATGCTCGGGTCTAAAATGCTAGTTGAGACTAATTAGGACTACACAAGGCAATCTTGAATGAACATCATATACACATAACGATGAAATTGAACTATATATGATGAAGGGGGGAAAAAATGAGAAACTGCATCATCCGGTTTCTTCTCTATGAAACATCATTAAGGACACATAATCCCAGAAGTCGCTAAATACAAGTTCAACGGTGAGATTTAACTAGACCGTATCCTTAGCATTGTCAAAGTACTAAATTCGTCAGAAATAAGCTTGCTGATAAGAACAAAAAGGAAGAGCTCAACCTAAGACTAGCCACTATCCGGCTTCAAGACATCTTCAAGACATCGTTATGGTAATAAGCACATTGCTCTTTATGCTCCAAGGCCACTGGCCAATAAAGTGTTGATCTCTCCAATTATATTGACCGGTCTTCCGTCAAACATGGATGAAAGTGTACCTTCACACAGTTTCTTCAGCTCCCTCGTTTTTGCCAAAGTAGCCTCCTGCAATTCAAAGAGAACTTAGTCTTTGTCTCGTACAAGGGGCATTGGATGAAAAATAGAGAGAATGAAAGTAAGAGGACAGACAAGATTAAACTTTTCAGTGGTAAAATAAGTCAACAGTGGAAGAACTTCAGCAGTATGTGCATCTTTTTTACCCAAGAGAAGCAAAAAAGAATAAGAGTAAAACTACAAAGAGAAAAAGAAAATGGCAACTTCATTCACTCCTCTTAATATAAAAAACAACTGAAACAAAAAAAGAGATGCAGGGGGGAGAGAAAGGGATAGAAAAAGAAGGGTATATCAGACAAAATTTGAGACCTAAAGTCAGGCCATGCAAGGAATTTTGAAAACAATATGAACACTCTCCTAAAGGAAACAGCAAGCATAAAAAAATAGAACCCACTTGCTTAGGCCAGGATGAAGATAAAGAGTTCTGCAACTCCATACGTTTGATAGTCAAGTCCTTCAATCCATCTTTCAACTTTATTTCATGATGCTTCTTTTCCTCTATTGAATTCACTAGTCTGTCCAGGAATCTGAAAAAAATAGGCAACATCAAAATCAATTGATACAAAGATCAGACTCAAAGAATGCCCCTTGTGAAAGAATAGATTCAAATTACTTCCCAATATAGGGAGGGAAAAAAAAAATTACCACAAGATGTTGTTAGTGTAATCCATCAGGATAATGACTAGTACCTTCTATAAAATCACAAGCATGTGCACATGCATACATATACAAGAAAATAAATTCAAATACTACATCTCATGCACTTTACTGCATAGAGGAAGAGAATATAACACATTCACGGGCCAGTCTCACATCTGTTGCACAACCAAGAGACCAAGAGAAGTTATTCAAGCACATATTCCAGACTTTGATTTCACTAATCTTTCAACATATAGATAGGTATATTGTATACAACCAAAATTTAAATGCATAAAATGCTATGGCATAAGAATCTGTATACATTATAAACAATTGCAGAAAATTCAAATATAAAGAGCATTATGAAATATATTATAGTTAACTATGTTTTCACATAAAATAATTTTGTAGTCTTCCCTTTGCAACAAATTTTAAATTTTAAATGAGTTCTTTGATACATCATGTTCCTACATGAAACATCTAATTCAAATAGCAAACTCTAACTTCAAGTATTAGCTTTTCATTCCAAAAGTTGAATTTTAGCTCCATTTCATTATCATTAAATTTTATGCAGAAATGAGAACAAACCTAATACAATTAAACCCCATGAATGTGCATTTCACTAGAAACTTCATAAACTGGTCAAAGAAGGAATCACCTTTAGAAAAAAGAAAAAAAAGACACTAATCAAAGAAGAAGAAGGAAAAGAATGATGAGCAAGGCATATTTGGCATAAAATATCAAGAATAACCTTTTTGAGTTAAGAATCATAATCAAATCCCTTGTCTTTCTGTTTGTCAACAATGAAATTGCCAAAGAAACATCTAACTGCATTTTTTCTATTGCATCAGGAGCATACTGCTGCAGGGCAAAAGGAGAAACTGCCTGAACTTGATTTTGCAATGACAAAGTTTCATCATTCCGCAACTCAGACAACCGTTCATTTAAAAAGGCTTTTACCTGATGGCATGATACAACAACAATTAAATCATCGTGTGTAATCCATATTTAGAGTTTCAACAAAATTTTACATTAGCTGTCAAAGGCCTAACACAACCTAGAGGGAGAGAATTTCAAATATATTACAATTTCAAATTATGTCAGCACATTCATTACTTTAATAATACAAAACGTAATAAATTAAAATAAACATGGTATACCTCATAAAGATCATCAAGAATCTTATTTCTATACTCAGTGTCGAGAAGTAGGCTCCTTTCTTCCTGGTTTTCTGTCAATCTAGTGAAGGAAGATGGAACAGAAGTCTCATTGTCCAGCACAATATTTGGGGCACTAACATCATCAATCACATCAACTTTAGGAGTCTCAACACTAATATCCCAAGATATATCTGGGTGTGAGCATTCTTCCTTGTTGGATGTCATCCGA
This sequence comes from Sindora glabra, assembly GCA_020226215.1. Lineage (NCBI taxonomy): Eukaryota > Viridiplantae > Streptophyta > Magnoliopsida > Fabales > Fabaceae > Sindora > Sindora glabra. Next base: position 22,671,243 of record CM035228.1, read on the forward strand.
TCAGATTCTGCTGCTTCAGTTGGGAAAGAAGTTCGCATGATATCACTGGCATTAATGATTTCATAAGGACCCAAACCATTACCCACATCATCCGTTTCTTCTACAGTTCCAATGTCCCAATCAATTTGTGAACTCCCCACAGAAACATCCCAGTCAATATCATTGGAAGCAACTTCCATGTTGCTTCTTGCATGACGTAATTCATTATTGCCTGAGTGAACACTAACAGCATCAAGAATCTTGGATCCAACAGAAACATTTAAAGAAGGGGGATGTTCACACATGTTCCCCAGGTTCCTTAGAACAGTTACTGAAAATTCCTACAATCATGTTCAAACCCAAATTAATGTACAAAATGAATGAATAATAGAAGCTCATCTCTGTATTTATGTCAATCTACGGAACTAAGGTTTGACACATCACTAAAATATCCTTTTCTTCCTTACATTCTTTTCAGTATGAGCATCTCTGACAAAATTGGCATAATATTCAATTGCCTGTGATATGTGGTCACCATTTATAACTTCCAAAATCCTTTTAAATGTGCCGGGGAGTGACTTTGCTGTCTCCAAAAGTTCTAATCTGACATTTTTTCCCTGAAAAACAAGTAATCAATACTGCAGTACATTCATATATAGTGGTACAGAAAGTAAATCAATTTAATTATTATTTATGAAACCCATCATACCTGTAATCCAAGCTCCTGACAAGCTTCAGCATATTTGGCTGCTGAAAGAGCTGCACTTCTTTTTATATCAGCTTCTTTTCGATCTAGTTCTGCAAGTTGTTGCTGAATCTTTTGCATCTGTTTTCTCTGATAAGGGCTTTAGATTTGAAACAGATATTCAGCAATTAAAAAAATTTCTTAAGATACTAAATAAACACTCGTAAGTGTTTTTCCAATACACTAGTAACTGGATAAAAACATCTTACATTTCATAGTTAACATTTTGAACCATAATCTGTGCAGCCTCCCCAAGGAAAATATGATCCTTCTCAAAAGATCGCACAATCCCCTCCCATGCACCCTGGCCAACAAAAAGATGTGCAAAATAATGATCACAGAAATAATGAGAGAGGGGAAAATTGAGAAACAGAGACAAGGAGGACGCTATCTTACAGCAGCACCTTGTAGCCGGCCAAATATATTCCGGCTTTCAGGAGTAGACTTTAAGAGAATATCATATATATGTTTGGCCTCCAAATAACCAATCCCTGAAAATAATATGCCCACTTAACAGAGAAAACGTTGAAAATAACAGCTCTACAGGACGATTTGACACTGAAATTCCTGATTTCAAGCTTGTGAATAGGCCTACAAAACATCCTCTGCAATCAGCGGCATTAAATCCATCTTATGCAAGTTAGTTCACCATCCAGAAAATTTCTTAAGGTAACACTATGTTACTTTTCATTCATTCTCTTAATTTTTATGACATCAATGAGTAGATTTTAACAAGAGACAAACCACCTCCCCATATCTCTGGAAAGGAAAAAAAAACACACACACACACACACACTAGGTATATACAAATATTGATTGATCTTCACTTTTACTCGGCTACACTAACCTTCGAGATCTAGGGTTTGGAAGTAGGGATCAGTATCCTTCGGCAGCGATGAGAATTCCTTTGACATGCGAGCTCTTATTACCGCAAGACGTTTTCGCCAATCAGCCTGTATTCTCTTCCGATCAACCAACCATTCTTCAGCCGTGACAGAATGAAAACTAGTTAAATTCAGTCAAACCAACAACTCACTGGAGCAGGAAAATCGAACTATAATATTCCCATCAGCACGCACCCAACTCACCGAGCTTTTCTGAATTAATCACTTAGAATATTGGGAGAGGGGGAAAAAATCAAAATAGAATCTTAAGTGAATAGAGGAAAATGATTACCTCCGAGACGAGAAAATGTGATGTCAATAGGGAGATTGCGAATATCATCGGAAGTTTGCATTTTCAAGGAAATAATTTCTGGAAAACTTCAATTACTGCTCAAGGGTGTGAAAATAACAATTGAGAGAGCTCCTGAATTGCTATTCAGTTGGATGAGCAGCCCGTGCTGTATTCACTTCGCTGCTATCAGCTAGACCATCTATAAATCGATTAGTAACGGTCGCAAGATCAATGGTCAGCTCTCCCAATTGAAGAGGTTTTTTTTCCCCCCTTTTTCTCTTCTTCTTGCTTTTCTCTTTGAAATAAATTCCCGATTAATCTGTAAGATGTTGGGGGAAAAAATAAAATTATCAAATCAAATCAAATCAAAATATATATATATATATATATATATATATATATATATATATATATATATATATATTTAAAGTTCAACATTATTTATTTTAAGAATTCAATCACATTACGCATCATATCATTAATGAATTAAATTAAAATTAAAAAAAGAATATATACTCAACTATATTAATTAAAAACAAAAAAAATAAAATTTCCTCTTTAGTTTTAAGATGTTATATTTTACTTCCACCAACATTAAAAAAATATAAATCAAATTCTTTAATTATAGTAAAATTTATAATTAATATTTATTATTTATTTAATTAATCATCTTATTTATTATATGATTTTTTAAGGAAAATTTAAAACCAGAATTAGAATATCATTAGTTTATAATATTACTTCTTCACGTGTAACTTTTTACATCATATAATTAATTAAAATTTAATTTGACATAGAAATTTTATATATCCTTTTAAAAATGAATTATAAAATTACATGATAAATTAATATATAATAGTATTATAATTTTTATTTAAAATTTTTTAAATAAATATAATTTAATAAATTAGTTCATTAAAATAATGATAAAAATTAATTGCAAATTTTTTATAACCAGACAATCTAATTTCCAAATTTTAAAATTAATAAAGATAAAATATAATATCTTTAAAATTAAGATGGTGTTTTTTATATTTTTTTCTTAAAAATAATTGCAAATTTATTTTCAAAATATCAATTTAATTGTAAGAATGTTTTACAATGTATTTATTAATTAAGCAGATTAATATTCCATCATATCAAATAAAATTATTGACATCAAGAAATTTTTATTTAAATGCTATATGGTATATTTGAAGAATTTTATCTTTTTCTTAGTTTTAATTTTGATCCCAAAATAAATTATATATATATATATATATATATATATATATATATATATATATATCAATGACTTCGCAGCTGTTATTATTAAAAAAAATAATTATTAAAAAATTATATTTTTTAATAAATAATTTTTACAGTCAATTTTTTTAATCACCAGTAGAAACTAAGAAGGCAAAGCTGGCAAGCTGCGTTTCCCTGGCCTAATCAGTAGCTAGGAGTTCGCTTTGGTTTAAGCGCATTATAGTATTTCAGCAACAGCAAAGGAAATTAAATTCGGTGTTTGTGTGACCAAAAAGAAGTTAGGGCTTTGCAGGTAACAAGAAAAGTCGGAACAACCGACGCAATTCTGAATTGCGATTTGCAGGAAGGAAGGTATTTGGCATCTCACACTAACTTCAGTTTCTTCAATCTCATCTCTTGGTGTTGTTCTACTTTTGAGTTTTTAGAATGCTTCGTCCTGTTTCTTGCTTTTGATCTTGTTTTAGCTTCCTACTATTGTTTTTGATCTTGATCTGGGATTTTTCCTTTCAATTTATTTTCTTGATTTGGGTTTAGTCTCCATACCTTAGCATACTGTAGGATACACTCCGATACTCAGCTGTTTCTGCGAAATCTTCATACTCCTCCCCCACTTTGCATCCTTGACTGAAAAAATTTGCGGTTGTATGACGGAATCGAAAGGACTTTTTGTCCCCGGGTTTTGATAGTCGCCATTTTTTTAATAGCTAGGGAATAATGATAAATGCCGATGTTCCGGAAGTCATATATTTTTTTTTTTTTTGAAATTTTAGAAGTGGTTCTACTATGTGTGTAGTTTGTTCTTGGTAGATGGATCCTGATGAAAAGTGGAATATTTCCTCAATCTGTTTAAATGAAACGTGCTGAAAAGATATTGTGGTATAATAACTTAGTATATGTGAGTTTGAGCGTGACAATGCTTTGAAATGTATAGTACCTTACTACCTTGATTGCTCCACAGAGGAAGCCATGGATCCTGCAGAACGTAGGTACTTGGAGGAAGAGGATACACCAACAATGAAAACTATCAAGGGTGCAACAACTGGTTTAGTTGCTGGAACTATCTGGGGAACCGTAGTTGCCACCTGGTATGATGTTCCTCGTGTTGAGAGAAGTGTTGCTCTGCCAGGGTTGTTAAGAACTTTGAGGATGATGGGAAACTATGGGATGACATTTGCTGCAATAGGAGGAGTCTATATAGGTGTCGAACAATTGGTGCAGCATTATAGGATGAAGAGGGATTTCATTAATGGAGCTGTTGGTGGTTTTGTTGCTGGATCAACTATTCTTGGTTACAAAGGTAGCTCTTTCCCTAATGAATACGAATGTCTTAGAACTGACATTTTTATATTCAGATGTTGGAATTTGCTACCTATATGAGGCTACTTAAGTTTTGTTCATGATGATACCAAAAGATGCATATTAATGATTTGACTGATTTGCATCCGTCCTTTTTAAACATGGATTCAGAGAATCCTTATATAGCAAAGAACTATATTGTTTGAAATGTTTGGGGAGCTTATCCTTGTACAGGTAATCTTGATTTGTGTATTAGGTATGTACTCTTCAGTCCATCATTTAAATGTTCTTTACTTTATTGCTATTGTTATAGGTTCATAATGCAATTTATTATTTTTTGGGTGTGCATTTCTATGTGCTTATGACAAGCATTTCTTTGTGTGCATGTTAATGGTTATAGAGTAGCATCTGAAGTTGTCTGATACAATTTACTATTTTGTAAAAGGAGTACTGATGAGCGGCATCTTTTTCATTTTTGCATGTTGAGAACCACAATGCTAAGGATTTCATCCCTTTCTTTCATCACATGACTTATAACCTTGATCTGTAGATGCTCCCTCCAATTTGCAACGCCTTCTCCTTTTTTTTTTAAAAGCATGCTGTAGGGAACAAAGGAAAAATCTTCCTGTTGAGTGCACAAGCTGCATCTAGAGCAATTAACTTGAAAAACGAACCCCTTTTTTTGTGTCACCTTTTTTTTTTATTGAATGATTTGAATGTCATCCAAAATGGAAGATGTCATGAAAGCAGTCTGTTTTTGCAGGATTACCTTTCTGAATCTGATGTGGATTATGAAACCTGAATATGTACATATAAATAATATTAATTATGCTGTGCTGGAAATGATTTTTTTTCCTTTAGCAAGCATTATTATCTTAACTATTGTGCTGTCCATTCTATTGTAGGAAGGTCTATCAAAACTGCAATATCTGCTGGAACCGCACTGGCAGTCACTTCGGGAGTCATTGACATTGGGGGTCAGACTACAAGAGTTGACACCGGGAAGGAGTACTATCCTTACACCACCAAAAAAAGATCCAATGCTGATGCATCCTCTTAAGGAGATTTTTCAGTTTGAAACAAGAGTGTGGGATCTATCGATCAGCTGTCTTTTCCGTTTTCTGAGCTGGAGTTTCATTATCAGCTATCATTTCAAAACATTTCTATAGTAAGTTGCTGCCAGTTTTGAGCTGGTAAATTTCAATAAATGTGCTCTTATGTGCCAAGCTCTATTTCCTAAAGGTTGTTGTCGTTCCTTGATTTTTAATTTGCTATGCATTACATCTCCAGGTATATTGATACTGTAAATCTAGTCATATCTCTTTATTCCTGTGACATACAGAAGATACTAGAAAAATAAAAGGAGTTGGGGAGGGACCTTGAGATTAATTGCTGTAATGGTCCTCTTAAATCTTTTGCATAGTGATGTAATCAATGGTGGAGGAACATTTAGGTAAGGAAAGGTTTTAGGTCAGCTTCAGACTTATATAATCAGGTTGAGCAACATGCTGAACACCATGGCTTGTCGAAGAGGAAATCTGAAAGAACAGAGAGGAGAGAGGAATGGTATGATATCCTTCACCAAACTGCTGCTTAAATATTCAAATTAACTTCTGTAGTCTTTGCATTCCCTTAGAGGGCATCCTATAAAAATTAGAAATTAAAATAACTAATAATAATTGGTTGTTTGGGAGCAAAAGAAATGAAACTTATATTTATTTATTGTGCATTTCTAAGAATACTTTCCTTTATTTCCTTTCTCTCTCATTTTCATTTTTATATTACACTGTCACTTCTTTTTTTGGTTGAAAAAATGGATACTCTCTGGGACTAGTAGGCCATCGCAGACTCAAAGTATCAGCATCACTGTTTTGAATTTTCAGTGAAAAAATGCAATATATTTTTCACTGATCCTCTGCCTGGCACAAGAGAAAAGAAAGAAAATTAATGGAAAATTTTGAATTTTGAATTTTTCCCTTGATTGAATTGAGAGAAAAATGTAAGAAAGGAAATGATGATTACTACTATTTTCATACATCAATATTTAATTTTTTTTCTTCTTCTTCATATTTTTTCTCTAATTAATTTTTAAAATTTTCTTTTCTTTTCTACCATTTTCCTCACAATCAATCAGAGTTGTAAGTTTTGGCTTTGTATTTTTAGAGAGAAGCTCTCCCTTTATTCCCACTTTCTGATGCGCCTAACAAGTGAATGGAACTCGGCGTATGATACTGTAGGAGGCTAGTAGCTCATATAAAATAGAATAAAGACTCATATTTTTTTTCTTCGTGAAGTTATCCACTATTTCACACATGAATTTATAAATTAACGTTTAGAAATTGAAAATGATAAAATAATTATTGTATTTTATAGTAGTTTATAACTACGACGTTTAAGCAATGGCATCACCACAGTGGGGAACGAAATGCAGATACTGTATTTTTTCTTTTTTTGAGGCTATGGTTAGATTATGGATAAAAGTCCAATCATGTTATAATTAAACCATTAACTTTCTGTCGGGATTTTGACAAAATTTTTAACTATTATAAAGTTAAATAATATCCTATTGTTGTCATCATTTTATCAAAGTTTGAATTCTAATAAAGTAAGAACTTTAATCAAGTTGATATATCTTAATATTTAATTTTACGGTCATTCTATACTTATGCTTTGATTAGCATTTTAGATTATAAATTCTTAAGCAATGCAAAATTTGTTTTGTGAGGGTTATTTTATATCCTATAATTAATTTTTATTCTTTTGATAAAATTCATAAGAGTAAAGAATATATACACTATAAAACAATTTTATATGTACTTGTAGAGTAAATTTAAAAGTTATTACACTATTTTTATTTTCTCTCCTGATTACTAGATTTTTTTCCCATCTTCACTTACAAAGTAAGTAAAAAGTCGAATTACATTAAATATTTATTTTATATTAATTTACCACTTCTTTAATCTTAAGTTACGACAGTGCGTCATTTGGGTCTTACCGTATCATCTGAAAATCTTCCTAGGAAGTAGGATATTCCACCAGGTTTGAGTCGTATTCTTGTTCAATTGATTTTGGTTGATTTCATATTGCATTTTTCATTCAAGATGTTTTGACAAAGTTTGGGTTTTTGGAGTTTTGCGTAAAGTCCAGATTTGTTTGAGCAATTGCTCAATTTTGTATTTGCAGTTATTTTATTAAAATATTTTTTTTAGAGAAGATAAAATAAATTTGGGAAAATCCTTTTTTTCTTTTTATGTATATGTAAAATGTTAGTGTTCCATTGGAAGTTATAGTTTGAAAATATTTCACGACTGGGATTTGTGGGGAGGATGACTCAAATTTGGGAAGCTACTTGATCTCAAATTTATCGATTTAAATTCTAATGACTTGACTTTTTTGATGATAGAATTTTTGTTAAGGAAGAAATTGTTAGCAAAATAACGTCTTATTTTTATCTTCATTTTATTTAAGTTTAAATTTTGATTAAATAAAAATTATAATTACGTTAAATATATCTTAATATTTAATTTTAAGATCAAGTTATACTTTTCTTTGATTAGAATTTTGAATTATAAATATTTTTATGATGCAAAATTTACTTTGTGGAGAAGAGATGGGAGAGAATTTATTTTATAACCCTATAAGAATTACTTGAAATCCTACAATTTAGGACTCCGTTTTATTTTAACAGAAATTATTTTTCTTAAAGTATAATTATAAAATATTAAAATAAAAAAATATTTTATTTATTTAATATTAAATACAAAAATTTAAAGGAAGTTATTTCAAACATACTCAATATCATTTGATTGAATAGTTGACCTAACTTCTTATTGTTTGAAGAAACCCTCCACTTCAATTAGTATTTTTTCATGAAAAGCAAACATGAGATAAAAAATGCAATCTCTCACTAAGATTTCGAATAGCTGTCCCGAATTCTGGCCTGTCACTTGGTCATTCGAAGCATCTATCCCAGGATTTGTAGGGACTTGGGCATTCTGTCTAGTCACTGGGTTACTCTGGATATTCGAAGGTAGACTCAAGAAGGAAGTAGCCTTTTATTTTAAGAGGATTTATATAAAACAATGGAGGAAATCTATACCAAAAAAAGAACTCCTCTCTTTTCTCAAAGTAAAAGAATACTTGTTTTTCCTTATTATTATACGTTTAGATATTAATTTTGTTAATTATCAGTAGAAATAATATATCAATCTTTCATTAATATATATATATATATAAATATTTTCTTATGGACTTTCCTATAAAATAAAGAGTTAAGATTTTATTTGTTTTATTAGAAAGTATTTTCTACAAAATATAGTTATAAAAATGATAATATAAAAAAAAATATTTTACTTATACAATACTAAATATAAAGTATTTAAGGAAAGTAATTTCTCCTATTTCAAAAAAAATATTTTTTTATTTTTAAATTTTTAAATATTATTTTTTTAATCATCAATAAAAATAATATATTATTTTTTTATTAATTTATATATAAATAATATTTTTTATAAAAAAATATAAAATAAACGAAGAGCCTTTTTATTTTTCCGAAAAGTAGAGCCGAACAAATTCTATGACAGTCTTCCTTTTTCCTCGAGCAGCAAACGCCAGCTACCCGAAGGAGTAGTCCTTGATTTTTGACATTTATTCATCAAACTTTGGTGTGAATTTTGCCAAACTGTTAGCTAGTGTGATACAGCATTTTGCTTCTGGTAGACCAAAGAGAAGCCAACTTCCCACTCTTCGCTAGCTTCTCCGTAATAGCCATTACCAAGCCATGGCAAGGGTGCTACTGAGAACACCCATGTTCAACTAGCTCCAAGACTTCAGCACAATCAGTTTCAACGATCACCCTACTCAATTTCATAGACAAAGCTATCTAGAACCCCACCTAAATGGCTCCGAGCTCAGCTTCTAGGACTCCACCTAATCCCCCTTTATCTGCAAAGCCTCCTACCTAATCTCCTAAATGATCCCTTGTAACTCCTCCCCAAGCTATGACAGCCCCACCATTTGTGCAGGCACCGTCCGTATTAATTTTGTGCCATCTCCCATCAGGAGCTCGCCATAAATCCCCACGCTTAGGTCCCCGATTCAGCAGACCAGCCTTCCTCAGCATATCTCTACCAGTGGAGAACTCATGTACTCGTCGCTTAATCTCCAAACACCAAATCCCCACTGTTTTCCTCACCTGAGAAAACAGCTTGATCTCTGTGAAACCAAAACACCCAACAAGCAAACCAAACCCCATCCGCTAGTTTCCTTGTTTGTCTCTAGATAAATCTTTGCTTAGATTCAGCTTTTACTAGTCTTCCAAAGGACAATGAAAGAATTTAGACCACTGGCTTGGATGCGCTAACCTCAACCAGTAATCATAAACCATTGGGTAGTCACGTATTGCATGCAACAATGTTTTAGGATCCCTTCCACACCTCTCACACATACTGTTATCGATTATCCTTCTTGAGACACGATGCACATTAGTAAGCAGTTTCTTGTTAGCTAGAAACCAGAAGAAGGTTTTCACTCTTTCTGGACGATCCCATTCCCACACATCTCTCAAATTTAACACACTATGATTCCCAGCCACACTAACCAGTAAATTGTAAGCTGATGATACACAGAATTCTCCATCAGGTGCTGGAATCCAACTCACTCTCTCTTTCCCATCCACACTGGAAACCGAATTAGCTGCACTCAACTTAGGCCAAACCTTCCTACTCCACTTGCACAAATTTGAATCAAATTATCCCCACATCCATACTTTCAATACATAAAACAAACAGATATAGCGAAAGCGGGGTCTCCTTCCCGTATACCTTTCATGGGAGAGAAATGTTCAGTCTTCTCCCCATTCCACAGGATTTACATGGAACAATCTGAAACACATGCCAAAGTAAGAGCAATAATATTTTCAGGAATACAAATCGTCCTTAAAGTATCTTCTAAAAAACTCCAATCAATCCTATCTGTCGTAAGTCTAGGTCTACCTTGACGGCCATCCAACCCTTCTTCTTATTCATCAAATGGATTATTTCCTATATTACAATAATATTATCAGTGTTGTGCGTTCTTGGAATGAAGCTGCATTAGTTCAAAACAATCAAATGCTCAAGTGAGGTTTCAATTTGTTGGTTACGATTTTAGTAATGATTTTAAAAATTACATTACATAGAATTATGGGACAAAGTTGCTTTATAGATTCCGGATTCTCCACCTTTGGAATCAGCACAAGTAATGTCTCATTAATATTCCACACCAAACTTGGATTTTTAGAAGCCTAAAAAATAATATCACAAAAAGACTTACCCACTGTTTCCCATTGACTTTGAAAAAAATATTGCATACAAACCATTAAGACCTAGAACTTTAAGAAGAGTCATACTAAATAAAGCCGATTTAATCTCTTCGTGAATCACTTGAGTTCTAATTTCTGCCAATGTCGATTTTGATAAAATTGGAAAATAATTTTACAGAGGGAATTTTCCAAAAATTAAAATTATTGTTCGAATGAAGTTTCTGAAAATACGAGATAGCCATGTCATTCAATAATTTTTCATCTTCTACCTTAACACCCTCTTCTGATTGAAGCCTCTCACCATTTTTCCTCCTCTAACGAGTAACCACGAATGAGTGGAAGAAATCTGTATATATCACCATACACTAACCATTTACTTCAGGCCTTCTGGTATCAAGTTAGCTCCACTTGAACAAGAATCTTCTCATATTCCGCCAATGCCTATTTTTGGATACATTCCAACTAGTAGTCCGGACTAAGCTAATTTCTTATTGATATTTTCAAGTTTATCCTGCAATATCCTCTTCTGACATCCCAATTTTGTAAAGAATTCTTTTTTTTTTTCCTCACCCAATGGCCTTTTTCCTGAAATCAGAGGAAGCTTCCATCTGTCCTTTTCCTTCCTTCTGACAATCACAAACAAACCCTGGGAAAGAAGCACGGGTCAACTAGGCGGTAATAAAGCAAGAAGGGGAATTTCTCTTACCCCTCGAGGTATGAATCAGCGTCAAAAGAAATGGCCTACGATCTGATTTAAAAGGAGGTAGGTGGACAACAGGAGTTGATTGGAAAGTTGCTCTCTATTCCATAATGCATAAGCTTCTATCTAAACGTTTGTTGACTTGTCTTCTCTCCCACATAAATTTCGGACCTTTATATCCCATATCTACCAAACCACAATTGGAAATCCACTCATCAAATTGTTTCATTGAACTCTAATTAGGTTGGCCACCACCCCACTTTTGATCCGAGCTAGAATACGCGTTCAAATCTCCTGGTGTAATCCAGGGCCCAGACATTCTAGTGACAATCCGGTTGAGATCCTCCGCTCATTTTGTCTGCGATTGGCATGCACAAAAGTCATAAAAACTTCATAACTTCCATTTAAAGTCCGCACAAGACGATGAATAAATTGATTAGAGTACTTATACACATGAACTCTTTTTGGATTCCACATAACCCAAAACCCTCTCGAGTAACCTTGTGAGTCCACTCTCACTTATGATTTAAAGTCTAATCTCTTGATTCTTTTGGCCACCTTATCTCCATTTACTCTTGGTTCAACAAGTCATGAGCTGAATATCATAATTGCTCGCCATATCTTATACCAAACCTGGTAAAACCTTTGATCCAGTACCTTAACAATTCCATGAAATAAAATTCATAAGAAAATCAGAGTGCTTAAAGAATGAATGTCACCTTTGAGACTATAAGCAGTGCCTTCCGCACTTTCCATACTCTGGATAGCACCTGCTTTATGGGCTAGGTATATTCCTTCCTTTTCTTTCCTCATCAACTATTTGAGGAACTCATCGTCTGGAGTCTTTTTCTTTTTTTTTTCTTTTTCTAAACACTGTCATTAGCCTGCTGAACGTCCTCCACAACCTTGCTAGATACTATCTATTGCAAAACATTTAGCATTTGTAGGGTGAGTTTGACCGGCGTGATTAATACGACCCCCGCCAGTAGTATTAGCGGGTTCAGAAGTTAGACTAACGTGAGTCCTATTGTCCCAGAAAACACTGGTGCTTTCCTATTAACATTTAACCCAAGTACAACATGGTTTTGCTTTCTACTGTCTTTCTTGTTGCATAATTTAACATGAGAAGCATACAATCATTCAACTAACATCGTATATTGAAATTGGATCTTGAAACTTATAATTTTTACTAACCTAAATTAGAGGAAGATGAAGATGCCATAATTTTGAATTATTCTTCTTCAAATAGGTTTCTCTCCCTTTTCCTTTTTGTTCTTAATATGCAATTTTTAATAATTTGTTTTCAACTTTAAATCTGATGCGTCCATCAAATAACAAGGTCAACGGATGAATTTGAAACAACTTAATAATTATCTAAATAACAAATTAGTAATTATTTCATGAGTATTAAATTCTTAATTTTAGGCCATTAAGCTAGTTACCAAATAAATACATTTAAGTAACAATTGGTAACTATCTAACATTTTCCCACTTAGTCTAAAACTTGAATGAAATAAAATGATGCTGTAATAAAATACACCAAACTCATCCATAGAATTTCATAATTACCTTAGTATAATAAAACACTAAGTGTGGGTTACGACGGTTGTATATTATTTACAAAACATACTTCTTTCCATATACCGCAAAACACTAATGCCTTACCATACTGGGTCCATAAGTCATATATACAATTTGTAAGGTCCCATTAATATTTTTAGAACACTTATGTTAACCCATTAAAATACAATTATGACAAGATAAGTAGAAACAAACAATTCATATAAAAAACAAGTCAATGAATTCAGAATGTCAACATTATAAACTACATCACGGAAAAAGACATCTAAGACCTATTCTATGTACATGTTCCTTAAATATCTTTAGTTGCAAACCTTTAGTTAATAGATCTGCAATCATGAGATCTATCCTAATATGTTCAATAGACACTCTCTATTTTTAAACTTCCTCCTTAATAGCAAAATACTTTAATTCCATATGCTTAGCACCTCTTAAGTATTTGCCATTTTTAGAAAAAAATACTATTGCAGAGTTATCATAACAAATTTTCAACGGCTTGGTAATGGTGTCAATAACCTCAAGTCCTGAATGAAATTCTGCAACCATATTGCATGAATTGTGGCTTCAAAACATACCACAAATTCTGCTTCCATAATGAATAATGCAATAATGAATTCTTTAACACTTTTTTATGATACAACTCTTTCTCCAAGAAGAAACAAGCAGTCAAAAGTGGATTTCCTACTATTAATGCATCCAACAAAATCTAAGTCTAAGTATCCAATTACTTCCAAGTGATTGGATCTTCTATACATGAGCATATAATCTTTTGCTCCTTGAAGATACCATAAAACTTTCTTTGTAACCTTCCAATTATCAATTCCAGGATTACTTTGGTACCTTCCTAATAGTCCAACCACAAAATTGATATCCAATCTCATGCAAATTTACACATACATAAAACTTCCCATAATAGAACTATATGGAATTGATTCCATTTGTTTTCGTTTCATATCATTCTTTGGACATTGCATAAGACTAAATTTGTCCCTTTTCTGAATTAGAACAATTCCAATAGGATAATTTTTCCTATTGAATCTCTCCAGAATTATTTCAATATAGCTTTTCTGAGACAATTCTAATAATCCTTGTGATCTATCTCAGAATATTTTAATTCCTATAACATAAGATGTCTCTCCTATATCTTTCATTTGAAAATTCTTAGTGAGATATTCTTTTGTCTTATGCAACAAACTCAAATCATTAATTGCAAGCAAGATGTCATCAATATACAGAACTATAAAGATAACTTTGCTCTCGCTGATCTTTCGATATATATAGCAATCAACTAGATTCTCTTCAAAACTAAAAGAAGTAATGATATCATTGAACTTAATATACCATTGTCTTGAAGCTTGTTTAAGTCCATATATTGATTTCTTAAGCTTACACATCATATAACCTTTTCCTTCAAATGGAAAACCTTTAGGTTGGTCCATAAAAACTTCTTTTTCAATGTTTCCATTTAAAAAGGTTATTTTCACATCCATTTTGTGTAACTTTAAATCAAAATGAGCCACCAATGCTATAATAATTTGTAATGAGTCTTTCTTTGAGACTGGTGAAAAAATCTCTTAATAATCAATGCTGTCCTTTTGAGTGAATCCTTTAACAACAAGCTTGACTTTATATCGTTCAATATTGCCTTTAGAGTCACAATTGGTCTTAAAGACCCACTTACACGTAATTCATTTTGCACCTTCTGGCAAATCAATAATATCCCAAACTTAGTTTTCTTCCATGGATTTTAACTTTTTTTTTATAGTATCTATCCATTTCTTAAACTCATCACTTTCTATGACTTCTAAACTTAGTTTTCTTCCATGGATTTTAACTCTTTTTTTATAGTATCTATCCATTTCTTAAACTCATCACTTTCTATGACTTCTGAAAATGAAACTAGGTCTGGATTGATTCTAATGTCTAATTCTTGCAGATAAATCTCATAATCACTCAGAATAACTGGTTTTCTTATCTTTTAAGATCTTCTTCAAGGGATTTCTCATGATCTATTTACCTCAAGCATTTGTAAGTTAGTTTCTTCAATGGGTGTGTCTTCATTATAATGTTGTTCATTATTATAACAAGAACAACATTAGGAATAACTATAGATGTGGGAATATTTAGAGGTAAATAAAGATCCATTTTAATTTCCTTTATGCCTACACTTTGTTGTTCTGCACTCCCACTAACTCGTCATTTTTAAGAAATTTTGCATTACCAATTTCTACAATTCTTAGACTATGTTTAGGATAGTAAAAGATATACCTTTTAGATTTCTCTAGGTAACCAATGAAATAACTATTAACCATTCGAGAATCTAACTTTCTTTCATGTGAATTATAAACTCTTGCTTCTGCTAGGCAACCCTTGACATGCAAGTGTCTTATACTAGGTTTCCTATTTATCCACAACTCAAAAGGAATTTTAGGAATAGCTTTGCTTGAAATCCTATTAAGCAAATACATAGATGCTTTCAATGTATACATTCACAAAGATTTGGGTAAAAAGGAGTTACTCATCATACTTATGACCATATCCATTAAAGTTCGATTACATCTTTCTACTATACCATTTTATTGTGGTGTGTATGGCATAGTGTACTATGCATAAATGCTATATATTTCAAGAAATTTAGCAAATGGACTTAGACATTGTCCTATCTCATTGTATTTTCCATAGAATTCACCACTTATATTTGACATTCCAACCTTCACTTTCTTGTCTAATTGTCTTTCCACTTCATTAATGAATATATCAAAAGCATCAACTACTTGAAATTTTTCCTTAAGTAAATAGACATATCCATAACGTGAAAATTCATCGATAAAGGTGATAAAATACTTCTCTTTATTAAAAGATGGAGTATCAAAATATCCGTATACATTAATGTGTATTATTTCAAGAAATTGAGTGCTTCTTGTGGCCTTTGTTCTTTTGTTCTGTCTAGTTTACTTTCCCTTGATGCAATCCACACATAAACCAAGATTAATAAAATTTAGATTTTAAAGAATCTCATTCTTTACTAATCTTTCTAGTCTTTCTTTAGAAATTTAAATTTAACCCAAGCATTTATGCCACAAGTAAGTAGAACTTTCATTAAGCATATCACGTTTAATGTCAATATTAGGATACAAAGTTAGTAAGGATTCAATAAATTTATAATTAAGTTTCAATTTATATAAGCCATCAACTAGAATACCAGAACCAATAGGTTTAGAATTCTTATATAAATTGAAACAACCATATCCAAATGTAAAATTAAAACAACAAATATCCAACTTTGGAAAAGAAACTAAGTTCCTAGAAATTAAAGGTATATAAAGAGTCTTAAATAAGTCTAAATGATAACTAGAATCTAAAACTAAACGATAAGTGCATTTGCCTTCAATTTTAGCTTTCATACAATTTCCCATGTATAAATAATCTTTACTTTAGCTTTGTGGTTTGGATCATAAGGAATCTCTACATTATATTAGATATATGAGTAGTAGCACCAGATTCAAGCCATCAAGTATTATTAGGAACATCAATCAAATTTGATTCGAAGGTGCATATATAATTTTTCAAATGTACCTTTCTTTTCAAACCAGGCCTTACGTTTGAGGCAGTTTTCTGATAGTGTCCTTCTTTCTTACAAAAATAACACCTATCATTATTGTGTTCCTTCTTTTCAATTTGAGAAACTTTAGTAGGTCCTTTCTTTTTCTTAAACTTCTTAAATTTTGGCTTTAGTGCTTTACTAGTTCCTTGAATAATAAGGTTGATAGATTAACTTCCCATATTCTTAAGCCTGTTCTCTTCCTAAATAAGCTTTCTAGTCAATTCATTAACATCTCATTTATCCTTAATAGTGCTATAGTTAATTTGGAAAGCACAATACTTAAAAGGCAATAAGTTTAGAATAAATTGAACTAGGAAAGAGTCATCCACTACCATGCCCAATGTCTTTAATCTTACTGCAATGTTAATCATTTCAATAGTATGTTCTTGTATACTCCTTGATCCATCAAATTTCATGGTTGTGACTTATGTCATTAAAGTATCAGCAAGTGACTTATCTGCAAAACGAAAACATTCTTCCACAAACTTAAGGTATTCCCTAACACTTTTTGTCTATGGAATGGTAATCTTAATATTGTTGGCAATGGTCATTTACATGAATATTAGGCTTAATCTATTAGATTGTTCCCATGCTTTAAGTTTAAATATCTCTTCTTTAGTGTTGTCATCAGTGATCTCAACAGGTTTTGCTTCCAAAAGTGTCAGTCAAGATCTAACAAACCTAAGTGAAAATTAACTTATTCACTCTATTAAGAAAAGTTTAAACCATTGAAAATGGTAACAGATGAAGCTTGCGAATCAAGAGAAATGGCTACAAAATAAATTATAAATTATTCAAAACTTATTTCATTATAAACTCAAACAAACATATTAGAGTATGTTGCAGTTTTCCTTTGGGAAAGACACCATAATATACTATCATAAATAAATGCAACAAATTCTTGCATTATCAAGAAAATAAAAATCTTAGTTAAATATATATGTCATTTTTGGATGAATAAAATATATTTAATACGATAAATTTAATTTCTATAATTATGTTCACTAATTATAGAATAATAATTTTCCTTTGGAAAACTACTAAAGTTCTATCAATTAATGGACAATCATTTATTCATCCCTTTTTTTGGGCATTTCATCTATATTATGAATAAATGATTATTTTATGCATGATGTTTAAACATTTTGTTTAGCCACTTTGGTGTACACAAACTCTTTTATCATAAGATCCTGCATAAGTAATATAATTTTCATTTAAATACATACAAAATAGCATATAGTAATACATTTGAATTTCATAAATATATTATAAACATAAAACTTGAAAATAGTGCTTAAAATTTTCACAAAATTATAAAATATAAATCTAATTGTAGGAAATACACTGTAATAATTTTTTATTCAACTGTTCAAATATGATAAATCACTGTTGCTGTCATAAGAATATTGTTTCTTTCAAAAATTAAACAAAAAATTATTTTTCACCATTTCTTTAAAAAATTACAACTTGTCTACCTTGTTATTGTACAAACCTGTACTTTTTCTTTTTTATGGGATTCACTTTGATTTATACATAAGATGAAAACATGCACGGATTCATTAGAACATGAGATTATATACACTCTTGGATTAGGAACAAAATGGCTTGGGACATATATATATAAGAGATGGAATACTATCATGCATAAAGGACAAAATAAGGCATTATGAAAGTGTTGTCCACATAGATGATGTGATAAAAAATTGTATTAGACATAAATAAATATAAACGAAAATTGCTATGCATGCAGACATTAAAGACCGCCATATATACATAAACAAAAATTGTCAAAGATAAAATACCCATCATGTATATATATATGAACAAAAAACTTTATATGAAGATAGAGTAAGACAATTGGCAATTTTAAAAATGTACGTCATTAAGATTCCGAACCCTATATATATACTTATATTTCCATGCAAGGTCGACATCAGATTTTCAAACAAAAAGCTAGATTCTTCATACCCAATATATACATTTAATCATCCATTAGAATTCAAAATAGAGATATAATAATTTTTACTATGATGTATATAATTCATGATAATCATGATTTGTAATAAAGTTAAAATTCAAAATTCTTAATGGAAAATCATAAGTTTTTTAACTAGGCTCTAATACCACATGTTAGATAATTCAACATGAGAAACATACAATTATTCAACTAATATCATAGATTCAAATTGGATCTTGAAACTTATAATTTTCACTAACTTGGATTAAAGGAAGATAAAGATGCCATGATTTTGAATAGTTCTTCTTCAAATAAGTTTGTCTCCTTTTTCCCTTTTATTCTTAATATGCAATTTTTTATGGTTTATTGTCTGCATGCATCTATTGGGTGGAGATAAGACCTATTGTGTGTGTATATATATGTATGTTTTCAACTTTAAATCTGATACGTCCATCAAGCAATAATATCAACAAATGAATTTGAAACAACTTAACAACTACATAAATAACTAATTAGGTAATTATTTCATTAGTATTAAATTATTAATTTTAGCCCATCAGGCTAGTTACTAAATAAATACATTTAAATAACAAATGGTAACTATCTAACATTTTTTCAATTACATCCCTTCCCTTATAAGTTTTTATTGTATTTCCATCTTTTTACCTTTATCACCCTTTAGCACTTAGCCAGCCTTCTTCACATTGACCTTGGACCTCACACGGGACTCTTGTTGATTTATTGAACACTTTTATCTTGTCCAATAGCTTGGGAAACCATTACATCATTTTTTGATTCCTTCCTCAAAACTATCTCTTTCCCCTCATCACTACTGCCTTTTTCATCAAGGATTTCTAAAGCCTCAAAATGTGACTCTTGCCTCCTATGCCCATCATTGTTTCCACCCTATATAATGGCTTTACCTTTCTAGTTAGCATCCTTGCTCAACTTTCAAGCTTCCACCCTTTAAGTAGGTTTCTTATTTTTCTATACTATCATCCATGAGCCAAAATTGTCTTCCTTAACTCTTGCTTTATTTTCTAGACCAGAACTTTTGCTTTCATAAGCACCCACTTCTCTCCTTTCTTTTGAAACTTTAGCTTTATTCAATGTCTCCAAGCACACCTTTATTCTGTGTCCATACTTCTTGTAATAAAAACAAATAAAGTGGAGCCCTTCATACTCTACATAATAAATCCTGGTCAACAACCTAAACTTGGACAAGAAATGCTTGCAAAGATCAATTTCAACATAAATTCGAGCAAATTTGATCTTCTCAATTAGATCCCTGTGTTCTTCCTTTGTAGCATGTTCCTATCCACTTTGATCATCTTCCTAATTCTATTATCCAAACCCCATAAGAAGTGTTTAATTATTATAAAACTCAATAGGAAAACCAAAAACTCACACCCATATAACAATTTTTTCAAAAATCATCCTCATAAGGGTTAAAGTTCTCCTTCCACTTTTGAATAATTACTTATGACTCAAATCTGATCATGATCGATGTGGGTTTTATAAATTAATTTCTACTAACCTTGACACTAACTACATTTATTTTATCCAATGGGAATCCGAATCCTTTTAACTCAAGTTAACTTTTAAGTTTTGAAGAAAAATAAACATAATTTTTCTTGTTTTTAGGTACTTCCCAAAGGTCAAATACCCTATGTTTTCAAACTTGTATTTCATACAACTCAATAACAATACATATTACATATATATATATATATATATATATATATATATATATATATATATATATATAATAATTCAACACATTAAACAAGGTCATCATATTCTCTATCTCTAATTCTTAAACTCAATCCTAATTGTATCCTAACTATTAAGTTCTCTTTTGAATTGCCTTGGACTTCCACTTATAGTATATAACTTGATATCTTTAAGTAAGCCCTGAAACGTTAAAAGAAACGGAGTAAGTTATATAAATTCAATGAATTTATATCTATAAAGAAAGCATTTCTACTATTTGTATACGATCAACTCAAGTTATCTTATTGGTCAACCATTGAATGGTTTTTAGTATTCATACCTGATAGCATTATCTTTTCTTAGTAATCTAAGCACATCACATTCTTATAACTGTAGTAGTTTTATACATACAGAAATAACAAAATCTAGAGGGTGCTTCACAACCCAACTTATACACAACCATCACAAGAAATTATTTCATTATCATAAATGGAACAAGGCTCCTAACATATCATTCCAAATGGAATTATTCATATATTATGACTCAATACTCAACAAATCACAAAAGCTTATACATAGTCAATTCACATATTCACTATATAATTTAACAAGCAATAATCACATACATCCACCTTGTTACTCTTAATTCATCTTTATACTTTTCCTGCCTTTTCATCCTTGTTCCTCCAGTATCAACCTTATATCCTTTTACCTTTTTATTAGGATACTATCAACTGGTAAGCAAATCATCCCCACTCCCATTTTCCACATCATATCTAAACACATGTTTCCATATCAAATCTAAATTCATTACAATTCACATAATCATTTCACAAAGTCCATATCAATGGCATCAAGCCCTAATAAGGTACAATACAATTCATTTTATCATAGTTTCATAGCATTCTTATCACAATCATATTCCATTCATCACACATATCATAATCATAATCGCATTTATATATAAAGAGAACTAATGTATCACATAATACTCTTACACCTTTTAGGTGTAGCTATAACCTAATCACAAACACAACCTTTCAAAAATATGCTCGTACATGCACATGCGCGCGTGTGCACACACATATATCTCAATCAATTGTAAGTAACAATTTATAAATCGATAGTGCACTAAAAGTATTGTTTAAACACACTACAATGCTTAACACAATGAGGGACAAGCAAGTACACCAATACACATAACAATATACTATACAATCTTAGTATATATATCAACTATAAAGGATATAAAAATTGAATGGATTGAAGAACAATGGTAGATATACACTCATCAAGAGATGCTTATCTACTCTTAAAAGTCCTAGGATACCCATGATCCTCCTTTCCTTTTTTCCTATTTAACCAATTTACAACAATGATTCATAAAGATATTGAAAACATATGTTTTCTACCCAACATCCATATCCTAGGTTTCATTCTTATCACCCTACAAATCCTTATACTTATTCTCTAATATTTTCAACTCCATCTCAATATAATTACATTTCATGTATTTAAGGGTTTTCTAAATTAAGTTCGAATCAATAAAAATATTAAGATATAATACTTTAGGAATACTCTAATTGTGTTATTCTAATATTCTATAACATAAAACTTTTATTTTTTGGAAACACCATCACATATTCCAAATGAACAAAAATAGGTTTTTTCTAATTCAAGTTCAATACAACAAAATATAAGAGTTTTTGTGTCAAAGGTGGTTTATGACCGCCTAAAGAGATTACTGGTAGCTCACCAACAATAAAGAGGAGTTGGGTCATTGGTAAATCGAATAAGGAAGAGCTCCTACTACTGCTATTTCCAGCTGCTCCAGAGAACTCTCTTTACTGCAAGTGGCAATAGCTCGACAAGTTGCTATGGCAAAATGGTGTACAACGACATAACACTAGAAAAGCCATGACCAATAGCCAGCAAAGAGAAAGAAGAAAAAGTGTGTGTGCCTTTTTTTTGGGCAAAAAAAGGAGTGAGAAATTTTAAAAAGAGCTTAGAGTTTTAATCCCCCACTTCTTTCACTTTGTAAACTCAATTGCTTCTTCTAATCCTAACTTTTATTCTTTTTAATCTTAATCATAATTATCCATGTACTTTTAATAATTTATTTTTATAAAACCCCTATTTTTAAAATTCTAACTTGAATACTTTCATCCTCTCATAATTTTAAGAAAATAATGAAGTTTTTAAATACTATTTTAACATATTACAAATTAAATAATTATTTGATCATCCATGGTCTTTCTTAAAGTACATAATTATAATCTTTCCTCTCGGTAAACCTGATAAGATAATAGTTATTACCCATATCCATAAACTTAAAAGATCTTTGTGACGCCCACATCTCTTGTGATCTTATTTTAAGAAACCTCACACCTAATCTACAATTAATGCTAACTTCCATGATTGGCCAAAATTTTTCTCTCCTCACTTAAAACATGTATAGTAGGGCATGTTGGATTGTCTTAGGCATCTACTACATCTTGCATCTGCTCCTCTTCGTCGTCTTCTTCCTCCTTGAATATCATTACTATACCATCATCTTCTTCATTATCTTTTGTTGATCCTCCTTTATTGAACCCAAGCAGTTTATCTTTATATGAGACAATCTGCTTCTTATCCTATTGTATCATGGATTCGAGTCATTTAAAATAGATTCATAACTTGATCCATACCTCGACCCATGAAATGCCTATAAATAGGCATAAGAAAGGCAATTGCTGGGTTGGTTAACAAAAAGCATTCATAAGAATCCTTAAAAAACTTTTTCTTTTCTCTATGCAGATTTAAACCGTGAACAAGATTGTCTTTCTAAGTAATTATTAATACGACCAGTAAAAGTAAATGTTAAATTCTAAATCTTCCACTGTGAACTTCCGATATTTAGGTATGTATGAATCAGATTCATATCCACTTTAATATTTTCCAACACCTCTATTAACGAACACTTGTTCTACATGTTACCATCTTTGTCCTTCAACACCTTAATGCTTCATTGATTTTATGAACTAAAATTAGTATTACAATTTTCTTTCTTGTTATCCCCTTTTCCATCCTCCTCAGCTATCTAATCATCCATCACAGCTTCTACATAGTTATCTCTTTTAGCACATTTAACACTATATGCCAATTGATCCTCCTTTTTCCATTGAAGTTGCACTCTATTCAATGTCCATCATAGAAAAATCTTATCATATTAAATCTTTCCAACACTTTCTTTGACTCCACATGTCTGTGTTAAAACTAGTTGTTGTTGCAACCTCTTACATTCTCTGTTTATCAAATGTCAACATAATATTCATCTCTTACCATGCCCCTTCCCCTCTCATTTTATAGATCAATTGACAAAACTAAAATCCTTTTGATCTTTATAATGTTATGTAATATACAAAGAGAGAAAGAGAGAGAGAGAGATTTTAGCTCATAAGCCTTTACTTATCCTCTAATTTTTAATGAAACCAATTTTTTTGTTTAACATCGTAGATTGATGAGTTTGGCGATAGGCAGTTGGCTTACAAACCTTTGCTTATCCTCCAATTTTTCTATTTCTTAAATATTAACATAATCTTCATCTTTTACGATGCCCCTTCCCCTCTCATTTTACAAATCAATTCACAAAACTAAAATCCTTTTGATCTTTACAGTGTTATGTACTATATATATATATATATATATATATATATATATATATATATATATATATAGAGAGAGAGAGAGAGAGAGAGAGAGAGATAGAGAGAGAGAGATTTTGGCTCACAAGCCTTTGCTTATCTTTCAATTTTTAATAAAAATAATTTTTTTGTTTAACATTGTAAATTAATGAGTTTGGTGATGGGCAATTGGGATATCCATCTTTCATAGTGAACACTTAGTATTTTATGTGTATATATAAATAGAAATTAAATTTGATTTAAATTGGGGAATGAGGTAAAAAGATAATTTTTAAAAAATAATATTAATTAAGAATTTATCAAAAAATAAGAATTAAAATTTTTTAATCATAATAAAAAAAATTAGCTGTTTGTATTAATATGAAAATACATAAATAGCTAATAAGGTAAAACTAATACTGAATTTAATTTAAATACATATAAATATTAGTTATGTTTTGTTTATATATTATTTTTAATTTTTAGTTTTCCCAATGACATCCTCTAGAAAAGAAATTAGATCCACTATTTATTTATAATTTTTAATTATATATTATTTTTTTCTTCATGAAGTTATCCACTATTTCATAAATAAATTTATAAATTAACCTTTAGAAATTCAAAATGATAAAATAAGTAGTGTATTTTTTTAGTAGTTTACAACTATGACGTTTAAGCAATGGCATTACCACAGTGAAGGACGAAATGCAGATACTGTATGTTTCCTTTGAGACTATGGTTAATTTTTTTTTTAATCCGAAAATTTGGGATTTGGTAGGCTATATCATAACCCCAAATAATTCAAAGTTGAGTCAAATTGGATTTTTTTTTTAGAGACAAAGCTCTTTGACAATTTCCTCCGCTACTATGGTTAAATTATAGATAAAAGTTGAATCATGTTATAATGAAACCATTAACTTTCTTTTGGGATTTTAACACATATTTATTTTTTGTAAAATAAAGTAATATCATATTTTTATCTTCATTTTATTTAAATTTAAATTTAATTAAATAAGAACTTTAATCAATTTGATATATCTTAATATTTAATTTTATAATCAAGTTATATTTATTTTTTTATTAGGATTTTGGATTGTAAATTTTTATGTAATGAAAAGTTTGTTTTGCAAGTGTTATTTAATCTCTTACAATTAACTTTTACTTTTTGAGCGAGATCTATAAAAATGAAGAATATATACATCATAAAATGAAAAAAAAATGTAAAATACCTTTTTCAATTTGGAACTGATTGTATTTTACCCTATCCTATTGTAGAAACTTAAAAATTACTATCTTAAATTTTATAAAATTTGGATTCAATATCCAACATTAACTTATTTTATCATTTTATTAAATTATATATTTTTAATGATATTTTCAAACAAGAATCATAATATTATAATATTTTAGCTTATCTTGTTATTTTTCACAAATAATTTTTATATTATATAATTAATAGGAATTAAATTAGATATATAAAATTTTAATTAAATAATACAAAATAGATTGTAAAATTATATGTAAAAAATAACAAAATAAACTAATATATTATAATATTGTAATTATTGTTAAAATATTCATTAAAGATTATATATATGATAAAATAATTAATTAAATTAAAAATAAGTGTTAAATCCAAGTTTTGTAAAATTTAAGTGGATAATTTCTAAATTTTCAAAGTAAGAAGGGGTAAAATCCAATTACTCCAAAGTTGAAGAAGAATTTTACATTTTTCCCTTATAAGATTAATCAGAGTGAAGAATATATATACTATAGGCATTTTTAAATGTACTTGAAGTATGAGTTTAAGAATTCTTATACTATTTATATTTCCCTCATAATTTTTAAATTTATTTTTCGTCCTCATTCATAGAATAAGTTAAAAGTTGAACTAAATTAAATATTTTTTTATTAATTTATTACTTCTTTGATATTAAATTATATCAATGTATTACTTTTGCATCACTTTATCATTTGGTATCAGAGTCTGAATTCACCGAGTTTGAGTCATTTTCTTGTTCAATTGATTTTGGTTGGTTTCATGTTATGTTTTTTATTCAAGAAATTTTGGAATAGTTTCTCTATTTGAAATTCTACATAAATTCCACATTTTGTTTGAACAACAACTCAATTTTCTATTTTGGGTTATTTTATTGAAAGATTTCGAGTTCAAATTGGCCGAGTTTGAGTCATATTCTTGTTCAATTAATTTTGGTTGGTTTCATGTTGCGTTTTTCATTCAAGAAGTTTTGGAATAGTTTAGCTTTTTGAAATTCTACGTGAAGTCCACATTTTGTTTGAACAACAACTCAATTTTCTATTTTGGGTTATTTTATTGAATTTTTTTTAAAGAAGAAGAATTAAATTTGATAAAATCTCTTTGATACATTAGTAAAATATCAGTGCTCCATTGAAGATAAAATTTTAAAGATATGATTTTTGTCAAAGTGAAAATTATTGAAACTTTTTCACAAATTTTTTTTGTTAAATTGAGTCGTTAGAAAATTTATATGTATTGCATATGATTTTTTTTTTTACAAATTTTAATTCAATTTAATATTCATTTAAAACTAAATTATAAAAAAATCTAATTCTATTTAAGATTTATTTTCTATAATTTAATTACAAAATAGGTATCAAATAAATTTTTTTAGGTAAATTAATTTTAATTAAGTGAATATCAAATTAAATCAAAATTTGATAAAATAAAGATCATATTCAATGCATGAGATTTTTTTTGTAAAATTTTGAATAAAAATAATTTAAGTAAATAAAATATTAATAAATAAGAATATAAATAGATAAATTATAATATTTAAAATTACAAACGGTTTATATTAAAAAGAATGAATCAGTAAGTAAACTCTAATTTTCCTTTATTTTTAATTTTTAATTTTCACTTTCACATTATAGAAAAGAAATTAGAGCCACTCGTGGCAGAAAATAAATCCACCACTCTGATAAAGAAAAAGAATCTGGTACCCGAAATCGGAGGCAGATAAGGAACTGTACATACAAGGTTAAAAAGTAGTAGGTACCTGAAACAGATAATCCGGTGTGGAATTCTCAGGATTATTATAGAGAAACCTATCGTATCGGTTGTTGCTACGTGGCAACAAACTATTGCCCCTCCCCAATTTTGCGGCCCACCAAACCAAACCATTGGCTCGGCTCTCTCAAGTGTTCGCATTTTAGAGCCTATGGAGGAAGAAGCATAGAACGATTCATATTTGCCGCTAGGAATCCAAACTATGGCAGGGATTGGTTCCTATCCTTGTCTTTCTTCCTCCAGGTAATTTTTCGAACCTTAACTTCAGTAAGATACTAAATTTCTAGCTTCATCATTCTGGGCATCGTGCATATATGTCTTGGATGATAACCAAGTAACAAAATGGGTTTCTGTACAATGCAGCTGTGCTCTCTGTACAGCTCTTTCCCTTCAATTGTAGAGTATGAAAAACTGGCTTGGTGGAATAATAGTCAATTCTGACATGCTTTTTTGTTTTTGTAAAATGTGCAAGGCATAAATGTGTTCAAGCTTGGCAGGCAATGAGCTTTTGGGTTTGGGTGAAATTACTATGATTCCACTTAGCATAAAAGGTTCATCTTCATGTTCCATAGGAGCACAATAGCATGGAATGGAAGCTAATAATATTTATTAGATTTACAAAGCTTGGGAAACAAAAAGTCGACAACTTTAAACTGCATTGAACTGAAAGGGTGGATCCTACAAAATTGGCAAATGGACAGTAAAGTTGAAAATTGATCTTCATTTATTAGGCGGGACTCAGAAGTAGGGGCATCTGTTATAGTTAAAACATTTAAGAAATTTTCCAAATTCATATATTGAAGATGCAGTGGCTCGTAATGCTTAATTATTTACGGTAGTTTCTCACAATAGGTAATTCGATGCTAGACCTTCTTACAGGTAACTACCATTAAGGATTCTGAATCTGGTTTCGAAACTACATCATATTTGCCAAAATATAAACTTTTGAGAAAAAAATTCAAATAACGTTTGGATCTTTGAACATGTTAGTAAGAGACTAAGGTTGTGTTTTCAGCAAGTTACGGACGCCTTGGTTGGTATTTAAAACTCACAATGCAAGGAACATGCCAGGGAAGCTAACTATAAGGAGAAGTTTGACACTGAAAGCAGAAATAAACTTTGTATCAGCTGAACAAGCAAAGGAACTTACAGCAGTTGAGGGATATACAATTCTGGATGTAAGGGACAGAACTCAGTTTGAACGGGCTCACATAAAATCATGTTACCATGTGCCCCTTTTCGTTGAAAATCAAGACAATGATCTTGGTATGGAAATTCTTCCATTTTCACAGTCCACATAATGCCTCTCATATAACATTTGTTTCTTTGTTTTATTATTTTGTGAGTTCATTGTCTTCGTAGGTACAATTGTGAAGAGGACTATGCACAATAATTTTGCTGGGTTGTTCTTTGGGTTGCCATTCACCAAACCAAGTGCTGATTTTGTGCAATCTGTGAAGAACAAGTTTTCACCGGAAACTAAACTCCTGGTAGTATGTCAGGAGGGGCTGAGGTCAGTCTATATTTTCTTGCATGCAAATTATAAATTTATAATTAATTTTCCATGCTGACCTGCCCGCGATTTATAATATTGCACTACCTACAAGATTTCTATATCTTCCTTGTTGAACCATAGGCAATTAGGTCTGCTTAATATGTCCTCTTTTCTGTATTTATCTTTAGCCACAAAAGTATGATCCTTGAAGCATAGTTCATAAATAGGGAACAAAAATCACGGTAAAGTTGCACTTTCTTTCAAATGGAACCATCGTATAATGTATAGTTCAATCATATGACAAATAAGTTGGCATACTGAGAAGAGAATAAAATCAAGTTTGGGTGGCAGTGTAGCCAAGTGGAAATGGCAATCAGCATTAGAGGTCTAAACATTCCTGGTTCACATGCAAAAGGTCTTAATTTTTTTCTGATTCCTTTCTGAATAAAATAGGAGAAAATTTATCTTGGACAAGAACAGAGGACTAGATTTCATTTAATATAATTAGATGGTTCTGGTTGCTATGAATACTAAGCTAAAACATAATGTTTTAAGTGAATATGAAATGCTTAGAGTTGTATTCTACTGTTAGGTCCCATCAACAATAACCTGTGATGAAAAAGGCTCATTATGAATCATTTGCTGATGCTAAGGGTGTCAAGTGCAGATTTACATTTAAATTTGATGGAGATTTTTTTCATCCCCTAATGTGCGCTGTGATTGTTCTCTTATACCTTACATTCAGTTTTCTGATCCTGATATAAACATTTGAGGGGTGCTCTTTGATGTCAAGGTCTGCTGCTGCAGCAAAAAGGCTAGAAGAAGCTGGTTTCACAAACATAGCATGTATTACATCAGGCCTTCAAACAGTCAAACCAGGTATGGTCATTAGTGTGCTGAAAACCATTGTATTGAAGTCTGGTATGTTAGGACAAGGAAATGAAATCATTAAAATGTTTTCATTCTATAGGAACTTTTGATTCTATTGGTTCAACGGAGTTGCAGAATGCTGGGAAAGCTGGGTTGGTGACAATACAAGGGCAGATTTCAGCTGTGTTGGGAACTGTTCTTGTTTGTAAGTTCTCTCTTTTAACCTTTGATCGTGATTTCCTGGTCCTTGGAATGACTTTTCTCTGCTTTGTGATATGTGCAGGTGCGTATTTGTTCATTACCTTCTTCCCTGATCAAGCAGAGAAACTATTCCAATTGGTTCCCGCAAGCTAATTATTATGAAACCCTTTAAATCTTTAGTTATTATTTTATCCCCTAGTTGTTCTGTATGTAACTCTGCAGCAGATTTGAGGAATCTGTGATTCTGTTCATAAGCACAGGAAATACAGAAACAAGTAGAAGAGTGGGTAGTGGTAGTGCTTTTAGCAGCTATACTGCTCAAGAATCTCTATTTTTTTTTTTATTTTAACAATGATTTTAGATCTGTGATTTTTTTTTCTCTTTTCTATGTCCCTTGGTCAAGAATGTCTATAATTTTAGCAGTAAGTTTGGACCTGTGACTTTTTTTTTTTTTTTGTGTGTGTGTGTCCTTTGGATCTATGTTGTTGTCATTATTATTGCCACCCTTTCCATGTGGCGTCCTGTTTTCTGGATTAAGTGTTGCATCCAATCTTGCAAAATGCAAGAAATACACATATACTCTTGTTATAATAAGTATCCTCATCCTCACCCAATCAGAAAAAAGTAATTATAATTTACAATATTTATAAATTAAATATAATTTTCAATGCACATAAATCCTATAAAAATAACATATGGACAACGAAACTGATCAATGGCTTTTTCTAATTGAGTGAGAACAGCAACAATATTGTTATATTAGACTAGTATAATTTAATGCGTAAAAGTGCAAGTAGCACTGCCAAGGCAATTTAACTTGGAAATCTATACGACAAGAAGA
Organism: Sindora glabra; assembly: GCA_020226215.1. Classification (NCBI taxonomy): domain Eukaryota; kingdom Viridiplantae; phylum Streptophyta; class Magnoliopsida; order Fabales; family Fabaceae; genus Sindora; species Sindora glabra. Next base: position 22,701,661 of record CM035228.1, read on the forward strand.
TCCAAATAAAAGTTCCCCAGCGCTTGTAATATTTGGCAAAACTCAGTTTAAAACAACCACTACACCATCTCCTGCCAGGAGGATGGTGAAAAATTGTCAAGTGGCCATTAATTTAGGCTGACAAATATTACAATATTTTTTAAACAAAAAATATTACAATCAGATTAGCAAACGGTACTCTCTGATTCCATTATGTGCACCGGCGTCAATGCGTAAACGGGGGGCGTCCCGAATCTCATTGTCTGATCTCAGCTAGCTAGCTACCTGCGGGGCCAACATAATTGGCAAGAGGTTCAAAAGGGAAAACAGAAACCTTGATCCTGTACCATCATTAATTTGGCCACAGCCCTGTCTGATATGTCAATCGCCTTGTAGACAGTAAAGTTGTCGAATGTTCCCCGAAGCTGTTAGAACAGAAAACAACTTATAAGCGTGATCTGCTCATATAATGAACAAGGTTAGTGCAGTGTTCCCCGTAGGTGTTTCGACGAGCAAAGAAGTCGTAATCCAATGAACATACAAAATACAGTAACAGGCAGATTATTTTAAAAAAAAAGAAAACAAAAGAAAGAAAACAAAAACCAGAAAATCATGCCATTTCCAATACTGGGCAACTAGAAATTCCCAAGTGCACAAGGTGTCAGAAAGTACCAACACCAGCGTTCATCTCATCCCCAAGTCACCCTGTTGTTGTCTGTCATACTACTCATTGCATTAAGACTAATATATTTTTCACATGTTATCCTATGATGTGCAGCTATCATTAAATGTAGCATATGATAATCTCAAATGTATCCGTTTCTAGAAGCAGACCTGAATTCATAAACAAATGTGTAAAGATTTAGCCAGTAAAGAATGTAACATCAGCAACTGATTGTTGCTTACAGAAAGCTAGCCATACATGAGATTGTAAAAAGAGAACATTGCTTCAATTAAAACGTCGAAAAATTAATGGACAGAACTAAGAGTTTAAATTGAATTCCCGCGTGAAGCAAAGGCACAAATAAACTGGGACAATATAAAATAAGTAAATAAAACAGGAATAAGAATTACCATATAACCAATCTCTGAAGTACACATGAAGTGCAGATGATAATTCTCGTTTACGATTTTCTTCAAGGGGGGCCTCCCGCAATAGTTGCCTTATCTCACCTAAATTTTTTTGCTGACAGAAGATAAAAATTTACTCAATCCATTAATTAGAACAAATAATAAATTGTAAAGAGCTCACTGAATTTTTAGCTGAGAGATGATAAAAATTTATTCAATCCATGAGTTAAAACGAATAATAAATTGTAAAGGACTCTGCAAACAACATCATCGGAAATCTAACCACTCAAATAATTATTAATTATAAAATTAGACCTACATTTCTTTGCTGTGATGTCATGTAAGGTTCTGGTAATGTGAATGGATTATCTTTTGTAGACCCAGTGGAATCTCCTCCCAACCAGTTTGGAATCTGCACAACAAACAAGGGGGAAAAGGAACATGTCTCAAATAAATAATGTAAAGAATACACTTCTTTTCAGACAGAAACGAAGATAATCAACCTTGAACATTTTTCTATTACCCAAAATAAAAATAACAGAATCTTAATAGAAAATGAAATAAAAATAATCATAATTTAGAGACTTAGGCTTCATTTGTTTTTTAGAAATAATTTCTGTAGGAAAATTTCATTTCTTTAAATATAAATGAAAGAGTCTCATGTGTATCTATACGTTGTGACTAATGAAAATGATCCCTGTAAGCATGGAGATAGAGGAAAACAACTTTCTCTCTTAAAAAAGGAAAGTTATTTTCCACCAAACTCATTACATTTAACATTAAACATATCAACTATTTTTCACCATTTTAATAGCTTATAACTATATTCTTATGGAAGATGTTTTTCGCCAAAACAAACAAAACCTAAGAGTCTCATGAACTCAAGCCATGCCACAAAAATTTAACAATACGTCCCCTCCCCCCCCCCCCCAAAAAAAAAAAAAAAAATAATTATAATTCAATCTACAATCTGAAAGAAATGTGGAAATATTATAGTGAAAAAGAAGGAGCCAATGAGTAGAATAATATACCAAAATCCCTAGCATATGATAGTATTTTGATTAAAATACTTCAGTCCTCCTTTGTGTCAGTCTAAGAAGAAAAGCATACCACAAAATTTGTGAATTGGTCAGGGTCTACTTTTGAAGCAGACTCAGCTTGGACATCAGAGACACCTGCTGGATGAGATAATGAATCATGAGGGTCAACAGCACCCAAAGCCAAAGGTTCATCCCATCGGTTTACTGTGGGCAATATTCCAACATCAGTCATGTGCTCCTCCAGCTGGGAGTAAAATGTATTGTAAGGTGCAACCTGATAAGAATGAAAAAGAAAGAATCATAATTTGAAGGTAACAATAATAGCAGATATATGGGACAAAAAAGAAGGAAAAAAACATGACAAAATAGAGGACCTAGAAGAGAAGGACTAGTTGTCGATGGAACCAATAGAGTGGCCAGTCAAACAAAGCTTTTAATGTAAGCTCAAAGCTTACACTTGCAGAGCCTTGTATATCAACAGATCTTCCACAACTTCAAGTTTAATCATGTCTGTGTGAGTTATTCAATTTAATAATCATTGTTGAATTGACACAACATGAACATTTGGATGGCGTATACTCAGGAACCACATATATAAAACAAACCAACCAACCTCGTCTTTTCTATTATGTTTCTTATAATCACCTCTAGTAATAATGGTAACCTGACAAAAAAGGGGGCTCAGTATACAAGTAAATGCAGTAACTGACACATATATTAAGATATGAAGTATTCACTAACCCCTAGTTGGTAAAAATACCTAAACTAAAAGTGTTATACACATCTAAAGTCTTAATACTTGCCATCCATAAATTAAGATCGCATAAAACCTAATATTTTATTTCTTCCACCTAATCCATTGAGATCTTGATCAGATCTATTTATGTGGATGTGGCTCAAATGGTTTCATTATAATCTTGTGAACTTCCCGGCTATATCCATCCTCCAAGTCCTATGTAAATGAAAAACACATTTCCATATGGTCACTAGTAAATACTTAATTCATCCAATTCTAAGATACACTAATGAAATCAGGCATGATTAGAAAAACAGAAGATAAAAACAAGCTGGGAGTCAATATACATGAAAAGGCTGCGACAAGCAGGAGAAAAGGCTCACCTGCAGTTTATGGTTATCACCAACAATAAGTGGTTGCTGATTCACTCCCAGAAAGAAAACACACTCACGGCAGTTAGCAATACATACACGTTTTGCTGCTACAACCACATGAACCCGTTCACAATGTTCTACTCTCACAGCCTGCCAGGGGAAATTAAATCAACAGGAAATCAATTTCCATCTTGGCAACCAGAAGCACTCACTATACGGACACCCAAGATAGGCAGAAGACCAGTTAAATACTAGCAACATACCCAAGTTGATAGTTCTAGCATTGAATTATAACACTTTTCTAACTGCTAAACAGATGCCTAGCATACAAATATGGCAAACTTCTATCTTTAATAATAATAATAATAAAGCGAAAAGTATGAGAAGCAAATTTCTTTAGAGACTATTTAAGGCAACTTAAGATTTAACATAGAACATTTGTATGTCCTATTAAAAAAATTTAACAATTTTATATAAGCATCATGCATAATGCAAATCTACAGATTATACAAGATAAAACTGGATGCCAATGGTTACCAGATTTACCTTGGTTGTTATTTAGTCACACATGGCAAACTTTAAAATCATACGAGTGAGAATGTTTTGTTTGGAAAATAAGACTGCAGACCAGCAGATTTAAAAAAAAAGAAAAAAAAAGCGAAGGGCAAAGAAATACTACAGTTATAAAAAGTATGCAATCATTTAACATATTAAAACATGTATTAATTCCTACTAGTGCAGCTAACTAGAACTGAGAAACTTTCTACTGATGTTGAAAACTTGATTTATTCCCCTTACCAACTAGAAGTCTAATAACCTAAGAAAAATCATCACTTGAAGCCAAATGGATAGTTATCATTTTTGTATCACCTTTAAACGACATGATACCATAAAAATATGTGAACCAGATATATCTTCCCCACAATTACCACCCCCCACCTCAAAAAAAAAAAAACATATTAGATAAGTTTCCTAGTATGTCTCCATATAGGTGATCACAAGTTAGTAGTTATTACCTTGCCAACTGCTCCAATAACTATTGTAGCATCGGAGCATCCATAGACAGTGGCAAATCTCAAAGGCGCTAAGACATAGATGGAAGATTCATGGCAATTTAAAACCTGCATTTATCAAACAGTTGCCATAGGAAAACTAGAATCTAGCAGTCCAAAATTTTAAACTTTTGAGTCCCATAATGGTACGTGAATTAAATCCAAAAGCAAACATCAATTATTCCAATACAATGAGTTGAAATTAGATACTGAAAAAATTCAATTTGTTCATAAATATGGACACGACTTTTTGAACCCCAGTCAGCTATTTGGAAACATAATCGACCCCTTTATAGCCATCAATGAAACAAATATTTAATATAAATAATTATATAACTGGTTGGGATCTTGTGTGAACAAATAACAGAAAGGGTAATGCTATGAAGAGCTCCATTTCTTAAGAGGTTGAATATTTCACCATTAAATTGTCTTTTTTCGAATCTCAAAACAAGTGAATTAACATAAAAAACACAAATATCAATACATTAAATGCAATCTACCAGTGGAAACACTCAATCTCTTAGGAGATCAAACTCCCCATAGCATTACCCTAACAGAAAATCATAAATATGAAAGGCCAGCAAGTCAGCAACACTGGCCTTTAAAAAATATAATATGTAGAAAGATAGGTGCAAGAAACAAACCTTGACCGAAGAACCTTTAATGTCAGATGCATGATTCACATATGATGATTTAGAGATCCCTTCAATGAAACTTGAACCTCTAAAAGAAGTTGGGGCCTTAACTGCAGCAGTGCATGCATCTGCCATAGCAACATCCTGATCAGAGGCACCGGCTGGCCCATTTTCCTTTACAGAAGTCCTCTCAGCAATATGTTCCAAAGCAGAAACTATATTCTGCAGAAGCCAATCATGAACTTGCGCAGCAGCAACAGGCACAGCAGGCATGTCAGGATCCGAGTTTGCAAAAAAAGGAGATGACTGACTGAAATAATTTCCCTCAGATCCCTTATCACCAAAGTACATTAAAAACCCAAGGTGCTCAAATCTATCCATAGTTAAAACCTGGAAGGGAAAAAAATGCAAAGTAAGGAACAATCAGAAAACATAAGTAGATCCATTAAAGTCAAACAGCTTCAAAAATCACGACATCCTTTGCTCCATACAAAATACATCTCCTCAGAATAAATGACTCACTCAAGTTAACAAATTAAATGACATAAAATTGAAAGCACAAGCTTCCTGATTACACTCTCCTCATACTAATGGAAAGATTTGTTAGTATAATTTGCACAATGATACTGACAATAATATAGTAGCTCTTGCAAGAGATCTTTACTCTTACAGGAAAAACCTCTAATCAAAAAGAAACAGAGGCATTCCACAGAATTACTTTTTCTGTCCTCCACTAAAATTTTAGAGCAATCTCTAAGTTATATGTCTTAAATTACAAGCATGAAGTTATTTGAGAAGGTACATGAAAGAGTATCTCTCTGCTCAAAATCTCTTGTCAATGCTACATGCTCGCTATAGACACAAAGCATCAAGTTTGGATCAGTCCAATCATAAGCCAACAGTGTTTAAAAAGGGAGAGTGATAAAATAAATGCAAAACCCTTTGTCAGATAAAAATAGACATCATTTAATGTGAACTAAAAAACTCAAACTAAGAATGGAATCAAGAGAAGAAAAACGGATTAATGAACATATATGCCAAAAAAAATTTTGTATATGTAACAAATAATCTGATATAGTGAAAATCAGCAAACCATGGGTAGGATGTGGTAAATTCACACAAACCAGAGATTCTTCGCCTTCACCCTCTACAGACTCTGCTAAAAGAGATATAATGTTAGCCAAGTGCTTTTGCAGATATGACAACTGATGTGCCTCCTCATCAGTCTGTGATGGCATAAACCGACGACTGTTGCTACGTACAAGCTGTAAAATATAGAATTTGAAGATTACAGTTGTTGAATATCAGTATAGTTTTACAAAAATGAGTACTTTAGCAACCTAATAGCGAAAGACAAGCTGAAATTCAATCTTGTCTACTAAAATATGTATAATTAGCTATTGCAACAACTTAAACCTGCCATTTTGATGACACATCGCAAAAGCTTACCAGCAAAAATTAGCTATAATATATCTTAATACAAGGGTTTGGTAGTGATTACAAGGAAATGAAGAATCTAATCCATACAAATTGTAGGGATTAAAACAAGAGGTAATAATTGAAAATGCATTCAGTTTAAACTTCTATGCCAAATGGATTAGCTGAAACTCAAGCTTTATAGAGACTGAAAAGTTGGGGCATATCAAAAATTTTTTTAGGAACGCATCAAGTTATAACACAGATTAGTTCGTGCAGTCCATGCACAAAACCACCAAATTGAAGCCCAACTTCAAAGTAACGGGTACCGTGTACTCAAAAACCTAGTGGAATAATCGAAGTAAAATTTCCACCCCATTTCGATAGACCATAAAACCATTCAAACTTAGCAGTCTAGCATAATCATCTTAGTTGTTGCCGCCAAATAACACAGAAAACAAACAATTACATTAGTGCAATTCAACTTTGAAATTTTGAAAAGCCACGTTAACTATCCACAATTCACGTCCTTGATCCCCCGCTGTACTCAATTATATCAACCAACATTACAAAAATTCAAAATACATGATAATTTACCTGCAACGGCGAGAGGGCTGACAAATACCCATCAAAGGCCGAATTGGAAGGCCAAACATCAGCCACAGCGGCGGAGTCCTTGTGCGTCCTGGGAAGCAGCCTCTTGTATGATTGAATGTACAGGAACAAAACCAGATCATGGACATCAACACCGGCGGAGTCAAATTCTCCCGGCTTCGCTGTTACTAGCGGGTCAGACTCGGAGGGCAGAACCGAAGCAATGGTATCGAGCAGGAGCCTTGCATGATCAATGGAGATCTGCAGAGCCTCAGAGATTGCCGCGGAATCAACTCGTTGGTTCGGTGACAGCTCGAGAAGCTTCTGCTTCAAGGGGATTAGGGTTTGCGTTGGGTCTGTGAAGATCAGCTTGGGGATTGGCAAGAGGCCATGCTCGAATAGCTCCCGCCTTGGATGAATGACGGTGCTCGGGTCTCTCGATGAAGACTGCAATGAAGAGGGCGGAGTAGTAGGTTCAATTGGTTCGCTCATGGCTTAGAGAGACAGGGAAGAACATGAATTCGAGGGAGAGAGAAAGAAGGTGAGAGTTGCAGATCTTTGGGAGATGAATAATGAGGATGAAGGAGAAGCAGGCTGCGGTCGAGTGAGGTTGAGAGTAGCGAAGGCTAGTAACGTGGCAACAAATGGTTTATTGTAGGCGAACTCTGAAACCAATCAGTTTGTGCCACGTGAATAGTACGATGATGTGATGTGAACTTCCGGATTGCTAACGTTTGCATTAGAGAGATAGTATGCTAGTGGAAGTGGGGAACACTTGATTGATTCCGCATAAGGTGACTTACTTGTTCATTTATCACACGAGAGGTCAAAAATTACGGGCCTATTAATTTGAGGCACTTGATGTACTTTAATTTAATAATAATAATAATAATAATCAATGAAGAATACAAACCTTTCAAGTCTTTTAACTAATGTTTTAAAACTCAATTCCGCTATTAATCCAGCAAAATAAGTGAGTCAAGTGGAACCAAATTCGATTAAATTAATTAATGTATTTTTATATTTATAAATATATATATGAGATAAAAAATTAATCCATCACATTATAAATTAATATTTTTAAGTTTATTAAAAATATAATATTTTTTTTAAATTTTAAATCTATATATTATCATATACAAAAATAAATATATTTTCATTATTAGTATTTATAGTAACACAAATAATATAATTTAAATAAAGCTAAAAATATTTAAAATAATAATATAAATTAAAATAACATAATATAAAATTATATTTTATATAAACTTAATTAATGTAATTTATTATATAATAAATATATTTTTTATTATTAGAGAATTAAGTTATATAAGATGACAATACTCAATATATATATATATTTAATGATAAATATAAAATGAAGTACAACACTGCTCCAATGATTGGGACTCATGTTAAACAGTTAAAGTGCATGGTAGAGATTCATCTAAACCGATTAACAATTGAATCAATATATTTTCAAATATTTATGTGTTTTAATGGTTCAAAGTAATTGTATTACCTTTTCAAGTATTATTAATCACCCAAATTGAATCAAGAACTAATTCTCAATTAAACCAGTTAAATCAATTAGTCTGAGCTAAATTTAAGAATACTATTTTGAATAACATGCAATATATAATAAAAATAAAAGTTAATACCATAAATCAAGTTAATATTCTTTAGGTTTTGTTTTGTTTTGTTGAAAAATATTTTATATAGGAAAATATTATTTATATATATATAAATTAAGAAATGATATGCTATTTGTATTAATTGCTTCAAAAAAATGATATTTAGAAATATGATAATAAAAATTATTTTTTAAATAAAAACATTATTTTTTAAAATTTCTTGTACTTAATATCAAATAAATAAACTATTTTTTCACCTTAAAATTTGATAATTATATTTTAAGAAATATTTTTTTTGTAAAAACAAACTGACGAATTCTTTGTTTCATCTTTCAATCATCCAAAGACCTCTGGGAGGAAGATTACAGCTTTAAATTTTACTTTTCCGTTTTGGTGGATCCATCAAAATAGAGTTTAATTTATATTAAATGATTGATTTATAATCTACGAAACATATAACAATTTTCATAGTATAAATTCTTATTTCGTCTCTTTCCTTTATCGTGCTGTTCACTTTCTAATTGATATTTGTTGTTGATCGGAATGGTTTTCTTAATGTTAAGCTAACTATGTGAGCAGTAGTATTTGTATGACTAGTGGATTTCAAATCTTTGTTGTACAAACCTAGGTAAATTTGATAAAGTTATATTATGTTAAATTCTGCTTGTATGTTTTTAATTCTTTTTATAAAAATATTTCATGGTTTCGGGAATTAAATTCCAATATAGATTTAAAAATATAAATTTTGGATGTTTCTTTATAATAACTGATGTCTATTACACTTACGTGTGACTTATAAATTTTTTTAATAATACTCAAAATTATCGACAAGCTCAAATTCTATCAGCCTAACCTCAATCATTAAAACCAATTTAATTCATCCTCGATGAATTCATCCCGTTTCATTTCCACTTAGACAAGCATCAGGCATGCCATAAAATGATTGGGCCTAGCCCGTTGGCCCAACCCTATCCAATTCATGGAGCTGTCTACCTCCCACTTGTGCACTTAGCCCAATGGTTGAGACTATATAAAAAGCACAATGTTCCGTTAGCGCGATTTGATAAAATGGAATGAAACAGAAAATTGATTCGATAATATGGAATGAAACATAAAAAATCTGTTTACCGGACATTATGAAATATAAATGTTTATTTCTTAGATAATGGCTATTTGATTTGATGATGAAATTTTCGTTTTATAGTAAAAATGATGGAATGATTTTTTTATGATTTATAAATTTTTTTTTACTCTTTTACTCCTTACATCTTCCATATATTCTACTATTAGTTTTTATTAATAAATAAGAAAATAATATTTATTTTATAATATTATATTAATATGATATTTTATTAATTGTATTTTTATAATAATTTCTGAAATTAGATATTTTTGTATTTTTTTTTAATAATTATTTATTATAAAAATTGATAAATTAATTTTTTATATTTTTATACAAAATTATTTATTAATTACAATATTTATAATTATTAATTTTTTATATTTAATCATAAAAAATTTATAAAGAAATAAAAAATGATAATATTATTTTTCACATAGATATGGTTCCAACTTTATATTTTCATTTTATTTTTGAGAGCATTATTGTTATTAATATTTTTTTTTCATTATATTTCTATAATATCTATTATATCAAATATAATTATGTAATGGAACGTTCGTTCCTTCCTAAACAAATTAAATATAATATAATTGTAAGATTATCATTTTATTTTATTTCATTTCATCATATCAAATGCAACACAAAATATACAAACAAAAATGAATTCCATTAACCTCAGATTTATGTGTGCACTCTTCCCTCATTTTTATAGTCGTTCAAATCTATAAAAAGGTTAAGATACACTCACTTATTTAATTAACTGAAATATCATACCATTACTTTGTCCCAATTAAACAGTAAATATCAGAACACACTAGGCAAACTACTCCAATTAGGTGTTTTTTATTTTTTTTTTCTCTGTCCGGGTAATTTGTGCAGTCGGATCCATTTATTAAGTAGATCGGACATCTCAAGAAACATTAATTTCATTAATGTAAAAGAATAATCAACGTTACATTAAAAACTACCTTAAATAAATTTTAGCACATTCAAAGAATCAAAGATATAGACAACATGATTGCCCTCTGCAAATAAGATCCCATGCAGTCAAGTTTAAATGAAGCATACACACACTTGTGAGTAAATTAAATTAATGTAATTTGATAATTGATGTAATTAATCAAATGAAAAAGATCATTTATATCATATGTTAAAGAGAATGTATGCATGATGTTACTTTGTACACAATCAGTGAAGAGATTATTTTAAGCTTAAAATTGGGTTGAGTCGATTTTAAAGTACAATGTTACAAAATCACACTAATTAATGAGTCTTAATGTCTTAGCTTGAAGGTACTCGTAGTTAAGGGGTGGCAATTCGTATCATTCAGATCGATCCATTTATTAATCGTGTTATTCATGTCGACTCGCGAATCACCCGTTTAATTTATTTAATAATTTTAATTATTTATTATATATTATAAAAATATTTTTAATTATTAATAAAATATTATTTTTTATTATTATTTTATTAAATAAATAATTTTATATCTTTATTATATATATCTATTTATGATTAAAATATTATTTATTTTTTAAATAAAATTATTAAAAATTTAATAAAAATTCTTAAATTGATTGACGTGTCAACTCGAACCCAAATAAACAGGTCGAGTTTGTATCGAATTATCAGTGTAGTGTCAGAAATTACCACTCCTACTAGCTTAGCATTTTATCTTTGGAAAGTGTTTTATGAAATATTTACTTGTTGTGTGACTTTTTAATTTGAAGTTCATTGTTTTTATTATCTTTTCAAGTAAATATTTGTTTAATCAATTAATTTTGTTGTTCTACGCATCATTTTGCTTCTTTGAGCGGGGGGTAGAAAATAAATTAAACCGTTTATTAAGAAATGCTTTATGTCTTAACTTATCTTTAACTTAATCTAATCTAATCTTTTCATATGAATAAGTTAAGTTAAAACTATTAAATAAACTTATTCATATTAAATAAAATAGGTTTGACTCATTTTTCATAGGCTTAGCTTATAAATTATTAAATCAATTTATTTAATAATTAATATATTTATATATAATATAATGCAATACAATATAATATTATATCATATATAACATATATATTTATAAATAATTCTAATACATAAAATTATAAATATGGATCTAATCTAATTATTAATTTATTTTTTTGCCTTGAGGGCCTTTTCTTATTAACTTATATAAATATTTAGTTATATAAGTAGATTTTTAAATAAATTAATAGGTCAAAAACTAAATTTTTTAAATAAATTAGACTGAGTTCAAATTTTAATCTTTTATAGATTAATAATTAGGTTTAAACTAATAATTTGTAAATTAAGTTTAACCTATTTAAGGTGAAATTTAATTCAATTTAATCTATTTCTACTTCTATCTATAAGTAATCGTTAGTAAGTCTAACCTATGTATTTTTGCTCCAAAATAAATAAGAAATTCTTAAGTATATGGTAGGTAATGCATTAAGTTATCTACTATAATTTTTATTAATAATAAATTATTTATAAATTTTGATTTAATGCAATAACTATAATCACAATTATTATATCTGACTATCTAAATGAATAGGCACTTACATTTTCATAGGTTCGGCTCCAATAAAATATCAAATAAAAAATTTATGATAAATTAGAATCAATGTAAATTCATTTAATTTGGGAGACTCCAACATTTTTAGTTAGTTGATTTATAAATAATGGATAAAATGATAAAATTATTCCTCAATTGTATAATTATACAAATTTATTATTTGACTTAAAATGTGATATAGAATAATTGAACCCTAGATCGCAGAATGTACAAGAACTAAATCATTAAATTATTGATCACTTTTAATTATATATATATATATATATATATATATATATATATATATATATATATTTAATATATATATTATAATATAATAGTTCTTCATTAACAAATAATCATTTAAAATTTTATTAATTAAATTTACATAATAAAATTTATATATATTGAGACAATAAACATTATTGTGTTATATAATTATTTAATAAATTTAATTTATTTTTACATTAAAGTAAAAGTTAATAATGTGCATATATAATACATACATATATAATTATTTTTTCAATTTATTATTCAACCCAATTTTTAGAATATTGCTTATAAGCAATCGTTTAACATATAAAATATATAAATAGTATAATTATATTTTATCAAGTTCCATTTTTATTAAAAAATGATGATGATGAAGATATATAAATTATGATATATATATATATATATATATATATATATATATATATATATATATATATATATATATATTGTATGTTAAAATTTTAATATAAAATAACATACGAATACTTAAATATATTTATTTTTAAAAGAAAATTTTAAAAAATATAATAAATTATTTTTTAAAAATAATTTAATAAACAATAAACTACAATAATATATATTTTTGAAGAAATTTTAATTTAATAAATAATATATAAAATTTAAAATATGAGTAAAATAAAGAAATATATTTATGACATTATATATCATTTTATATATAAATAATTAATAATAAATAATTAATTTTATTAAATATTTTTATTTAAATAGTTAATATTATTAATTAATTAAATCAATTAATACATTTAACTAATTGCAAATGTGATTATATTATCATCAAACAGAACATATGTGTGTGTACATTTAAGTGAAAATACACTAAACAAGATAATTTAATATTTAAAATTACAATAATTTCATTATATTTAGAAGTGGCATTTTTTAACATAAGATAATCTAATATGTACACAATATATTTATTTGAGTTCGGACTGACATACTAACTTTTTTAAGAATTTGTATCAAATTTTCAAATTTTTTTAAGAAATAATTAATAATTTAGTTATAAATAGATATATATAATAAAGATATAAAATTTTTATTTTAATTAAATAATAACAAAAGTTTAAAATAATATTTTATTAATAATTAAAAATATTTTTTATAGAAATTTAAAAAATTAAATTTAATAAATAATTATATAATATAATTTTTATTAATTAAAATTATTAAATAAATTAAATAAATAATTTATTTTAATATATTTAATTAATAGATCCATTCTAATGGTATAAAACTAGACAGGGAAGAAAACTGAAATGACGTTACACAGAAACTGAACCAGCGTGCAGTCTTATGGCAACAAACGACAGTAGCAATAACGTCAGCCGTAATCCATCTGCCCTCCATTTGTTGTCCAGTTGAAAGTTGAAACCACGTCCACCTGGTCACAAAGGGTGCATGATCGGATCATCATAATCCTAATCATACGAACAGCTCCTCTCGATACAAATGATCCGATTATTATTATGATGATCATCCACTCATTCATGTAATTTTTTTTAAAAAAATTATTTCAAATTTATTTATACATTAAATATTCAATATTTATATTAAATTTTATATTTTTTAATAAAAATATTCAATCTAATAATTTATAATTTATCAATAATATTAATTCAATTATGCTAAAATTAACCTTTTTTTAATGATTAATCGTTGTGCAAGGAGTTACGAATGATCATCTCCGTGATTTGGCTCGGGTTTGGCAAGAATGATGAAGATTATCTTTTTTTAGAATTTTGACGTCATTAGTTATATGCACATTAGTAAAGTGGACAATTCACGTGAATGATCATCCTCAGTTGATAAATGGACCGTTTATTTTTTAAAAAATATTTTTTACATAAAATTTTTATATTTTTTATATATGAATAAAGGAGTATTATATATTTTTATACTTTATAATTTAAAAATAATTTTTAATATTATATTAGTAAAAAAAATTTTAAAAATTATCTTCTATTAAATTTATTATATTTAATCTTAAATATATCAATTATATTTTATTATAATTATATTTTTATAGAAATATTTTCCCCCATGATATATGAAACCTTGATTCTATAATTGTCAAAATAGACTGATCTAATCCTATTAGCCTAGCTTAATAGGCAAAATTTATGGATCGAGTCGGTCCTAAATCAAACTACTTTTTCATTAAATCGGATTAGATCGGATTGCTACAATATTAGTATCGATTCTAATCTCAGGTTGAATTTCATCAAGTGGTCTCAGATGAGTTTTACAATTCGTTATATTTTATTATTATTACTATATTACTTATTTATTTATTTCTAATTTTATATTATTAGTTAATTAAAATTAATTATTATTTTAAAGTTTATTATTACTAGGATAAGTTAATAGGTAAAATTTATGCATCGAGTCAATCCTAAGTCAAACTATTTTTTCTTCACATCGGATTAGATTGAATTACTACAATACTAGTATCAATTCTAATCTCAGGTTGAATTTCATCAAGTGGTGTTAGATGAGTTTTACAATTCATTATATTTTATTATTATTATTATATTACTTATTTATTTATTTTTAATTTTATATTATTAGTTAATTAAAATTAATTATTATTACTATTATTATTTTAAAATTTATTATTATTGTTATCATTATCATTATCATTATTAATGGATATAAAAATAGTAAAAAAATAAATCAAAACATAATATTTTTTAATATAAAAAACCTCCGATTAGACAAGTAATTAAAAATTATGGCACCTAGACCAAAAAAATTCAACAATAATTAAAATAGATGTAAATATTTTGTTAAGTAAATTCATAACTTAGATATATGAATATATCACTATTTTATTGTATTAATAATAATTTGTTACTTTAATTAATATATTTATTTAGTTATAGTAATTATTTTATGTATGTTTAGTTATAATATTACTTTATTATTTTTTATTAATTTCTAAATTTTATGATAATAAATTAAATTTCTCTCATAATTTTTATTAATTTTTTAATTTTAATATAATTATTTATTTTAATAAATTTGTGTAATATATATTAATAATATTAAATATATAAATTTATTAATTTTAATATTGAATATTTTTATATTTTAATGTAATTATTTATTTTGATAAATTTACATAGTATTTGTTGAGAATATTAAATATCTAAATTTATTAATTTTAATATTAAAAATATTTAATATTACTCATATATATAATATTAATATATTAAAATTATTATTTTAATATATATATATAAATATGTAATAATAAGTTAATTATTTATTATTATTATTAGGTTAACGGATTAAATAATTTGACGGATTAACATTTAATAATTCTAATCCTTTACTAAATTAAGTTAACCAATCTTGATCTTTTATTAAATTAAATTATTGTTATTATTTATTATACTAGTATCAATTTCAAACCAAATAAAATTATATTGGTTTCGGACTAGATTTATTAAACTCAATTCATTTTAAAATCTCTTTTTTGATCCGTCGGAATGAGAGCCACATAAATTTACTCCAAATTTTTAGTTACATTGTATGGAAAGCGTGACTAATTTGAATATCAAAGAAATTTTGACCACTTCTACTGCCAAAGTCGCCTTTCGCTGGTTAGATCGCCACAATTCACCATGTTCCTCTCTCGAAAGATCGATGGTTGCTACTAGCTGGGGTCCAAAAACAGTGCAGTGCCCCCTTAAGACGAGCGTGCATGTAATATTTGAAAAACAACCGTTCTCGACAATCACGACAAGGGAATGTACCTCATTCATCTTTTCATCGGAGGAGACAAAGAACTTCACTTACCCACGCAAGTGCCATGCTTTCTTTTATGCTTTGCAGCTAATTATTAAATTTCGGTGTAAATTAAAATATACTATTTCATTATATACTATTGACTTTAAAATTATTAAATTTTATACAATTTATACAATATTATAAATATCAATAAATTCAAACATTCAAATATGTATCATTATAAAGATAGGTCAAAATCTCTCTCTAACTTTAATCTCTATTCGTTTTTCATATAAAGAAACTTCAGTTAGCAAGAAAAACATGCGTTGATAAGGAAATGAGAATGATGGAGCATGAGAGAGCGTCATACAAGACAAATTAAGCTGTATCAGTGTTTTTTTCCTCCAATTTAACAGTAAGGGACGTCAAAACCAAAACCAATTTACATATATTCTGACTAATTTATGAATCAAGTCAAAAGCAAGATATTCACACATAATTCAAAAAACTTACAAGGAAATTTCTTATAACAAGAGCAAGATCCAATTAAAATTATCTAAACAAATTTATAACAAATTTTATAGAAATTAAAATAAATTTTTAATTAAAAAATATAACATGTGGTGGTGGTACTTTGTTAGAGGTTCCTTTTGACCATAGTTTTAAAAATTAGATTTGGACTAGTTAATAAACTACTTTGATTACTTAAACAGGATCAAAAATATATGTGAATCGATTATGAATTGGTTAGAATAAGTCAAAACTCATTAATGAACTGGTTTTTTTTATAAATTTTATATATTTAATTTCATAATAATTAAAATGTAATACCTTCATGATTTTATACCAATTGAATTTATATTTTTTAGAAAAATATTTTTAACATAAATTATTAGTGTATATATTATATTTTATTATTTATTTGTTTACATTATTAATTTATATTATATTTTTCAATTTTAACATAATTTATTATTATACATGTTGAATCATAGATCCAAATCGTTTAAAATGGGTCTATAACCCAACCCATGACCTTATTCATGAAATGTCTATAAATAGGTAAAAAAAAAAAAGAATTCAAAAGGTTGGTTAACAAAAAAAGAACAAATATTTATCAAAATCATTAAGAAATATTCTCTCTTTTTTCTCTAAACAAAAAGGATATTTAAGTTATAAACAAATTGTCTTTCCATGTGATTACTAATACAACCAATAAAAATGAATATTGTATTATGAATCTTCCACTGCAAACTTCTAATATTCTGGTATGTATGAATCCAATTTATATCTATTTATATTTCCAACATTGGTATTAGAGCCTGATAATTTATTTTTTTAGTCTAAATTTAAATTTCTATATATGATGGCTTACATGGTTACTGTCAATTTTATATAAGCGGAAGAAGAAATAAAAATATGATAGTTGAGTTCAAAATTTACTAAAAAATGAAATCCTAATATTTCATGCCACAAAATGTCATTATTAACCTATGGAACAATTCACTGTTAAATAGTTTGGAACTATGGAATTGTTGTCTACTCCCTTTCTATAAAATGGAATAAAAGAGTTATTTTTTTTCTTTTCTCAAATTTATTTTCTCAAGCTTGAATTTCTTTTCATTAATATTCTGTAAGTTGGAATAAAAAGAGTTAGTGTAGTTAGTCATTTTAATCCACCTAACTAAAACATGTCCAAAATGGATTAGCAAATCAAAATTCACAGTTTTAAGTCTCAAGGAGAAAATATCATCATGCAAGTATTTAAGAAAAAAAATGGATAATTAATTTAGTTCCTCACCTTCCCATTTACTTTCTTAGATAAGCTTGTAAGGAACTCATATTTGAAGCTAACTTAAAATTCAATAACATTACGAACTCATCTAAAATGATCCCTTATTGAAATCTAACAAGAAGATGAAGCAATGAATTTTTTCTACAACATTTTTAGGGACAAATCTGCTTTTTTTGTTAAACTGTAAAAAAAATAAGTTCAATTTTTTTTAGTTTTTGTACAAAAATTCAATTGAAAAATGGTTACAAAAACTAATTGAAATAGTGTTAAAAATGCTAAAAATAAAAAATATAAAAAA
Organism: Sindora glabra; assembly: GCA_020226215.1. Lineage (NCBI taxonomy): Eukaryota > Viridiplantae > Streptophyta > Magnoliopsida > Fabales > Fabaceae > Sindora > Sindora glabra. The sequence goes on from CM035228.1 coordinate 22,719,997, forward strand.
TTTGTCAAAACTATCAAAAAAATTGTAAAAAAAGGTTTGAAACCATTTTAGAAGTTATTTTTCCCACATTAGTTCCTTGGCCAATCTTCTCTTCCACCCACGAACACACTATAAAAAAATATATATATTAGCCTTTTGTCATATGCGGGGTTTAAGCCTTGCTTGTCGAGGTAATGAACCACGCCTCAGACCATTTGGCTAAACTTTATGTGATATTGTATCCCCTCAATAATATTGATATATCATAGCGTATGGCAGAATTTTTTTCTTTCTTTATCACACTTTGAATTTTTTTATAATTATTGTGAGAATTTTTTTACACATTATTTACATGATGTATAAATTTTTTAACAAAAAAAAAATTGATGGACATTTTTTTATTGTGCAAAAATTATTATTTGTATATGTTACAAAAAATTATGGCGAGGCTCATACATACACCACAAGTCATTAAACTCTAACACAAAAATAAAAGATCAATAGGTTAACTAAGAAACTTAAAAATAAGTTTAAAAAGAAATTTTTTTACATTTTGTAAATCATATCATTAAGTTTCATGAAAAAGTTCAAAATCTAATATAGGGTGGTGTTTTTAAAGATGAATTGGAATGTGAAGAAATTAAAGGTCTTACAAAAAGTCTTACTTACTGATTACTAAAAGAAAATATTAGATTCTCTATTAGAAAGAAAAAGGGGACACAAATAATACGATAATATTGTCTATAAATTTGTATTAGACTAATTAAAGTGTAGAAATCACAAACATAACCCGATTATTTTCAAGTACTGTCGACTGAATAAGGAATCTAGTATCAAAATTGAGTTTGCCTAAGAGCTATATGATAGGTTTGTTAGCTCTTTTCCGCATAGAATCAAATATTTGAAAACATTATAACAATTGTAAACTTTAGATAGATATTTAATATATGATATTTTATATAATTTCTTCTCTTTTTTATTTTTTATGTATTATATTATTAAAATATATTTTAATTTATATAATTTTTTTAAAATTGAGATTGCATATTTATAAATTCTTTTATTTTAGTACACTTTGCCTAATTAATTATTTTAATATTAACCTCGTATTAGAAATTTAGATGATGATTGAAAATGTACTAACCTTTTAACTTTAAATCTAACATATGAACTAATCCTAATATAATTAATTAGAGCCAAAGTAGATATATATATATGTATGTATGGCTAGACATTAATTATATACAATTATTTTTATATATAAAACTTTATATTTCTATAAATAATGGTTACTGCTTCTAAAAACATTGTCGCTAAACTCAATAAGGATGAGAAACTAAATAGTAACAATTACAAAATTTGGAGTATGAAAATTCAATATGTATTGGAAGAGTAAAATACTTTAGAAGCACTTATTATTATCTTAGAAGAGTCTGAGACAGAAACACAACCTAACATAAAGCAGGACTAAAAGGCTCATGAAGCCTGAAAAAGGGAGAATTCTCTCATTTGCATTACATTGTTGAGCAGTATGGAGAATGATATCATGCGAGAATTCAAGAATTACAACTTGACGAAAGACATATGATCCACTCTAAAAAATAAGTTTGGTGGAACATATTGGGATTTGGATCAATATACGCAACAAAATTTTAAAATTTTGATCCGAAACCTTCTTAAGATCCATGTAAAAGTCATAAACCAATATTAGAATTTTACCTTATTTGTACTCGTATTCTTTCTGAATGAATCCTTAAGAGACCGAAATGAATCGAACGCCGGCCAGAAGGTACAGTGTCTCTACAGGTATCCACACGGAGTGAATAATGACTTCTCCCTTCCCCGAAGCTGCTAGGATTCATTTCTCTTACTAGGATTGGGTTTGGACATTTTTTAGAGTGATTTAGGGTTTGATAAAGCTTATAAGCGTGAATTATAATGTGCTACCTTCAAGTCCTTTTATAGAATTAAGACATATCACAATCTTAGTCCCACTAGGATAATACTTTTAAAATTCTAATCACACTAAATGATTATCACCTTATCCTTATTCTAGAGAGAGTGAGGAGAGATATGACTTATCTTATTAATTATCTAATATTAGATAATAATAATATTATCTTATAATATAATTATCTAATATCTAATAATGTAATTATCTGATATTACTTTAATATCAAATAATATCACATAATATATAATATATATATTATGTGAATAAATATATATTATCATAATATATATATATATATGTACAAAAATAAGTCTAAATAATTAGATTTTAGTCTAACTAAAATCTAATTAATTATTATCTTATTCCTACTCTTTTTGTATAACCCTGTAGGTTCTTATTACGTTGATAATGACTCATTTTGGGCTATAGACAATAAGCGGTATCTAACAATATATCACTACCACTTGACTAGTAAGAATGTCTATGATTCGACATCTACCTCATATATGATTAACATTTTGCATCATAATCTCTTTTATAACAATATCCAAATCGAACTGAAAGCATAGTGTGTCATCCTCGTCAATGTTCAATTATATTTCTTGATACTGAGTAGATTTAAAATAAATGATCAATATCACATATTGATCCAATTGAGTATAGCCATGCATTTCTAAGTCTCACTCAATCAAGGGGCCTAAGAATATTTCTCTTTCATACAAGAGTAATAAAATTCCATCTACATCACTTACTTCCCTCTACATGATTTGTAACACATCTAATTAACGTTCTACTCGTCATCCCGACTAAAGGTGACATAGGATGACATCAAAGTGAGTAACTCCTCATGTAAGGAACCGTAGTGACTTTAGGTCAAAGGACTATGCGCATTTGTGATCATATGAGAATAACTAATGACACGTTTATCCATGCAGTATTCTCACAGTGGGTCAGTCCAGTACATTGTTCACTAACAATGTACTCGTGTATTAGCTTGATATCATATATCCATGATTCATAATTATGAGTCATTATATATGCTAGTCTCGATGTATTATTACTATTATTTTCGTAATAATACTTGACTAGGAGCATTTTAAAAATAGCAAAGTTATTCCAAGGATAATTATTATATTTAAGTTATAATTTACATAAAATAAAATAAAATAAAATATAATAATTATATTATTAAAATGAAACGTAATACATTATGTAATATTGCAATCATCTCTATGATTGACTCTTAGGGCACATACCAACAAGACATCTATAACCAAACTAAGATTTTTCACGATCAAATTTGACACTTATAAAAAAAACTTAAACATTCAATGAAAAAAATATTTATGAGAAATGTTAAATATGATCTATGAATTAAAGGATGCAAGTCATGTGTTGACCGATAAGCAATAAGTCCAAGCTGCAATTCGCTCATTGCCTCGTTCTTGGAAGCATAAAAAGATGCATTTAACTCAGAATGAAAATATTTGAATGACGGATGATGTTTTGTACCACTTTGAGCTAGAAGAAGAAAAACTTGAGGTTACTAAGCTTAATACAGATGTATATATGGCTTTATGCAGCTCAAGAAGAGTTTTTAAGTGAAAGCACAAACATAAAAATAAGTCTCAAGATGCAAGAAAAAAGATGACTTATTTCAGTAAAAAATTAACAAATAACCAATATGGGAAAGGAAAACATCCTTTCAAGAAGAAGAACATGGATAAAGTCAAGTATTTCAGTTGTAATAAGAAAAAGACATTTTGCTCGTGACTACCCTAAACCTAAGAAGGTATTAAGTTATACTTAAGTTAATAAACTTTGTGTAGCTAGTTTTATTTTCTAATAGATTTTTATCTTTTGTGGATTGTAAGGTTAGGGACAACGAACCATGTAGCAAAGGATCGAGAGACATTTATGGAATTTCGGTGAATATCATATAAGGTAAAATGGATTTATGTCAGAAATAATGTACGAGTTGCAGTTTAAAGAATAGGCACATGCAAGTTAGTCTTATGAGGTGACCAAACCCTATTCTTGCATGATGTTTTATGTGCACCTCATATTTGTTAAAATTTAATATCTGTGTTAGTTTTGTTAAAACTCAATTTTAATTTGAATTATCTTTAAGAATAACCTATTATGGATTTGCTTATATAATAAATGGCTTTATTGTCATAAATACTGATCATTATAAATATAATCTTAGTTATTTCATATTTACATTGTGTCATAATTCTCAAATTGATGAAAATATTTGGCATACTTGACTTGGCCAAATTAGTCAGCATCGAAAGGATAAGCTAGCTAAAAAAGGGTTATTGCTTAATTATGACAAAGTAAATCTATTTAATTGTAAGCATTGCTTAGTTGGTAAAAGAACAAAAAAACTATTTAGAAAAGGAACTAGAGCTAACTCATTTTTACAATTAGTCTATTCTAACATATGTAGTTCAAATGAATATGAAAGCCAAGCATGGAACTTTCTATTTCATCATATTTATAAATAATTTCATATGATTTAGTATTGTCTATTTGACAACACACAAATCTAAACCATTAAGTTACTTCCAAAGCTAAATGAGCTTAGTCAAAAATTAATTAAATAGAAAAATAAAAGCATTACGAATTGATCATGCTTGTGACTATTTGTTTGACTAGTTTAAACAATTATACGATAAAAAAGGGATTTAACATCAATTAACGAATCCACACACTTTTTAACAAAATTATGCTGTAGAAAGATGAAATTGAATGGTCTTAGAAATGGTTAGGTCTATGATGACACAAGCAAATTTGCCTATCACTTACTAGAATGATGCATTTTTAATTGCCACATTTGTCCTCTAACCGTATGCCTAACAAATCAGTTCTTACTATGTCATATGAGTTATGGATGAAACAAAAATCTGACTTAAGTATTTTACGACCTTGGAGATGTGTAACTTATGCTTTTAAAACTTGGAACCAACATGGCAAATTAGGTGTTCAAGAGAAAAAAATTATCTTTATTATATACTTAGAACATTTAAAAGGTTATGTGTTCATTGGTGAATATGATAGTAAGAGTCTCACAAATTTGGATCATGAGATGTCACATTTTTAGAGAACAATTTTCCTAAATAGGGCGATATAAATAAGAACTCATTATTATACGAGACCATGGATACAAGTGCTCAAGTCTCACTTCCTTTGAGTAGGAGAATTTTAGGGAATATTCTCTAATTTTGAATACAAATGATAGTGATCTTAATTAATATAGAAGTAATCCAAATAAGAATATTTAAACAAATAATGATTCTAGTCGGATTGGGAACAATTTAAGGATTCTTAAGAAATATGTTTCTCCGCAGTCTTGATTGAGATATAGTGGCAAAAAATAAATTTCTCATTGTCATTTTGACATTAAGGAAGTGAAGCCTTTATGACTATTACACAAGATGAAGATGAGTTAAGAAATATTGCAGAGGCTCTTTCTAGTCCTAATAAAGAAAATTAGATGGAAGCAATAGAGGAAAAGATGGAGTATAAGAGATCAAATCAAGTTTGGAAACTTATTAATCTTTCTAACACACGTAAGGCCACTAAGAACAAATATATTCTCAAAACCAAGCATAAGGTTAATGGCACTATTGAAAAATATAAGGCTAAACTAGTGGTAAAAGGCTACACATAAAAGGAAGGAATAGATTATAAGGAAACCTTTTCATCCATTGTTAGATTTACCTCAACCGTTTAACACTAGCTATAGTTGCTAGTATGGACTTTGAATTACATCAAATGAGTGTAAAGAATGCATTTTTTAATGGAAATTTAGAAAAGGAAATCTAGATGCAATAACTTGTAAGTTTTATTAAAGAAGGTCAAGAAAGTAAAGTTTGTATACTTTTAAATTCTATATATGGCTTGAAGCAATCTTCAAGATAATGGTATATTCACTTTTATAATGTGATAGTATCAAATGATTTTATCATGATTGAGGAAGACTATTGCGCATATACAAAAAAGTCCAAGGATAAGTTTATAGTTTTATTGTTATATGTCGATAATATACTTATAGCTATAAATAGCAAGAATTATGTCAATGAAATTAAAGGATAATTATCATCTAATTTTGAAATGAAAAATATAGGTGAAGCTACATATATTCTTGAAGTTAAGATTTCAAGAAATCGTTCAAAGAAATTATTATTTCTGTCATAAGAGTATTATATCAACAAAATTCTTGAATGATTTGAAATGCAACATTATAAATCCATAGACATTCTTATTGCTAAAGGTGAAAGTTGAAACTGAATGATGTGTTCTAAAACTCCATAAGAAGAAATGTATATGGGAAAAGTTCCCTCCATATATGTAGTTGGGTATTTGATGTATGTAATGATGTGTACAAGATTGGATATCTATTTTGTCATTGTCATGGTAAGCTGATATCGGTCCAATCTAAGCCCGATACATTGAAAAGCAGTTAAAAGGATACTAAGATATCTAAAAGGCATTATTGACTATTTATTATATTGTGATAGAAATGATTTACAATTAAAAGGCTATAGTAATACTGATTTAAGAGGAGACTTAAATGAAAAAAAGTCTATCTCTGACTACATCTTTTTATTAAATAATAGTGTCATATCATGGAATAGTAAAAAGCAATCATGCATAGCTTTATCCATAATGAAAGCTGAATTTGCTACATTTTCACTAGTAGTACGGGAAGCAATATGGTTTAAAAAGTTTTTGAATCATTTAGGTGTAAATAGTAACATTGCTGATCCAATATTAGTAAACTATGATAATCAAGTACCAATAACATACATAAAGGATTCCAAATATCATTGTAAAACTAAGCACATAAACATAAAGTACAACTTTGTGAGAGATATGGTTATATGTAAAGAAGTGAGCATGAAATACATTTCTGCACATGAGATGGTAGCAGATCCCATAATTAAGCTTATTCCTTGAGATGTATTTGTAAAACATGTGAAATCCCAATAATTGCATAGATGTTGATACAATTATTGTAATTTTTTTTTGAAGAATGTTCACAGAATATTAATGTTTGAATGATAAATATGTTTATCATAAGCCTACATATATAGATGTAAGAATGTTTCTTAAAAAATTCTTGAGTTATTGAAAAATATATCGAATAAATAGAAGATTAGCTCATTCACACGAGTAATTACCTCTTGTTAATTTTTGTAATAGATATAAGATGAGATAATTTTAAACTTCTTATTTAAATGATAATTGAGAGCTGAGTTTAAAATATGAATGTTGCCTTGTTAACAAATAAGATGAGGTTATATATAAGACCATAAATGAATTAATGAGGAATTCATTTCATCTGTTTAAATTGCTAGATATGATTTCTAATAAAAATGAAAAAAAGTAAATTGATAAACTTAGATTAGATATTGAGTATTTCTGAACCATTATTTGAATAGTAGTGATATATTATATAAAAACATATGCTCCATGGGAAAATGATAGAATATTGTAACACATGTTTCATACCTCATGTACAAATTGTAATTAATATAGGTGATTAAAGTTTTGATCTTAACTTTGATGTGTGAAACCTTTGAGGAAATAATGACCTTATATTTTTTATCCTTATGACTCTATTCTATTTCTTGATATTTAAATTTAATGATTGCTATTTTTAGAATATTTCCAAAGGATTATAAGAAATTTAATCTAGCAAGGTATTACTAGAAAAATAAATGAAATTAAAATCAAGATATTTGAGAAAAGAGAAAGATTATTAAATGTATCACATTATATTTGTATTCACTGATATACTAGTTACAGTGTGTCTATAATTGTAAATGCAATATCTAATACATATAATGCATATAAATGAGATCATTTGATAAATTTAAATATAATAAAATGATGTAGGATGCTACATACGTAAAATCTACTTAAGATCGATTATTTATTGAGAAGTTATATATATTTCTAATAGATGTATAGCAAATAGATTTCGAAGTATGCTGATTACACAGCCTATTTTCTTGTATGATTTATTTTGGAGTATAAAAGATGATATTTTCTTATGAAATATTAAAAGAATATGGATTATATTATATGTGAGTGGAAGATATTAGATTGTAGATTTAAGTTGTCTAAAATGAATTCACAACCTAACCTATAACCCGATTTATGAAATGCTTATAAATAGATAGAATAAAGGAATTTAAAAAGTTGGTTAATAAAAAAAGAGAAAACATTCATTATAGTCATTAACAAACTTTCTCTCTTTTCTCTAAATAAAAAAGTGATTTAGGTTGTGATCAAATTATTTGCTTGTGTAATTGTTAATAAAATTAGTAAAAACAAATATCAAATCATAAATTTTTTGTTATAAATTTATGAAATTCTGATATGTATAAATTTAATTTATATCTATTTATATTTCCAACAATATATATTTATAATACTAATATATATATATAATTTAAAATCGATTCGAATAATGAGTAAATCAATAAATCAATTATTTATCCGGTTCAATAATTCATTCGTTTTTTAAAATAATTCTTCCGGCACTTGTTGATTCACGCTTCTGCGTTGAACCTTAGCTCGTTTAGCGACACGTGTAGTCTGTGGGTGGGGTTTCCACGTCACTGACGGTTGTCAACTTGGTACGTGGAGCGGGCTATACGTCATTGTCTCCAGATTCCCAAAAAAATGAAAAAAGAGAGAAGAAAGCGACATCGTAACCATTTTACTAATTGCGTCGGCGGAACTTCGCAGTATTCCCAAGTCCAACACGGCAATGCCTTCAGGATTCCGTCTCTAATCCAATGTTAACCATAACGCACAAGAAAATAATAAAGAAAAAGACATTATTAATATTAACTTGCCATTTAAAATAATAATCTTAACATCTTTTTCTATTTTCTCAATATCTCAGTTTAATATTAAATTGATAGTCATATAGATATAACATTTGTTTATTTTGTCAAAACAAATATTTCTCGTTGAAAAACTTTTCTTTGTATGAGATAAAGGCTTAAATATAAATTAATATTTTTAAAATATATGTTATATGCTTTTGATCTATTTTATTTAAAATATTTTTTTATCTTCTTAAATATTTCATTGCATTAATTTTTATCCTTCCATCTACATTCTATTGATTTTTAACGATGATTGCCTAAATGGCATTTATTTTTCTAATAATACTTACCATGGTATTTTTAAAATATTAATGATGTAATAAATTTTAAAATTATTAAATTAAAATTATTTACTTTTAATAAATATCATTAAATAAATCTAATTTAATTATCTTCAAATTTAAAACTTGTGAAGGACTATAAAATTCGCCTTTTCAAATATGTCTGCCAAATCAAATGCCGCCCAGGCGAATATATTGGCCACAATTTCTATTTCATTTTTTTTCTCTCTCTCTTCATCGTCCTTTTCCTCCATATTGAGCATGCTCTTCTTCTTGACCTTCATCTTCTCTCTCTTGGGTCCCTCTTCGATGGCAACCCCCGCTCATCGCACTGCCTTCTGTTGTCAATCCCAAAACCCTGCCCCGACACCACCACCGGATCTCCACCGTTGGAGCAACCTAACACCAAATCATTGCTGCTTGCCTGCCACAAGGTCGCGATGGGCACATGTATTATAGTCATCTATCTTAGATACTGTTACTACTTTTTGCACATGATGTTTTAAACTTTCACCCATTTTCTTTATCTCTCATTTGCATTTCTTTTAAGTCTTTAAAATTCTTTTATTTTAGCTAGAAATAATTTTCATAAAAATTAATTATGAAACGATAAAATGAAAAAATATTTTATTTATTTAATATTAAATATAAAAATTTTAAAAAATAAATTAATTTTTATTATCATAATTTTAAATATTATTTTTTAAATCATAAATATAAGTGATATATCAAATTTTATTCGATATGCATACAAATAATATGTCTTGTAAAAATATTTTTAAAAAAATAAACAGAACCCTAAATTATGTTAACGTTCCTCTCTTTGAAATTAATCCTTTAATTTGTTTTGTATTTTTTTAAATAGTAATTCTAAGAAATAAAACATTGAAAAAAAGCTTAAGAAATATCATCTAAGAAAGTTTCTCTATGTCCTTCCAAGGAATTCTCCAGGGAAATACTCCTCAGAGAACCATGAACAAACACTTCTCCTAAACTTCAGCCTCTTCAAAATATTTGAAACCATGGAGGTTTTTGATATGACAAACTAGAAACTAATGAAATATAGCGGATGAGCATGATAATCCATATTAGGGATTATCACACATCATGACATTTCACATCTTGACTTCTAGTGTTCTATTTTCTCCTCGGAGAGAAAGTAACGGGTACCGAGAGAGAGAGAGAGAGACGCAATGTGAAGAATTTATTTATTTATTATTAAAATTTGTATTATATTTATTATTCTTAAGACTTAATTATAATTTTAATTTCTAAAATTAAAATTGAGTGATATTTGTTACTTTAATTTAAAAATTTTGATTTTAATTCTTGTAATGTTAAAATTATTTAATTTTAATATGACCGTCTGCAATTCGTCAAATTTTAATGGGGCTATCATTTGCAATTTGTTAAAATCTAATAGGGGGTTGTTTAGTTTGCATAATTTTTGCCTAATTGCCCATCAAGTGAAAGGCTAAATTGCTCTCCTTTTAGCAAATAAAAACACAAAATAAAATGATAAAATAATCGCAATCAAAATGTAAAATAAGAAGAAACAATTTATAGACAAAAACGCAAATTCCCACATTTTCCAAAATACAAAGAACAATCTCTAAACTCAAATAGATTCTAAATTACCGAATTTGTTTGAATCCATCTCAAATTTCATCAAACACATCTAAAGCGTTTGCACTCATATTGAAATGGCCTAGCAGAGGTGATAAACTATTGTTGTCTGTTCTAGAAAAATCAATATATAAAATTTTCTTTGTGAGTCACACTCAACCCAAAATTTCAAGAATAAACAGCAGTTTTAAAGCAAGAAAATAGGGGAAAAATATTGAGCAACATTATTGTGGTAGCTAGAAGCAGATCCCAAAAAAAAAAAAACGTTACATATAAACCTCCCAGAACAACGTGTAGTTTTAGTTTTTTTTAATAAAAATAGACTAGAAAATGTTAATATGATACTTAGAAGTCGATGAAAAAAGATATCAGAAAGCATCATACTTAGGAATTTTCAAAATAAATTGCAACTTTAAAGCAAAAAATTAGGAGAAAGAACAAACTAAAAAAAAAAAAAAAACTTCAACATGAAAGCTAAAAGTGAATAAATAAAAAGAAAAAAAAAATTGAAAACCACTACACTCAAAAGTTTCAGAATGAATTGGCAATTCTGAAGAAATAAATAAGGAAAAAGAACGGATTGAAAAATTTTATTGTGATAGGTAAAAGCAAATTGAAAAAAATAGATTAAAATATGTTATAATCTAAACTTTTTAGAACAAATTGTTAAGGGTGATAAATGAGCCTAAGGTTCATAAGCTTGACAGGACTGCTTTGTGAGCTTTTTACAGATTGGGCTAGTAAAAAATAAATGGGAAAAAATAGGCTTAATATTAAGTGTTGTAATTTATTGCAACGAAGGTACTACATGCTCACTTTCTTTTGTTTATATTCACCTGTAAATAGTAATATATCATAAAATTCAGAAAATAAAATGATATACTTACAACGCATCTTAGGAAAAATAAAATACATTGAAATAGAAATCTCTATTGTCGTATATTAAAATTTGAGAATTTTAAATCTTATAAAAATTAAAAATAAAATACTAAAAACTTATAAAAATTAAAATTGAAGATTTTTTTAATTTTATAAAAACTAAATTAATATAAAATTTTAATTATAAATAGAATTAATAAAAATTCCAATTGTTATGGATTAAAATAAATTTTTAGTTAAGATAAAATAAAAATAAATAAGAATTTGGAGGCATAAAATCTTACATAGAATTGTAGAATAGTTTATTTCTTTTGCCCTTTTTTTCAAAAAAATATTTTATCCTAAATGAATTACTATTTGAAAATCAAATAGTAACATATTACTATTTAGGACAGTAACATGTTATTGTATGAAAATCAAATAATAACATACTTTTTTTAACAATTTAATTGTTAATAAAATTTAATTTATCTATTTATTTTAAATTTTAAGTCGATGTTACTAGTTTGAATAATAACGTATTACTATTTGAAGGACTAAATAGTAACATAATCTTCTTTAATAGTTTAATTATTAATGAGACTTGATTTATCTATTTATTTTAAAGTTTTTAAGTCAATTTTATCATTTGAATAGTATATTACTATTTAGAGATCAAACAGTAACATACTCTTCTTTAACTAGTTTGATTATTAGTGAAACTTTGATTTATCCTATTTATTAATAAGATTTGATTATTAATCAAATCTTATTAACTAAACAATTAGATATCAAATAGTAACATGTTATTATTTGACAGTTTAGTTATTAATAAAATTTAATTTATCTATTTATTTTAAATTTTTTATTAATGTTACTATTTAAAAAATGAAATAATAACATGTTAAATAGTAATATACTATTTGGAAATCAAACTAATAATATATTGTTATTTGACGGCTTGATTGTTAATGAAACTTAATTTATTCATTCGTTTAAATTTTTTATTAATGTTATTGTTTGAAGATGAAAATAGTAACATGCTCTTCTTTGAATAATTTGATTATTAATGAGACTTAATTTATTCATTTATTTAATATTTTTTTATCGATATTACTATTTACATATTAACATATTATTATTTGATATAGCAAACAATAACATTTTATTCTTTTATAATTTTATTATTAAGAAAAATTGTTATGATACTACTAGATATTAAAAGAATTAGAGAGCAAAAGTTCAATGTAAGATTCGAAATAAATTTAAATTGAGAAAAATGAAATTAAAGTTAGCAAAATGATAATAAAATTAAAGAAAAATTAAAAAAATTGAAAAAGACTTTTTTTACTAGTTATAGTAAGGCAACAAGTACGTAGATTTTGAAAATTTATATGAAATTGATATAAAATTTTACCTAAATCAAATAACCAAGTACAAAATTATAATCGTTTAAAAGTTTTTATTATTCAAAATTTGATCTCAATTTATACATTTTCGAATCAAGTAGGATCCCTACCTGAAAATAATTTTTTTTATTTTTTGTCAAAAGATTATTAAAAGATGAATGAAAACAAATTAGTAATATATGAAAATTAGTTAACTAATTATTGAGTTATATTTTTCTAAAATTCTTAATTTATAATCATATTGTCATTATTAAAAAATATATTTTAGAAATATAATAATAATTTATAAAAGTTAACACTTATTTAAAATAAAGGATCAGTACTATCACCTTTTTTAAATAAAAGTTTAGGAAGTGTAACACTATAATATAATTTATCAAAAATAAATTTACTAAAAAAGGGACTTAAACAGATATAATCAGGACGGGAGCTTGCACAGATCAAATCCGTGCTGGCTGTGGATTGACCTTGTAGGATGAAGGACATTTATAAAATGAAATTCGTAAATTTTACAAATTTTTATACAGACCAAATCGATAAAAATAAATTTACTTAAAATGTGGGATTATATAAATTAGACCTATATGTGCTTGACTCGCGCGAACCGCCGATTTACCATCCCTACAAATCGTACAGCTCCATTGCATGGCTAGATTGAGCGTAGAAGCTTGTGGTGGATGCGCTGCATCGCATCGTTAGATCGGAAAATTGTACAAAACAAATCTTTAGAACAAATTTTAGGGCAAAATAAATTAAAGGACGCACTGTTAGGTGGTGGAAGAAGATAGAGAAAGTGTGAAGTGGTGGTGATAGATTTAGCGTAGAAGCTGGGCAAAGAAAAATCACAGAGAGATAAGGCCATTAAAAAGGAAGAAGCTTCTGTAGATTGCAAAAGGAAAATGGGGAAAAGGAAAGACAAAGGAAAATAAACTAATTATTTGTTGAAATAAGGAAAATGGAAAAAAATTCATTAAAATAATTATTTGTTGAAGTGACCATTGATTTAGCAGCCGACCAAGCAATAATGTTGCCGCTAAGGCAATCTTTGTTATCTTTTAACGGACTGCAAGCAATGTGATCAAAATTAAATAATTTTTAAAACATAGGGATAAAAATAACAAATTTTAAATTAAGAAATCAAAATTATTCAATTTTAATGTTAAATGGGCTAAAATTGTAATTAAACCTATTTTTGATGAATTGCTAAGGTGGAAACTGAAACAATTAATACTAGAGGACAAGACAAAAATAACATATACATATAAGCAATTTCGTTAACCTTTGATAAAATATTTGATAAAATTAATCTAATTATATAATTATATGAATCAATATAGACTATTTTAAATATGAAAAATTAAAAGTACACAAATTATATTTTAAGAAATTAAATTTAAATTTAAATTTAAAATAAATGAGTAATATATTATTTATATATTTTTAATTAAAATTATAATATTTAAGGATATGTTAATGAATGAAAATAACTTTTTTTTATTGAAGGAGGATAATATTTTTACTGTACACTTTATGTTTAATATTAAACTAAATAATAATTTTTTTTATCATTTTAAGATTTTTATAATTATATTCTTATAAAATATGCTTTTCGTTAAAACAAGTGAGTCCTTAATAATTTTTTCCACTTAAAAATTTTGTAACTCTTTATTGTTTTGAATTTGTAATTTTCTTCTATTAACACTTTATTCCTAATGCTTAATAATGAAAAGATTTCTAATGTTATAGCATAGTACTGAAATTTTAATATTATTTTCCATTATAATTTGATAAATTGAAAATTTTAATATCATGATGATTGAGTTTGACAGTGGATTGAAAAAAAGAACATGTTAATATAATATTGACAACTTTTTTAAAATAGACATAACAAAAAATATATCTCTTCAAAAAATAATAAGTGTCATTGTTCCACTAAATTATCAACAACTATATCATTGACATTTTAGCTGATAGTGCTTGTGTAAACTATCATTTTTTTAAAAAAATAATATGATTTTTTTATATTTAATGTCACTATATTTAATCTAAAAATGTGCTGAATACGATCTAAATTATTAATAAATATTGATTAAGTGTAATATAGAATTGTGAGAATTATCCATATATTCAAATAATCGGATCTGAGATATCATGTGAACAACTTGAGCTGAAACTGAAA
Source organism: Sindora glabra (assembly GCA_020226215.1). Taxonomy (NCBI): domain Eukaryota; kingdom Viridiplantae; phylum Streptophyta; class Magnoliopsida; order Fabales; family Fabaceae; genus Sindora; species Sindora glabra. Next base: position 22,735,194 of record CM035228.1, read on the forward strand.
ATCCACATCAATTAAATTAAATTTTATATAGAAAGTTGGACTCTTTTTGACCTAAAAGATGTTATTGGCCGCATATCGGGCCTTTCAGCGTGCTCGATTTTAAAAATGATAAGAATTCATAACTGAATAGGGAAAGGATTTTTTTAATAGATTATAGGAGATGAGTAAGCTTTCAATAGAAAAATTTATTAATGAAAAATACAATCCAAAATAGTATCATTAAGATGCCTGCCCGGTTTCTTTTATTAGTCAATGAGGAACACGAGAGCCCCACCAAATTTCCCAACGAATCAATTAAGTAACATTCCAAAAGTTTAAGCCTGAATTTCCATTATTACCCAAAGGACGGGACAATGAACGTCTTGCATTTAGAATCCAATGACCGAAACGGGTTTACTTGACCCGTCTCTCTTGACTTGGGATGGATTTATTTAGAATTTATTTTAAATTATACATAAATTAAAAATTCAGATTTAATTACAATTTTCATTTCTTAAATTGATAGTTGTAGTCAAATTTGAAGTTGAAATTCTTAGCTGGCACACAAAATACCAACATAACTTTCGTAATAGGAACCACTAAAAGAAAAATTTATCTTGTTAAGTTGACAAACATGTGAATCATATCATTCATTTAAGAAAAAAAAACATTTTTCATTTTACTATTTACATTATGTGACGAATTCTTCCTTGATAATCATCAATTTAAAATATCATTAAATTATTCTATGCTCATTAATTTTTCATTTTTTAATTTAATGAAAGATATTAAATTGGATCGAATGTATAGTGAAGAGATCAAATTAAAATATAAGCGAAGTTATTTCTTTTTTTTTTTTAAGCACATTTCTTATGTATTCCTTCTCATATAGATCGTTCTTTATTAAAAGAACGTGTATAAAATGTATCAAACATTTCCGATAAAAATATCACACATAAATATAACTAACGTTTACTTGTTTAATTTATTGGCAGGTTAAAACTCTATTTTAATTTTTAAATTTTTTTATTTATATCAATTTAATTATTGAAACAAAATTTGTATTAATTTAATTTTTGAAGTTTAAGTTTAAATAAAATTTTAAGAACTAAAATTTATATTAATATGAAGATTTTATATTAGTTTGATCTTTATGAAGAATTAAAATTTTAGGAATTAAATTGATACAAATTCTATTTTAAAGATTAAATTGATATAATAAAAATTTTAATGACTAAAACAGAATTTTCATCATTCCCTCTGATTATTAATTCATTTTTTTGGCATATTATTCGTTAGCATAATTTTGTACAATGATGCAAGAAAAGAATCTTCTCAACTTCTGAAATAAAATTAAGATTGTAGATTTGTAAAAGATAAAAATAAAAACTTATAAGCCTTTTATTAAAACAATGGATTATATGTATTTTTTTATTAAAATAGTGGATTATATATTCAATATACAAATTTATGTTACATTCTCAAATTTTATCCATTTTTTTCTTAAAATAGTGTCATAAGAATAATAAAATAATAATCTCAAAAGATAATGGGCAACGACACACGTGTAAAATTCCGAACGTGGTATTTCACACGCGTGAGCGGGGTCCACCACTACTCCGTCACCCTCTACAGCCACCGAGAGGCAGCACTGTGTGAAAAAGCAAGGAGAGGAGCTTCTCTGTATATTTTGCGCAGATTCAGCCGATCCCAGTCCCACAGGAATTTTATTTTATTTTTTTAAAGGATAGACCCCCTTAAAGCTCAATACACATCTTCTACCGTCTCAGGAGCTCTCTGTCTCTCTCTCTCTCGGAGTCCCTTCCTCTTCCAACCCTTATCCCTTCCTTCGTCTCAATCTGAGAATTTCTATCTTCATTGCTTCAGTTTCTCTACAAAAACCGGGGTTGAGTAAATATACCATTTTGGTACTTACCAATTTGACAAGGTACGACTATCTCAGCTGCCATTTTGGTTTCTGGATATGGACTTTCAATTTTTTTCCCTTCTTCCTCATCTCTGATTTCTTTAGCGTTTGGATGTTTAAGAGGTTTTCAGATTTTGTTATATCTGTAGTTACACAATTTTAACATCCTTTTGTTACGAAATTAGCCTTTTGGTTTTAGCCCAAAAAAATTCTGGGAAAATCTGACAAAATGCAAGCAGGATTTTGTAGAGACAATCGGTGCATATAGACGTCTCCATAAAGTTTTGTTTGCACTTCTGTGTGACTTAATAAGAGCTTAACCTAGTGAAAGTATGTAGATCATGGGCTGTTGAAAGGAAGTGTTTGCTTCTGGAAAACAGTGATACTTAAGTGAGTGATTGCTGTTACTACTTGCTTATTGATGTCTCAGGACACTGAAACTATTAAACTTGAAAGCTCTAATGTTTTATTTTCTCATGCATTTTCTCCGGAACCAAACAGACATTCTTTCTGTTGCCGAGTTGGGTTATAGTAATTCATGAAAAAGATTATCATATTCCCAAAATTCAATTAGATGCGAAATCTAGAAAGCCCCTTTTCGAAAAATAGCTCATCATTGCTTTTCGAATAAAAACCTCCTAATGTCTTGAATCTGTGTTAAGGTTTCTGATTTTTGTACCATTACAGAGTAAGCAGTCGGATCTAAAGGCTCTGAAGAAATCTATTTGGTTCCCTCGGGCGGAAATTAAGGTTACTTACTGTCTTTGAGATTCCTACCTGTTCGTGAAGCCAGAGATCTAGGTTTGTAATCGATTGTTTATGTTTTTGCTTTTATCTTCATTAGTTATTACGAGTTTCATCCGGTGTTAAATCGTATATATCTCCTTTTGTTTCACTATTTTAATTTTTAAATTTCTCCGAATATCAAGGTTACTCGGTTTTCATATCTTTTAAAATCTACATGACTCTCTTTTTCTGTTTCCTAGGCTTCTTGGAACCGTTATGTTAATTCAAACTCTGTTCGTTCGTGTAACATATGTTTTTCAACTCTAGGTTCATCATTTTGAACTGAGTATCTCTTCTCTAAACCCAGAAGATGCAGAGGCCACCTCCGGAAGACTTTTTGCTGAAGGAGACCCATCCCCCCCTTGGAGGGGGTAAGGTCTCCGGTGATAAGCTGACAAGCACCTATGACCTGGTTGAGCAAATGCAATACCTCTATGTGAGGGTTGTTAAGGCCAAGGACTTGCCCGGAAAGGATGTCACTGGAAGCTGTGACCCGTATGTTGAAGTCAAGCTCGGAAACTACAAAGGCACTACTCGGCATTTTGAGAAGAAAACTAATCCTGAGTGGAACCAGGTTTTTGCTTTCTCCAAAGATAGACTTCAGGCTTCGGTCCTGGAGGTCACCGTGAAGGATAAGGATTTTGTGAAGGATGACTTCATAGGTCGTGTCTGGTTTGATCTGAATGAAATCCCAAAGCGGGTTCCACCTGATAGCCCTCTGGCACCACAGTGGTATAGATTGGAGGATCGTAAGGGTGATAAGGCAAAGGGCGAGCTAATGCTTGCTGTCTGGATGGGTACACAAGCTGATGAAGCGTTTCCTGAAGCTTGGCACTCGGATGCAGCAACCGTTAGTGGAGCTGATGCTCTTGCAAATATTAGATCGAAAGTGTATCTGTCTCCTAAGCTTTGGTATTTGAGGGTCAATGTAATAGAGGCACAAGACTTGATTCCGAGTGATAAAGGTAGATTCCCGGAAGTTTTTGTGAAGGCTATTCTTGGGAATCAGATTTTGAGGACTAGGATTTCTCAGAGCAGAACTCTAAATCCAATGTGGAATGAGGATTTAATGTTTGTTGCTGCAGAGCCATTTGAGGAACACTTGATTTTGAGTGTTGAGGAAAGGGTTGCACCTAACAAAGATGAAGTGCTTGGGAAGTGTGCAATTCCTCTGCAGTACGTGGACAGGAGATTGGATCACAAACCTGTGAACACTAGGTGGTATAATCTTGAGAAGCATGTTGTAATAGAAGGCGAAAAGAAAAGGGAAACCAAGTTTTCAAGCAGAATCCATACGAGGATCTGTCTAGAAGGTGGCTATCATGTCTTGGATGAATCAACTCACTACAGCAGTGATCTTCGACCAACAGCAAAACAGCTGTGGAAATCTAGCATTGGAGTTTTGGAAGTAGGGATTCTGAATGCTCAGGGGTTGATGCCAATGAAAACAAAGGATGGGAGGGGAACAACAGATGCTTATTGTGTAGCAAAATATGGGCAGAAGTGGGTGCGGACCAGGACAATTATTGATAGCTTTACACCCAAGTGGAATGAACAATATACTTGGGAGGTTTATGATCCCTGCACTGTCATAACGATTGGTGTATTTGATAACTGGCATTTGCATGGTGGCGATAAGGGGGGAGGGACTAGAGATTCAAAGATTGGGAAGGTTCGGATTCGTCTTTCCACCCTTGAGACTGATCGTGTCTACACTCATTCGTATCCACTTCTAGTTCTTCACCCAAATGGAGTGAAGAAAATGGGTGAAATCCACTTGGCTGTGAGGTTCACTTGTTCTTCTTTGCTTAATATGATGCACTTGTACTCACAACCCCTGTTGCCAAAGATGCATTACATTCACCCACTGACAGTCAGCCAGCTTGACAATTTGAGGCATCAAGCAACTCAAATTGTTTCAATGAGGCTGAGTCGTGCTGAACCACCATTAAGGAGGGAGGTAGTGGAGTATATGCTGGATGTGAGTTCCCACATGTGGAGCATGAGAAGAAGCAAAGCTAATTTCTTCAGGATTATGGGAGTTCTGAGTGGATTAATTGCCGTAGGAAAATGGTTTGATCAGATTTGCAACTGGAAAAATCCCATCACAACAGTTCTTATTCATATCTTGTTTATAATATTGGTCATGTACCCAGAGCTCATCTTACCGACTATTTTCCTTTACCTTTTCTTGATTGGAGTTTGGTACTACAGGTGGAGGCCAAGGCATCCTCCTCACATGGACACTCGCCTGTCTCATGCAGATTCTGCACATCCGGATGAGCTGGATGAAGAATTTGACACATTTCCAACCTCCCGACCTCCTGACATCGTGCGAATGAGGTATGATAGACTTAGAAGTATTGCTGGGAGGATACAGACAGTGGTCGGGGATCTGGCTACTCAAGGGGAGAGACTGCAATCTCTGCTCAACTGGCGAGATCCGAGAGCTACTGCCTTGTTTGTGATATTCTGTCTAGTTGCAGCTATTGTATTGTATGTCACTCCGTTCCAAGTTGTGGCCCTGCTCACTGGATTTTATGTGCTGAGACATCCGAGGTTCCGCCATAAGCTTCCTTCAGTGCCGCTGAATTTCTTCAGAAGGCTGCCTGCAAGAACTGACTGTATGCTGTGAGTGAACCTGGTTTTATCTGCAGTTCTTTTATGATTTCTGATCACTTATTTTCCCAGCATGATAAATCAACGAAGGTGCGAAAGCAAATGGAATTGTTTTACTTTTCTTTGTTCAGCTACAGATTTTGAGTTCTCGTTTGATGTATGACCTTCTGAAGGCAGTAGATTTTGTGGATTTCCAGTTCATTATGTGATAGGATTCTGTGTTTTGAACTTGATTGAAGTCCTCATTAATTTGTAATTTTGTAGGCTGAGTTGAAATGTAACTTCTGTTCTATTGTCTCAATGCGTTATTAGATATAGTAACTTTTGTTGCCATGGGATATCTAATCTCAAGACCACAACTTTCACTCATTTGATACCCTGGTAATTTCTACTTTTTTTTCTTAAGCGTGTCATTAGCTTTCAAAATGTACATGATATGCTCTGTTGCTAAAATCTTCAATTAGGCTGAAATCAGGTAAACGAGTTAGTTTTCTCCTGATAGACAGATTAACTACTTCATAGTTTAATTGGCTCATCATACCTTGCTTGTACGTGACTCTTCTCCTGTAATTATTATTATTATTGATGTTACAAACACACACACTCTCTTATAATATGCTTTTCTGGAATTCTGTGACAATTATGTGTCGAGTTTTTGTATTACTTGTGTATCATCGTCTCTGGACAATGGCACTCTAATATCGTCCATCCTATGCCATTCTGCTTACTATTTCACGTTTGTATTTATTTAGATTGGATTCGAGCAATGGGACAGATAGTGATAGCTACCATAGTAAATGGGTCTCTGATAATTTCTTTTACAACGTGTGAATCTGCAATGTGCACGCGCATGCACATATATATATATATATATATATATGAAGCACTTACTCGACAATGTTGGAACTGTGAATCATATAACATTTGAAGAAGGCTGAACATTATATAATGCTGTGAATTATTTAAAAGCAAACTGCAAAAGTTCCCCCCTCCCTTCTCTAAACTGCAAAAGATTTTTTTGTTTTCTTAATTTTAGTTGGTAGACTAGACTGTGGTACAGTCGTGCATGAAACTGTACAGAAAATGATTGTGGGACCACGATTATCCGCAAGGATATACTTGCATGTGCATGTAGCCAAAGAGTTAAAAGTTAATTAGACTGTCTGGTGATGCTCAGCAAAATTTAACTCCTAGGACTAAATTTTATGTGCTGTGTCGCTGTGAGTCGTAAGGGTACAAATGAATGAGGCGAGGCGGTCTATCAAGGTCTACGGTCCGGCCTCGATTTAAGGCCTAATTTGATTTGAGCTATTTAATTAAATGAATTAAATTGAAGGTTAATGTAGAATTTTTTTTAATTAAATAGGTTAGGGTTATTTATTTCAAGCTTAGTCTACAGACCTATTAGATTAGCCTGTTTAATATTTTTTATTTAAATTTATTTATTATAAAGATAATGATATATAAGTTTTTTTTTCAAACTCATTATATAAATTAAATATTTTGAATATTTATATAATTTATGGGGTGCTAATTTATTTTTATTATTAATTTTTGATATTATGACAATTTGATATTATTTTATTTTTAATTAAATATTGAATATTTAAATTAGTATTTTTGTGTTATGAGTATATGAATTTATTTTTTTATTAATTAATTTTTATATAAAATTTTATATTAAATTTAGTATTATTAGGTACATTTTAAAAATATATTAATATAATTTATATAAGTTATTGGTCTATTTAAGATTTTGTTATAATAAATTTTTTAAACTTATTAATTTATCTAAAAGTTTATATTTAAAAATAAATTTTTAAATAGACTAATAAGTCAGGTCAAATTTTTAAAATAAATCAAATCAAACCTGAAATAAAATTTTATATAAATTAATAGGTCAGACTCGAATTAATATTTTATAATTCAGGCTTGACTTATTCAAAGTGAAGTCTATTTTAAGCTAACTCATCTGCACCCTACCTGTGACTTACTGTACAGTAAGAGTAGCAAAAATGAAAGTATTTCTTGGAATTCAAGGGTGATGGTTTTTACTTTTGATTCTATATGAGAAAGTGGGGACCTATATCTATCTTTACCTTAGCTTGTCTATCTTTTATGTTAGCTTTACAGGCTGTAGGCTGTAGCATGCCTTTTTCTTATGCTCCATTTATTGCTGTCTTAAGCCTTGTGTTGTGTTGTAAGTATGGACAAAATCTTGATCTGCTTGCTTGGTTTTGTCTTTCTTCAAACGAAGGAAAAGCTTCATACTACTCGCTCTGGTCTTTAATCTGTAGTTTGTCGTTATAAACTCATAGTTAAACAGACTTGTTCTTATTTAAACAGCAGCATCGTTTTGTTATGTTGTTGGAAGATGGGAAGGCAGAAAAAGCACTGTGGCAGTGCTGCCGTGGGGTTATGGTGGCAATTTCTTTTGCATTCTTGGTGGTGAAGCTACCTAGGAAGAAAGTATTTGCTTTATTGAAGGTGGTGAGGTGATTACTAATTCTATTTTTCTCCTTTTGGCTGTAAAGGTTTGTTTTTTCCGTGCATTTTGGTTCCATTAATTTTCATTAAAATCTTAATTTAATCAGTTAAATTTTATTTGAAGTAAATTTATTCATGCCTTTTTAGAAAATGCACAATGTTATGTAGTATTTTACAGCTTAACTCAGTTTGAATCTTGGGAAAATTATATTTTACTCTAATTTTGTTAATTTTCATTTCTGTATCTTTATGCGTTGCAATTTGTCTACCTGTGTTATCAGATGTTAACAGTTTTCTTGTATAAACTTTTTTTCACCCATTTTTAACGTGTATTTCATAAATTGTGAGTTACTGGGATTAAGAGGAAATTATAGAAGAGTAAATTATATTATTTTTAATATTTATGTGAATTAATATTTAAAATTATCAATTGAGATTAAAAAGTATACTAGCGTTGTCTCTTTAAATTAAACTTACAAATTATATGCTATTGTTATATTATTTATAAAATTATCAATAATAAAATATATAAATTTTGTTGTTTGCAAATGCAAAGAGTCTTAGAATTTTTTTTTTGACGCCATGTTTTGTAATAGGTTTTCTCATTCAAGTGTATTGTTTGAACAAGTAAACAAGACTCATATATATTATTCCCAATTGAGAATTTCTAACATTAATTTATATAAATATAAAAGAAATTATACTTTGTTCATATGTGATTTCATTAAAGTAACATATTATAGAGTATTCTGTAAAAAATTGGATGGGAAAAAGCTCAAGTGGATAAAGTCTTAATGGTTAAAAACATACGTGAATAATAGTTCTTGAAGACGGATGGGTTAACTGAAAATGCGTGAATAATAGTACTTGAAGACGGATGGGTTAAGTGAAAATGAGTTAAACTTTAGGTGGTTAATATGTAATTTTCCTCTGTTTGTTTTTTCTTTAAAGAGGTGCTCTCTTCACATCCAGTTTGAAAATTTACTTTATTTAGTTAATAACAAATTAAGTCTGAAAATGTATTTAATTTACATTTGAAAATTTACTTTATTTAGTTAATAACAAATTAAGTCTAAAAATATATTTAATTTACATTAATTAGGTGTAATAATTAAATATAAGCTTTAGATTTTTCTTTTATTAAAATTAGGATGCATTAAATATATATTTAATGAAATTAAGTTTAAATATACCACAATAAATCATAACATTTAACTCAATAAAATTTTAACAACATTAACAAAACTTCAACATAGATTTTTATCATAAATTGAATTGAATAGGTTATTTAGTATTGAAATAAATAACAGTTCAAACACAAAATAACAATATATATTATGACTTTTTCAATGTAACTATTATTAAAATTGAAAATTATTTAAGGAATGTTAACTGAGTAAAGTATTAAAAATAGATCTCCAAATACATAGTCATTAACTTTTTGGAACCCAATTAAATAAAATTGCATCATTACTAAATTAAATTTTAGACTTCGGTTTTTAATTATTTAAGGTAAATAATTAATCAAAATATTAAAAAATAGAAAATAATTTATTTCATTTTAAAATAAATATTAAAATGATTAGTTTTAATTTTATTTTTATCTAAAATGAGGTGGAATTAGTGATTAAAATTTTTATATTATCCTACAATATACAAAACAAATTCGACAGTGCATGGAAGAAATTCTTGTATCTTAATGTGTTTTAGGCTTCGTGTGATTTATAATATATTAATTTAATCAATAAGTTATAAATTAGTATTTAAATATGTTTCTTATACTAGGTTATTGAAAAAAATAAGTTTTAATTTTATAAATTACTTAAAATAGTTTATAGTTTACAAGTTATCATTTTTTTAAATTCTTTCCAAATTTATCTTTATTCTTTTTATTAATTTACAACTTGTCATTTATAATATAAATTTAAATTTTTTTATAAAATATAATATATTTTAAGTAATTATAATTTTATTATAAATAATAAAATAAAAATTATGTAAGTAAATAAATATATAAATTTATAAAACATAATTAATCAAATATTAAATATTATATTTTTATTTCAAGCTTCTTAATTACGTTAATATAAATTAATTTTTAAATAAATAAGAATTATTTGGCAAATTTTACTGTGCATCAAGGAGAACATCAAGTGGGCTGAAAATGCGCTTTGTTTATTCATAAGGAGAAATAGAAGTCAAGTGCCAAAAACAACTCTTCAAATGGCCCCATTTTTCCATTTTTTCAGCAAATCCCAAAAAAGTGTAATGAAATTTGCCTTTTAGGACAGAATGCTGATGTCCAGGGAGGGAGAGACTAGGGACCAGGAAGGGACTACAATTATTATAGTGACAAAAATAAGGAAAAGACTAATTTTTCAAAGATCAAGGTCAATATGTAATTGCATGTAAATTCAAGAGAGGTTGAAATAATTTATTTTAAAAAAAATATGTAAGTTGTATCGACAAGTCTATAATTTACTCGTAAGTTTTGCATAAAACAGAATGAAAAGAGTCATAATTTTTTTTAAATTGTAAATATATGAAAAAAATACTTACTTTCTTAAGTTTTTTTTATTTTAATGGGAAACTTTTTTTTAGAAATAATGAAATTCATTATTATTTTGAAAATATTCTCTATTTTCTTAAGAACATTATTTTCTTCTAGAGTAAATATAATATTTAATTCATCATGTTGTAATTATTACATCTCTTAAATTTTATAATTAATACTATTAATTTTTTATTTTTATTTTTATTATAATTATTCCTCTTTCATAAATAACAATAAAATAAATTGTGAAAAGAAGAAATATAATAGAAAATAAGCATGTATTTAACATTATCAATGTGAGATTTGACAATCAATTTTAATATTTTTCATTTATTTCAACATTACAAGAGAATGGAGGAAGGAATAATTATAACAAAAATAAAAGTAAAAAGCTAATAGTGCTAATTATAAAATTTAAGAAATGTATTAAATACTACATATATAAATAAAAGATTAAATATTGTATTGATTTTTTCGCTTCACTATATGTGTAAGTGAAATAACACTCCTTTACTTATATATGAGTAAATAAAGTTTTTTTATAAAAAAAATCTATCCAAAAAACAAATGAAATTTTAAGTATCGTCTACTTTTTGAAAGATATTTTTACAGGATTTCTTTATAAATAAATGAGTGCTATAGGCATTTATAACTTATTATTTAAAAAATGATCATCTAAAATTATGATAATAGAGAAAAATAATTTTTTTTAAAAAAAATAGAAGCCATTTCTTAGAAAACTTTTTACATTTAGTATTAAATACCCATATCATTCCTTTTTAAATGTTGTTGAAGATTAATGCATAAAAATTCAAGAAGATAATAAATAATTTTAATTTTAAAAGAGTATAACTTATTAATATATCCTATCCTTTGTTAAAAGTGAACTAATAAATATAGTTGTTGAATATTTATTTAAATTATAGGAGTAATATTTAAAAGAAGGTAATGAATATATTCTTGATTTTTTAAAATAATAGGTAAATAGGAATAATTTTTTAAAATAATACTTAAAAAATGGAAAGAGTATATAAATCATTTTCTATTATTTTTATATTTTATAATTATATTTTTAAAAAATATTTTCTATCAAAATAAATAGATTTATATTTTTGGCCGGAGCCAATGGATGGAAGGATTCCTTCATTTTGTGAATGAAAGTATTGAGATTATCCTCAATTCACTGTGAAAATTTTAAATAAATTATAACTTTTAATTGAATTATATTAGCTTTACAACACAAAAGTCAAATACAATATAGGGATAAATCAAATTCTATTTTTATAAATATTTTATTTGACATTATCAATTAGATCAGAACTTGAGAGGATTGGGAGTCTGGTTGGTTGATTTTGAATCATAATTCAATTACTCACATAGAATGGGTTTGTTTTGAGGAAAATGTCTTCATTAAAATATAATTATAAAATAGTAAAATGATGATGAAAAATAATTTCCATATTTAACATTAAATATACATTTTTTATGAAAAATAACTTCTTCTTTTTATACTTTTAAATATCATACTTTTTTTTCAAAATGATAAGATCTATGATATTTTTTTATTTGTATATAAGAAAAATGATTTTTTTAGAAAGACATCTTTCGGAAAAACAATCGAAATCGTAGTGTACTTCACCCGTTAAGTAAGCATTAATTCTATCATATTCTTTCTTTTCACACATTTTATTTTTTATTTTTTTGTTTGGCAAACATTGAAAAAACTATTGAAGCAATATAAATCCTAAATTCACGAAAATTAATGTTTGTCTGTATATTTCGCCCAGCCCATGGGCAATAAGAATGGCTGCCATATTATGACTATTCTTTGTGTTTCAAATTTGTTTATTATTTGGGCTGGTGTGTTTTCTCCGAGCCCATGGGCAATAGGAATGGTAATGTCATAGGCTTTGACTATTTTTTTTTTCAATTTTGTATTTTTGAGCCCGTGTAATTTTCACCCAGCCCGTGGGCAATAGGAATGGTAATATCATAGGCTTTGACAATTTTTTTTTCAATTTTGTATTTTTGAGCCCGTGTAATTTTCACCCAGCCCATGTACAGTTGGAATGGAGGTATTACAGATTTTTTGGTCATCATATGGATTTTTTGTGTAATCCATATGATTTAAATTTGCTCATATTTTGGGTTTATGTTCATGAATTTGTTTTCTGATGACTTCAAGGTGGTGATAATTCACAAAATATTTTTAGCATTTCTAAGAATGTTTTAAGAAAATATTATATTCCCATATTTAAAAAGTTTGAAAAAAAATTAGAAATATTATATTCTCAAAAATATTTTTGATCTAATTTCCCTCAAAATATCTCCATGGGGGGATGAGAATCTCATATTCCCATAGATGAGAATGTTGATGTTAAAATATTCCATGTTTGATTAAAGGTTTGAAAAAAAATACTTGGGAATGTTATATTCTCATAAATATTTTTGACTCAATCTCTCCCAAAATATTCCCATGGATGAGAATGCTAATGTTAAAATAAAAAGATAAAATTATCTTCATATTTAATTCTTTTTCTTATTTATCACTTTATTAGTTATATATACATAGCTTTTTTTATTAAAAAATAATACAATAGACTTCAAGTTTTTTTAAAAAAAGGCATATTTATACATAATAAAATAATAATATTTTTATATTAGAGAAGAAATTATAATGTAAAATTTAATACAAGTATGAAATATAATTGCAAAAATGATTTAATCATAAAAATTTATAATTTTTTAAAAATAGAAATATCAAATATATTTAATATCATGATAATAACTTAAATAAATTATGCTCACTTCATTTTGAAAATTGATCTAATGATAATACTAATAATTATAATAATAAAGTATAAAATATTAAAATATAATAAAGGATAACATATAAAAATATAATACATTAAATATTAAAATATAATAAAAGGTAAAATATTTATATATATATTTTAATAAATTTTTAGACGTTGAATATTGAAATTTCATTTATTAGGTGCTAAAAATTTTTAATTATTTATATGGTTTTAAATAAAAATATAATTTATTATATTATATTTTATAATAAAAATTTTGATAAATGTATTTTTGAGATAATTTCAAAATTCCCTAAGAATATCAAATATAAACCAAATATAGTAATATAGTAAATCTACGAATTTGGTAAAATATTTTTAAAAAAATTTATAATGAATCAAATATAAAAATGTTACATTCCTATTAATTAAATTTTTAAGAATCATATTCTTAGAAATGCACACTTTTTCCTAAAAATATAAAATTACACAAACTAAACACCACTTAAAGTCTGTTTTCTTCCCTAACAATGCATAATTAGTGCATTATAATCATTATTTTTTTTTCTTAACAAAGCCTCAACTTTTAGTACTAAGGTAAGTTAGGATCGGACATAATGCACTTTAAATAGGATTTAAATTTCATTTACAAGTTATTATTTATTATGTATTATTATCTTAATAAAAATTTTTAAAATTTATTTATCATTATTAAAAAATTTTAATTATTGTTTTTAATAATATATTTTTATTCATTAGTAATATAAAATAATATATATTAATAATAAATTAAATTTAAATATCGATAAAAAATACAATGTCATATTTTTTAATAAAAAATTAACAGTTTAGAATGTAATAAATAATAATAAATTAAAAATAGCTGCTAAAATTATAACTATTTATTCTATTAATTTTTTATAGAGTAATATAGTATTATATTTTAATCTTTAAAATACATCTTAAAGAATGAGAAAAGAAAAAAAAGAGAGTAAAAAGATTAGAATAATGTTGTTGACCCTCTGATAAACTTGGTAGACTTGACAATAGTTGGGTGAAAAACTTAATTAGATTAAATCGGATTGGTAAGAAATTAAATTAAGAACATCAATTAAATAAAGATGACATTCGTGAAGTTAATATCTGCGAAAGATTTTACGGTGAAGTAATAAATTGACATCATCGAAGTATCTTGATGGTCATCCTGTAACCATAAAATCTGAGTGAAATATTTGCATTTTTCTCAAGACTAATCTCCCGAGACATAAACGTAGATTCACACGTGTAGAATTCTGACCGTGGTGTTTCCCACTCGTGAACTGGGTCCACCGCTACCCCACCACCCTGTAAGTAACAAAAGGGGCGGGGGGAGCGCCGTGAAAAAGCAAGGAGAGGTGCTTCTTTGTATATTTTGCATTGATTCAGCAGATCCTAGCCCCACCAGAAAATAAGAGAGCACACTCCCCCCTAGAGCATTGTAGTTGTGCGCATCTTCTACCTCCTCAAGAGCTCTCTCTCTCTCTCTCTCTCCCCCCTCTCACATTCATCTCAATCTGAGAATTCCCAGCTTCATTGCTTCGGTTTCTCCACAAAAATAATTGGGGTTAAGGAAAATTTCCATTTTTAGTACTTAACAATTGGACAAGGTATCCATCTCAGCTGCCATTTCGGTTTCTGGACGTGAAGTTTTAATTTTTTTCCCCCTTTTTCTTCATCATCGTTTTTTTTTTCAGGCTATGTCATATTTGTTTTTACACATTTACAACATCCTTTTCTCTTGAAGTTAGCCCCTTGGTTTGTTTTAGTCCTTTTTTAGGAAAAATTTCTGGGAAAATCTGACAAAATGAGAACAGCATTTTGTAGAGGTAATGCATATAGTCCATAAAGTTTTGTTTGCTCTTTTGAGTGGCTTAAAAAGTTCTGTTACTGGGTAAGTATGTAGATCGTGGGTTGGGGGCTGTTGAGAGGAGGTGCTTGTTTCTGGAAAAGAGGAAAAAGTTAAGCGAGTGATTGCTGTTGCTACTTGCCTATTGATGTCTCGGAACATCGAAAGGGTTAAACTTGAAAGCATAAATGTTTTAGTTTCTGCTGCATTTCTGGGGAACCGAACATACATTCTAACTTTGAGATTATTTTGTTTTGCTTTTCGAATAAAAGCCTCCTAATGTGTTGAACCTGTTCTAAGGTTTCTGATTTTCCCTCATTTACAGGGGAAGCAATCGGATCCAAAGGCTCTGGAGAAATCTCTCGGGTTTATCAGACGGAAGTTTACTTCTTGCCTTTGAGACTCCAACCTGCTCGTTAAGTTAGAAATCTAGGTTTGCAATGGATTGTTTATTTTTTTGCTTTTATCTTCAATTGTCATTGTGATTTTCATCCGGTGTTAGCTTGTATATATTTCCTTTTGTTTCTCTATTTTAACTTTTAAACTTCCCCGAATATCAAGGTTACCTGATTTTGCTATCCTCCGACGTCTGCCTGACTCTTTTTCCTGTTTTTTAGGTTCTTGAAACCATAGTGTTTATTCAAACTCTCTATTCGTACATTGTGACATTTGTTTTTTTCAATTTCAGCTCCAATTCTTTCGAACTGGGTTTCTCTTCTCTGAACACAGAAGATGCAGAGGCCACCTCCGGAAGACTTTTTGCTGAAGGAGACCAATCCTCATCTCGGAGGGGGAAAGGTCTCTGGTGATAAGCTGACAAGCACCTATGACCTGGTTGAGCAAATGCAATACCTCTATGTGAGGGTTGTTAAGGCTAAGGACTTACCTGGAAAGGATGTCAGTGGAAGTTGTGACCCATATGTTGAAATTAAGCTCGGAAACTACAAGGGCACTACTCGGCATTTTGAGAAGAAAACTAATCCTGAATGGAACCAGGTTTTTGCTTTTTCCAAAGATCGACTTCAGGCTTCGGTCCTTGAGGTTACCGTGAAGGATAAGGATTTTGTGAAGGATGACTTCATAGGTCGTGTCTGGTTTGATCTGAACGAAATCCCGAAGCGGGTTCCACCTGATAGCCCTCTGGCACCACAGTGGTATAGATTGGAGGATCGCAAGGGTGACAAGGCGAAGGGAGAGCTAATGCTTGCTGTTTGGATGGGCACACAAGCTGATGAAGCGTTTCCTGAAGCTTGGCACTCGGATGCAGCTACCGTTAGTGGAGCTGATGCTCTTGCAAATATTAGGTCGAAAGTGTATCTATCCCCTAAGCTTTGGTATTTGAGGGTCAATGTGATAGAGGCGCAAGACTTGATTCCGACTGATAAAGGCAGATTCCCGGAAGTTTTTGTGAAGGCTATTCTTGGGAATCAGGGTTTAAGGACTAGAAGTTCTCAGAGCAGAACTCTTAATCCAATGTGGAATGAGGATTTAATGTTTGTGGCCGCAGAGCCATTTGAGGAACCCTTGATTTTGAGTGTGGAAGACAGGGTTGCACCTAACAAGGATGAACTACTTGGGAGGTGTGCAATTCCCTTGCAGTACGTGGACAGGAGATTGGATCACAAACCTGTGAATAGTAGGTGGTATACTCTCGAGAAGCATGTTATAGTAGAGGGTGAAAAGAAGAAGGAAACCAAATTTTCAAGCAGAATCCATGCGAGGATCTGTCTAGAAGGTGGTTATCATGTTCTGGATGAGTCAACTCACTACAGCAGTGATCTTCGACCAACAGCAAAACAGCTGTGGAAATCCAGTATTGGAGTTCTGGAATTGGGGATTTTGAACGCTCAGGGGTTGATGCCAATGAAAACAAAAGATGGAAGGGGAACGACGGATGCTTATTGTGTAGCAAAATACGGGCAGAAGTGGGTGCGGACCAGGACAATCATTGATAGTTTTACACCCAAGTGGAATGAACAATATACCTGGCCAGTTTTTGATCCTTGCACCGTTATAACGATTGGTGTATTTGATAATTGTCATTTGCATGGTGGCGATAGGGTTGGAGGGGCTAGAGATTCAAAGATTGGGAAGGTTCGGATTCGTCTCTCCACGCTTGAGACTGACCGTGTCTACACTCATTCATATCCCCTTCTAGTTTTTCACACAAATGGAGTGAAGAAAATGGGTGAAATCCACTTGGCTGTGAGGTTCACTTGTTCTTCTTTGCTTAATATGATGCATATGTACTCGCAGCCCTTGTTGCCAAAGATGCATTACATTCACCCACTGACTGTCAGCCAGCTTGACAGTTTGAGGCATCAAGCTACTCAAATTGTTTCTATGAGGCTGAGTCGTGCCGAGCCTCCATTGAGGAAGGAAGTAGTGGAATATATGCTGGATGTTGGTTCCCACATGTGGAGCATGAGAAGAAGCAAGGCTAACTTCTTCAGGATTATGGGAGTTTTGAGTGGATTGATTGCTGTAGGAAGATGGTTTGATCAAATTTGCAACTGGAAAAATCCTATCACAACAGTTCTTATTCATATCTTGTTTATAATATTGGTCATGTACCCAGAGCTCATCCTACCGACTATTTTCCTTTACCTTTTCTTGATTGGAGTTTGGTACTACAGGTGGAGGCCAAGGCATCCTCCTCACATGGACACTCGGCTGTCTCATGCAGATTCTGCACATCCGGACGAGCTGGATGAAGAATTTGACACATTTCCAACCTCCCGACCTGCTGACATTGTGCGGATGAGGTATGATAGACTTAGAAGTATTGCTGGGAGGATACAGACAGTGGTCGGGGATCTGGCTACTCAAGGGGAGAGACTGCAATCTCTGCTCAGCTGGCGAGATCCGAGAGCTACCGCCTTGTTTGTGATATTCTGTCTAGTTGCAGCTATTGTACTGTATGTCACTCCGTTCCAAGTTGTGGCCCTGCTCACTGGATTTTATGTGCTGAGACATCCGAGGTTCCGCCATAAGCTTCCTTCAGTGCCTCTGAATTTCTTCAGAAGGCTGCCTGCAAGAACTGACTGTATGCTGTGAGTGAACCTGGTTTTATCTGCAGTTTTATGATTGCTACCCTTATTTGCCCAGCATGCCAAGGTGCAAAAACAAATGAAACTATTTAATTTTCGTTGTTCATCTCCAGATTTTGAGTTCTGGTTTGATGTATGGCCTTCTTCTGAAGGTAGTAGAGTTTGTGGATTTGCAGTTCAATGTGTGATAGGATTCTCTGTTTTAAACTTGTGGTAGTCCTTGTTAATTTGTAATTTTGTAGGTTGTGAGTTGAAATTTACCTTCTGTGCATTTATCTTCATGCTTTATTGGATGTAGTAGTTTTGTTCTGATGGCCTATTTAACCTTATGCCCTCAACCTTTACCTTTTTATTTCTTTGGTATTTTTTTTATTTTTTTGGTTTGTCCCTTCCGAGTTTCATTAGCTTTCGAAACTTCAGAATGTGTATGGTATGTCAGGTTGCTGAAAACTTAAATGATTATGCTGAAATCAGGTAAACAAAGTATTCATCTTCTGTAGACAGATCAACTACTTCATAGTTTAATTGTTTTCGTCATACCTTGCTTGTTCATCACTGTTCCTCTTGCAATTATTTATTGTGTGTCAATCAAGTGTTTATTTTTAAATATTTTATACTAATGCACGTGTGTCGATGTCTCTGGACAATTGCACTTTAATATGGTCCATCTCATGGAATACTGATTAATTTATTCAAAGTTGCATTTACTATGCTTGGATTCAAACAATGAGACAGACAGGGATTGCCTCCGCAATACGTGGATTTCCGCTGTTTTCTTTTACTATGTTTACATTGGCAACATAAACACGTATGAAGTCTTTGTTGTGATGCACATCCACCTGCTCAATGCTGGAATTGTGCATATTATATAATGTGGTGTTCGTTTTGGTATTCCAAAATTCAAAATGATATAATAAATTTTAAATTTATTAAATTAAAATTATTTAATTATAATTATTTATTTTTTAGCAAATGTGATTAAATAATTTTAATTTAATAATTTATGAGATTATTATATCACTTTGAGTTTTAAAATCTTTGGGAAAATATAGATCATCATATCTGAAGAATTCACCATATCTGAAGAGGCTGTGTAGTATTCTAAATTAACAGCACATGGCCTGCTTCACCCGGTTGTGGACCTAGAAGTAGTTTCCATTCTTGAAAATCGATTAACTAAATAAGCCAAATGAGAATCCCAAGGATCTTTCTTAGCGAGTTGGCAATTTAGTCAGGTTTGATTGTGACGCAAAACAATTTTTGTTAGATTTTGTCATGTTCCTGTCACGAATCTCCTGAGTCGAATATGAATGATTTATCTTTCATCTGTGTGGATATACAAGTGCTGGATCTTAGTAGTTTAATATATTTTTTATTCAGTTGTGTTGTTGTGCATGAAATTGTATGGAAAATGATTGTGGGAATAAGATTATTCTCGAGCATATGCTTGCATGTGCATTTGCCAGAGATGGGGGCTAGCAGAAAAGAGTGGCTACCTTCGGTTAAAAGTGAATTCGGTTCAAGTGCCATCTATGACGGAGACTGTCGTGTAATCCACAGCTAAATTTGACTGCATGCCCCAAGTTTTAGGATCTGTGAATGACCGTAGGGCAAGGGGAAGTTAGAATATATATATTGGGTTTATTTGGATCTGTTTTTATTTTTAATTTTAAAAATTATTTTTAAAAATTATTATTATTATTTGAATTTAAAGAAAATAAATAATAAATATTGTTTGTATAAGTAGATAAAAATATTTTATTTAATTATAAAATTAATATTTAGAATAAAATAATAAATTAAAAATAAAAATATTAATTTTATATTTTATTTTAAGTTATATATTTTGAATTACAATTAAAATTTTTTAAAAAATAAATTTTAAAAATAATTTGTTGCATAAGAATTTTTATTTTAAAAAATAAAATTAAAAGAATATTTTTAAAGACAATAAACAAATAGACTCGTTATTCTTGTAATTTGATGTCTATTGCTCTCTCCCCTCAATTTTCTTCCATTTCATGGATAGTGACCCAATCTAGACATATATGAATGTGTGTGTGTGTGGACACTTCCGGAGAAACTGCTTCTTAGGTGGGTTAAATTTGGGATATATCATTGTGATAGAGGGTGACTCGAGAGCGTTTTCAGAAGCGAGTCCATCATTTTTCTCTCTCTATGCATATTGGGATCTACTAATAAATATCTGGATCTCTTCCTCCCAAGAGAAAATGAGTCGATCTAAATTCGTTGTTCCTGGGGAGAGAGTGGGGGACCTAGGTCCATGTCCCCTCTGTTTTTCTCTCTTTTTATATTAGCTTTACAGGCTGTAGCACACCTTTTTCTTTCTCTCTGCTCCAATTTTTCCTGTCTTTAGTGCTTTTGTTGTGTGGTATGTGTGGACAAAATCTTGATCTACGTGGCCTTTTCTTCCCCTCAAACAAAGTAAAAGAGGTGCATTATGGTACCTTAGAATTGAGGACCGTTAGGTTAATAGACCTGTTCTTTCTGGCTGCATGAGCCAGGACTTGATTGATATTTAAGCAGGGGCATCCATTAAATTATTTTGTTGATGGTTAGAATGGTAGAACTGTTGTTGTGGTGGTCAAATGGTAATTTCATTCTCCCTCTTAATGGTGAAGCTATGAAGGAAGAAAGTATCTGCTTTATTAAAGATGATGAGGAATTACGGTCACTATTTTTCTCCTTTTGGTTGCAAAGGTAGGTTTGTTTTCTCCATTCTGTTTTGGTGTTTGCTTTCTTACATGATCAATCCAATTTATAATGATTCTTGTTTAGTAAAAGATTGAGAAATATAACGGTAGGTAATTTTCTATGGGTTTTATGTGAAATAAATATACTAAAAGCTGTTCCATTAACAAATGCGGCACCATATATTTTTGTTGTTTATTGGCAACTTCCTGAATAAACTATAAAGTAACGAAAATATAGGGGTGTTTGGCAAACAACTTTTTTATTAGCTGTTAGCTGGTTTGACTAAAATCAACTGGTTAACTTGGTAATAAGTTGATTTTGGTGTTTGGTAATCAGCTTATTGAATCAGCTGATTGGCCATAAAAAGCTAAAAACGAAAAAGCTAAAGGGAGTAGCTTTTTCAATTAGTTTATCTGAAAAATGATCAAATTACCCTAAATAAATTTTCATATTCTTCATTTTGTCCTTTCTAAAAATTCTTAAAAAATTTAATAATTATAAAAAGTAGATTAATTTAATTTTAAAAAATATTTAATATATAATAATATATTATTTATAATATATCTAATAAATTATAATAATTTTAAAATTTATTTAATAGAATAAATATATAATATTACTTATAAAAACTATTTAATTTAAAAAATATCCAATAATTTAATAATAAATTATAATAATTTTGAAAATTATTTAATAGAATAAATATATAATATTATTTATAAAAAATATTTAATTTAAAAAATATTTAATAATTTAATAATAAATTATAATAATATATTATTTATAAAAAAATTTAATATATTGACTAATATATAAAATTTAAAAATATTAAAATAAAAAATACTCAAATAATTCATAAAATATACTCATACTCTTATATGTCATTTTACATACAAACAGCTAATATAAACAGCTAATTTTACCAAACACTCTTATTCAAATAGTTAATATAATCAGTTAGTCAAATCAGCTAATACAATCAGCTATCAGTTAACAGCTAATCAAACCAGCTAACCGCTACAGCTATCAGCTGTTTCCCAAACAAGGCCATAAAAGAAATTTTCCAACCATGAGGAAATTATAATTCTCTAATGCTTCATTTGTCATTTAATTTTTTAGAATTGATTTCATTTCATTTCAATTAAAATGATTTCAATTCATTTATAAATGAATTCTATTATTTGGATACTTTATTAAAAATAATAATTTCAATTTATTTATAAATTAATTATTTTATTTAAAATGCATTAAAAAAATATAAAATTTAATTAAAAAATAAATTTTAATGATATTATGATAAATATAATATTAGAAAAAGGGTAAAAATTTTGTATAAAATATTTTTTTAGTCAAATAAAATGAATTCTAGTGAAATCCTTGCTAAATTGAATGAATTTCATAACGGCACAAATGTAATTAAAATAAGAATTGTAAATGAAATGAAATGAAATGAAATCCTTTTATATTTAAAACCAAACACCATCTTTTAAAAAAATTGATTTGAAAATGAAATGAAATCTTATTTTTAGTATTGCCAAATAAGGGGTAAATTTTTACTCGTCCTTTCACAAGCGTATGATATAATTTGTGAAAAGTGGATTAAAATGAGAAGAGTCAAAGTGCATTTTTCCCCATTAATTTTAATTTAGCAAAAAAGAAAATAAAAAAACTAATGATCCATTTTTGTATCTTATTTTTTGGTAATTTTAGGAAGGATAAACTATTTAATGCATATGCAAAATCTTGAATTAGAATCTTCATATATAATGAAAGTAAAGTCCCTAATGTTAGAATTTTTATATAAGTTATTATTAATTGTAAGTATTTTACTTCTTAAAAAATTGGTAAAATAATGATTCAAGAGTTTTTTTTTCATTTTTTAAAGTTCCTTTTTTTTAATAGTTGTAGGAATGATTAAATCACTGAATATAAATGTAAAAATTAAGGATCAAATATTAAATATAACAAAAGGTATAAAATCTTCAAAAGATATTAAATATCGGTTAAGCTAAAAGCTCTTAACAAAATCAAATTTATTAAAGTGATTTATTATTTAAACTTATGGATGCCTCATTATGGATTAACATGTTTGATAACTAAAGCGTAAGTTTATTTCTTTACTAGCCATAATAGGAGGGTCTAAAAGGCTTTTACTTATATTTACTAGATACTTTTTTCACTCCTAATCTAATATAGTTATTCACTTGTCTCATTGAATATCACACACTCTAAAAGAAAGAAAGTGCTTTCCCATTAATTTTATTTTTATGGTATTCTAAATTCTATAAATGACTTAATTTAAATTTTTATATATAGTATCAAAACCACTTGCATAGATTTAAGGCTTAATTTCATTTTTAATCTCCCTAATATATAATTTATTTGTATTTTATCTCCTTTAAATATAAAAATCTATTTTGGTCCACTTAAAATTAAAATTTGAATACTTTTGGTCCTTTGGTTAAACTTTCTATTAAAGTTAACCAAAAAAGAGGGAAAAGAGGAAAAAAAGAGGAAAGGAAAAGGAGAAAATTAAATACATAATTTATTTATTCATTAAAATAATAAAAATAAAAATAAAATAAAATACAAAAAATAATAAAAATATTTAATTACTAATTGTAGTAAATGATATATCAAAATATTTAAAAAATAATAACCAATTTATTTATTTTTTAAAGAAATTAGTAAAATTAGTAATTATATTAAAATCATATTTAATTATTGCACTGGATAGAATAATTAATTATTAATTAATTTGAGTATGTAATTTATTTTATGTTTAAATTATAAGTTATTTTTATAATTTATTCATATAATTATTAGTTTTCTTTTACTAAAATTTTTTATATCAAATATCCCTCAAGAAAATAAATTATTATTAAAAGTCATCCTAAATATGAAATTAGTTTACAAACTTTGATAAATAATTAATTGCATATTTTCATTGTTATACCAAATAAGTATGCTTTTTAATTTTAATTTATTATTTATTAAATATACTCAAATTATTTCAACCATACATTTTTTTTCTTTTTTTATTACTATTTTCTTTCTTTTTTGGTATGTTAAAATCTTCTCAATTTGAGTATATTTAATTTATAATATATTACATTTAAAAAATATACGTATTTAATACAAAAATGAAAATAAATAATTAATAATTTATTAGTTTATAAATTGATTTTATATTTGAAATACTTTTTAATAATTTACTTATTTATTAAAAAGAGAAAAAGAAAAATGAAAGCAAAAAAGAGAAACACTCAAAATATTTAATCACCAATTATACTAAATAATATATCAAAACATTTAAAATAATAATAAGTAATTTATTTATTTTTCAATGTAATTAATAAAATTATTAATTATTTTAAAATTATATTTAATTAAAAATTTTAAATCTATTAGGACATGTTTAAAGCTTTATTTCATCATAATGGATAGAATGATTGACTATTTATTTCTTTACGTGTATAATTTATTTTATGTTAAAATAATAAATTATTTTTATAATTTGTTCATTCAATTATAAATTTTTTCCACTATCGAATCTTCACATCAAATATCTCTTAAGAAAAAAGTATTTCAAATATAAAATTAATTTACAAAATAATAAATTATTAATTACTTATTTTTATTTATATATTAAATAAGTACAATTTTTTAAATTTAATCTATTATAAATTAAAGATACTCAAATTAAGAGGGTCATAGCTCATTAGAAAAGAAAGAAAATAGTGATAAAGAAAAAGAAGGAAAAAATATATGATTGAAATAATTTGAGTGCATTTAATAAATAATAAATTAAAATTAAAAAACATACTTATTTAGTATAACAATGAAAATATGAAATTAATTATTTATTAAAGTGTGTAAACTAATTTCATATTTGGGATGACTTTTAATAATAATAATTATTTTTCTTGGGATATTTGATGTAAAAAATTTTAGTGAAAGAAAATTCATAATTAGATGAATAAATTATAAAAATAACTTATAATTTAAGCATAAAATAAATTATACACTCAAATTCATTAATGATCAATTATTCTATTCAGTGTAATAATTAAATATAATTTTAATATAATTATTAATTTTATTAATTTATTTAAAAAATAAATAAATTACTTATTATTTTTAAATATTTTGTTATATCATTTATTACAATTAGTAATTAAATATTTTGAGCATTTTTCTATTTTGATTTTATTTTTATTTTTCTTATTTTAATGAATAAATAAATCATGTATTTAATTTTTTTCTTTTTCTTTCTTTCTTTTTTTTCTTCTTCCTTTTCCTTCTTTTTATTTTTCTGCTTTGTTTTTCTTTTTTTTCCTCTTTTTCTGTTAACTCTACCAGAAAGTTTAATAAAAGGACCGAAAATGTTTAAATTTTAATTTTAGGAAGATCAAAATAGATTTTTATGTTTAAGGGAGGCCGAATACGAATTAACTATATATTAGGAGACTAAAAATGAAATTAAACCTAGATTTAAAATTCATGTTTCTTACATGAAATACTCTATGATGACTACAATGTGCTTTTTCACTTTTTAAATTTTCATTGTGTTTAGATTAATCACTTGTAAAAGCTTGATAATAGCTTTCATGGTTAAATTGTCATAGACATGATTTTGTTGTATTTTTGTATTTTTAAAATTTGCTCAGATTTGTTTGTGCAAATCTAATAAATTTGTAAAATATTTAGATAAATTATACTTTTAAGGTTACAAAGGCTATGTAATTGTTTTATGGTAAAGCCCAAAGAAATTGTCCTTTTTTTTCTCCTGTAATGGAAAACACTCATCTAGTAGAATTTGTGTTAACTCGTGGATC
This sequence comes from Sindora glabra, assembly GCA_020226215.1. Classification (NCBI taxonomy): domain Eukaryota; kingdom Viridiplantae; phylum Streptophyta; class Magnoliopsida; order Fabales; family Fabaceae; genus Sindora; species Sindora glabra. The sequence goes on from CM035228.1 coordinate 22,760,832, forward strand.
AATAGATTGACGTAATGTTAATGTTTGATCCCTTAAGATTGGATTACTTGATTAACATTTTTTCTTTGTAGTTTGGTATACTATACTCTTCATTATCTAATGATCAATTTTATAGAGGATAGGCATCCTTTATTTGAAATGCATCAAGTAGCTCTTATCAATGAAAGGTTGTTGTTTATGAGAATGAGAAGTTAATATATATATTGAAATGACCTCTCCTCATATATTAATAGATATTTAATTGAGAGTAATTATTCTTGGGCACAATGTTTTATAGGAATTATCAAGCATAATATATTCATTAAATTTTTTAATTTAATTAGACAAATAGATATGTTCTTAAATTTTCTTTGTAGAAAAAAAAAATCGGAGCTTTTTTTCTGATGTTCTTAATGCGGGAAAATTCATCGTTTTGGCTGCTTTGCTGCTAGTCATCTTCCGGAGTGAGATGGTCACTGGAACCTTGTTGCTTGACTATTATTTCGCCATTGAAATATGCCAAGTAGCAATTCATATTATTCTGGTTGAATTATTTAATCTATTTAATAATTTTAATTAATAAAATTTATATTATAAAATTATTTATTAAATTTAATTATTTTATAAAAATATTTTAATTATAAATAAAATATTATTTTAAAATTTTATTATTATTTCATTAAAATAAAAATTTTATATTTTTATTATATATATTTATTTATAATTTGATTATTAATTATTTTTTAAATAATATTTTTAAAAATTTAATACAAATTTTTTAAATAAATTGATATGTTAACTCAAATCCATATAATTATATCATGTTTGTATTGGATTACCCTATTGTGTCAAAAATTTTCATTTCTATTGTACAATGGTTACCTTCCATGACACTATTGAACAATTTGTTCAATTATATCTTTGCAACCATGGATTCAGTCTTTGGTTTAACCTGAACTGTCGTAATTTGGAGTTACATCTCCATTTTGAAAATGAATGTTTCCCTTTATGGACCAAAATCAATATTAAAAAAAAAATCAAATCTAATTGATACAATATGTACAACTCCTATTTTATATAATCATTTCATAATTTGTTTTGATTTGATTATTTTCATTAGATTACTTGAAATTATTATTTATTTTTATTTGATTATTTTATTAATTTTGATAAAATCAATTTTCTTATAGTTATTTTTAATAATTTCATGATTGTAAAATTACATAATTTTGAAATTCTTATGTTTTTCTTGAAATTAATTAAGTGATGAACAAGCCCTAATATTATGATTTTATAAGTTTGTTTGATTTCATTTGATGGATGAATTGGAAAACCTTTCAAAATTATTCATGGTAAACGTGGTTCTTGAACTAAAAATAGTTTTTAGCATAATTGCTCAAGGTCAATATGATTTTCATATAAATTAATTTATATAATTTACTTGTTAAAAGTGTGAAATTAGTTCGTTCAGTTGATATGTTTTTAGAAGCAATTTTTAACTCTTTTTTCTTGGTAATTTTATTCATAATACTACAACTTGAAATCACAATTTGGGATCTCAAATTTTGAGTGTTAATTTTCACCTAGATTGAGTAATTTCTTTACTTATTTAATATTTATGATATATATAAGTTTTTAAATGATTTTAAATAATTATTTAGATATTTCATATCAAATGAGGCTTTAAGATTGTAAATTTTAATTCAATACAAAGCTTGTATGATTAATATTAGTGGATGCTATATAGCATCCCATTATGAAGTGATCATATTTTGTAAAATTATTTGAATGATAGTTTTCGATAATCTTTTTTTTTTTATCATCCTAGGTCTTTATTTGGGAGATTTTTATTGATTTTGAACAACTATCACTAAATTGAAATTATTTATATTGATATATAAGGTCTTCGAGTTATAAATATTTACAGAATTATCTAATCATTTTCATACAATTAGTGGTCTAAAGGAGGTAGTTGTGTGTTTTAATTAAAAATTGATTTATTGAAGTAATTTTTTTTGGACATATTTTATTATTTAGGATTTTTCAGTCCAAGAGGATGAATTCCCAATCTTAAAGTATTACCTTAATTAGCTTCAATGTTGAAAGAGTCTTTGCTAACTATGTTCTCTACCTAAAAGAGTAAATTTAATGATGTTTTTCTATTAAACTCCTAAATATTTTTTTTATTTATCTATATGTCTATTAACTAATATATTGCACGACCTCTCTTGCTTCATTAATTTTTTTCCTATATAGGAAGTCACTTAATTTGGATAATTGTTATCTTAAAAAGAATTTTATTAGCAAAAACAAAGTATATGTTTTTAGATTCAATTCATTTAACTAATAAAGTTTTTGTTTGCATCTTGTGAGATTAAGTATTAGTTAATGCAAAATTATTGTTCTACATTTTCTTCATGTAATGTGAAATGGTTAAGATGTTACAACCAAGAGTCATTTTAAATTTTGTTTATCTTCTCAATAATTATGTGTTTAAAATTTTTTTAAGTATATTATTGATAATATTTTATAAATTATATTTATGCAACTATTTTTCCTTTTGGTTGACTATGTTGCATGTTATATTCTAATCATGTTGCTTATATGTATGGGTAGCGACATTATGTATACATATGACACTATTCACGTGAGCAATGCTATTCATAAGTACTACGAAACTATTTGTATGAATGACATTATTGCATCTTTTATATATTTGATAAAATGTAATTCTAAAATTTGAAGGATATTTATTTTGAATGACATCGAAATTTGATATAATTTTTGTCTGTTTTGAGTCTAATTTTAGCTCAATAATATATGGCCACTTAGGTGATTGCATTTTTCATATATTGATGGAATTATTTTATATTTTTTAATATCATTTGGTGAAATATGAAATTGGGAGATATTGTCATTGTCTATGAAAAGAGCATTTAAGCAAGTATGACAAGACTTATTGTAAGGTGATACGTTGTCATGGGATATGTTTCTCTCATGAAACTTTGAGATATCTCTTAGATAATTAATTTATATTATGATAATATAAGATGTTGGGATGTTTACTATTATGACTTAAAAGAAATTAATTTAATTTATCTAATTGAGAAATTTATTCATTTTTCTAATTCTCTCCTTTAATTGTAGCATTCATTTTTAAAATAAATTTATATTTTGAGCCTTATTATGTTTTTGAATTATACAAATTTAAAATATATTTATGTATAAAAGGATCAAAATTAAACGAATTTGAATGTAAAATTTTTTTAATTTTGTGAATATTGATATGTTATTTTATATTGGAATTAATTACTTGTTATGTGTGCTTAAATGATCATTATTTTAGACAATTTTTATATCCTAATCATTTTGAAAAATTTATAGATTTTTGTGGATAATTATCACTGAAGTGAAGTTATTCATATTAATTCATAAAGTCTTCTAGTTATATCATACAGGATTAATTATGATTATTGTATACAATTATCTATTTAAAGGGAGCTTGTTATATATTTTAATCAAGGATATCTTACAAAACATATAAATTTTTAGAGTTGGTTTAGTTTAAAAAATATGTCTATTCAAAGAGAATGTGTTTTTAAATATTAAGGTATTCTCTTGATTAATTTTGTGTCTAGGAGTGTTTTTTAAATGCTATATTTTCTACCCAAAGAAAAGATTATAGTGATGTATATTATTTCTATATCCATGAATTAAGGGTTATATTCTTGTTTTCGATATTGTTTCTTTTACTTGTATAGTAAAAGTGCTACATTTATAATTAAATATTTCTTTTAAGATATAATTAGAACATACTTGATTAACTTAATTATAAGGGTAAACTAATCTAAAATGTTTATCTATCCAAAGAGGATAATCTCTCAAACATCATGTTATCCTCTATGTGGTTGAGTTAGTATTGTTGAGAACTTAATACATATTATATACCTCGCTCAAAAGGAGAATTTACAGATATATATTGGAAACTTTTGTGTAAACATTATTAATGTACAAAAAAATTTACTTTTTTTATTTATTATGTGTGGTTAGATAATTTATATAGCAAAATTTGGCTTCCTTGTAGTTGAAAGAGTAAATAGATGAATTAATTTTGATAATGTCATATATTAATGTGTAACTTTAGTTACAAGTTGATATATTAAATTTTATATTGTTGTATGTCATTATGGCATAATAGTATTCAAATATAATTTTTTTCTTTTTTGGGCGGAATTATATATAGTGTACTTTTAAAAAAATTATATTTGATAAATAACTTATTTTATCAATTAGTGTAAATATATTTATAATTGTTTGATTATTAAGAATGTTGTTAATATCACAATTTTTTTTGAATATGATGAATCACTTGATTTTTTTAATTTATGTTTTGAAATAGTACATAGATTATGATAATTGTATCAAATCTCAACATTGCTAGGAGTTTGGTCTAAAACTTTGATTGTAATGGAAAATGTGATACTTATGTTCAAGATCTTCTTGGGTTAAATATTATTTAATGATATTTGAAATTGCTTTTGCTTTGTAAAAGTGTACTATAAATATCAAAACTTGCTTGTATAATTTAGTTTGTAATAAGTTATATATTATTATATATATTTGTTGTAAAAAATATGCATAATAAAGAAGTTTTCATTGAGTCCTTATTTATTTATTTATGTATATGTCATTTTTAATTTTGAAGTACTTTTTTATATAAGTATATTTTCTATTACTAATAATGAATTTGACATATAAATTTGTTTACTCTTTGGACATAATATATAATAACTTATAAAGCTCTTGGTATATGTGTTGTGAATCTATCTTTTTATTTTTTTTGTATTTTTTATGAGATGCTCTTTTATTAACTGGTGTATACTAATTTATATGTTGTTGTCATGAAAGTTTTCAAAATAATTATAAGTCAAAGTTAAGACTTTTATTAATACTTTATTTAAGTGATCTTTGAAAATATATTTTAAAAACTCTCTTGTTGAATTAATTTGGTATTAATTTTCTTAAATTATGTGAGCTGCTTGTTTATGATACTAAAATTAATTATATATACTTGATTTCTCTTAATTTATTGATTTGTTTGGATTATACTGTGGTGTAGACTTTCATGTCCGGTAAAGATGTAGGATAAATTACCCTACTATGCTCTCCAATTGTACACTATTCGATGAGTCGGCTTAGCAAAAAGGGATGTAAGAAATTTTGGCTCAACAAGAAGCAAATTAGTTAGTTAGGTTACGTAATAATAGGGAAAAATTATATTTAAGCCCAAAAAGAAAATGATAATTATTAAAATATCCGATTCAAGAAAAAGATATTATTTATGAAATAATCCTGCCAATGAAAATCAAAGTTAAAATTGATAAAATTTATTGGTTAATCAATATGATTTTTTCATTCAATTGAAATACTATTTTTAAATTTAAAATTATAGTAGGAGAATAGTAAGATAATTATTAAATGTATATACAACACATATTATTCTTTAAAAAAAATTCATTCAACCAATATGTATTGTGCTATAAAAATATTTTAAATATGTTAAAAGCTTAATATATAATGTATATGTTGATTGAATTAATTAAGTATATATCCCATTTAATAATAAAAGTTTTTGAAAATGAAAATTAAACTTAACTAAAAGATAAATAAACTTGGATAGAGTTCTTTAAGTATTTGTAGTGAGATTTTCTATTTAGATTATACCATGTATACTAGTTACTTTATTATAATTACAATTAAAATATTAATAATATTAAATATTAAATTAAAATTACTAATAGTTAATAAAGTAATTAATACACTTATCACAATCTAAATAGAAATTCTTACTATAAACATCTAAAGAATATTATATAAGTTTTGCCCTTAATTAAAATTTATTAATATTTTCCTTATATTAATTTTTTATTATTATATATTATATCAAATATACAGAAACTCAAATTTTATCAAGGTTTTATAAATCATATATTTTTTTTATTTTATCTACATAATTGTTTCTATTCTTCACTCTTATTATTTGCAATTTAAATGCCATTGAGTATTATAAATATAATAATTTTTTTATAAAAATATTTAAAAATTTAAAGATTTTATTTAATTAAACTAATTTAATTTATTATATATTCTATTTTTTAAAAATAATAAATTTTATACATTTAGAATTGCAAAATCTTGATGAAATCTAAATTTATGGATACTTAATTCGAAATCAAGCATATACAAATTGATATTAAGAAAATATTGAAAATACATAAAATATAAAATTGATTTTAATTTTTAATATTTTAATTAAAAATATAATAATTAAGTAATTAAATCAATTAATAATTTCTATACTAATACTTTATCTTATTTAAAATATTATAATAAAAATAAAATATATCATATTATATTATATTTATGCTACTTAATAATATTAGTATCTGAGTTATAAATAATAGAAGTAATCATATAAAAAGGAAAAATATGTAATGAGGTAAATAAAAAAAGTGAAATAATGCATGAATTATAAAGTGATAAAAATAAAAAATAAAAAATGCATTTAAATTAATTTAAATGAATAAAAATTTAAATTATTTAAAATATTATTTAATAAAAATATTTTATATTATATTTACATTACTTAATGTCATTAATATTTGAGTTGTAAATTATAGGAGTAAATAGGAAAAAAAATGTAATAGAGTCAATAAAAAGAATAGCAATGATGCATGAGTTATAAAGTTTTCATAAAATTTTACTTAATGTATATTTAATTTAAAATATAATATTTAAAAATTAACTTTAAGAAAATATTAAAAATTTGAATAAACTAACTTTTTTAATATTTTATTAAAAATTAAAATATATAAGTAATTAATTAAAATTAATATTTTTCATATTAAAATTCAAACTTTTTAAAATTATTTTTAGAAAAAATAACATATAACTTTATACTATTAATATTTGAGTAATAAACAACATGACTGAAAATCAAAAGGCAAAAATAATGTATTAAAAAAAATAACAAATGGACTCAAAAGTAATTAAAGTTAAAATAGAAATACATAATTGAATAACTTAATTAAATTAAGTAATTCTAACTTATTTAAAATATTTCATAATAAAAATTATATATATATATATATATATATATATATATATATATATATATATATATATATATTTATATTAGAAAGTAATATCGACGTCCAAACTCCAGCTAAAATAAAAGGAGAAAATGTAATATGTTGGAAAAAATAATTGAAGTAGTACATAGATTGTAAACCCTTTACAAAAATGTAATTAATGCATATTTAAATTAAATTAATATAAAAAAATTAAATCATTGAAATGTTTAAATATAATTTAAATTTTTTAATATTGTATTAAATAATTAAAATTCAATTAATTAATTCAAATAATAATTTATATATATTAAAGTTTTAAGATATTTAAAATATTTTTATAATATAAAGACATTATGTTATTTGTGTATAATTTAGTAATATAAATGTCTGAGTTACAAAAAATATGAATAGACATGAAGAAATAAAAAAGGAAAAACATATATGATAGGAAAAATAAAAAAGGAAAAAATATGAGTTATAAAGTAAAAAAATTTAAAAATAAAATATATAGTTAAATAAATTAATTAAATCAAGTATTTAATTTATGTAAAATATTTTTATAATTAAAAATATTTTATGTTATTTTTATAATATTTAATAATATTGAAATTTGAATTATAAATAATGAGAGTGAATAAAAATAAAAAAATGCAATGAAGTAGATAAAACAAATAGAATAATGTGCAAGTTGTAACGTTTTAACAAAATTTAATTAATATATATTTTATTTAAAATATAAAATAGGTAATTTTTAATTTTTATTATAAAGTAGAATATATATACTTAATTTAATTAGTTCTATTTTAGTTAGTTTTATATTATTTAAATTAAAAATATGAAAAAGGAAGAATAAGTTAAAAAAGGTGAAATATAAGGAAGAAGGAAAAAAAAATTGAAATGGCTTTAAAACCTTAAGTGGAAAAGGAAAATATTATAGGTGTTAAAGATGGGTTCCAAAATTAAATTTTGACTTTTTTATATCTATTGAATTGAATTCTATAAATATGCTCCACCATTCTAAATTTAACGATAACTCTTGATTTTTATTTGAAATTTGATTTCAGATCTCATTTTTAATTTATATAGTATTAGGAAAAAAATATTATGAGTAAATGTCATGTTTTTGTAAAGAGTTCAAAAAAATTAGAGTTCCGATAAATAAATAGAGGATTTAGTATAAATGATAAACGATATCTTAGGCTTTTGTCATATAATTAAAAAGTTAAGAGGTTAAAATATAAAGTAAAATATAATAGTCTTTTAACCTATTATTATGGGTCAATCAATTAAAATCTCTAATCAAGGCAATATACCCTAATTCCTTATTAGAGTATGTAAACCTACACCTTATACTACTAATTTTAAAGTAAACGATTTGATAACTATTGAAATATACAAGTGAAATTTAAATGTTGATTCTTCTTTGAACCAAATTTTTTAACTTTATAAAATGTTTTAAAAGTTTTTTAAGATATGTGCAATCAGTTTTATTTTTATATAATATTCTTAATTACTGCAAGATCTATATTATATATTATAGAATCTTTTATTTCAGTTAATAATCATGATAGGTTTGTTGATACACAAGATGTATGTGTTTTATGTGTATGTATATATTATTATTATTATTATTATTATTATTATTATTATTATACAACTCATTAATCTTTATTTTATATATCATTATCATATTTGTCCTTGGTCATATTGATGTAATATCATATAATTAAATTTATAATTTATAATTTCTTTAATAATACATATATCTCCATATTACGAAATATATAGATTATTGTAATTATGAAGACTAAAACTTGTGCCTAGTCGTTAGCTCCTAATTTTGTACATGTGGTCTCTTATGGGCACTATATTGAAATGATGAAACTTGTTTTGATAAATGGAAGATATCAGGTTTTAATATATTATTTTGTGTAATACCTTATCAAGATTGATTTCGTATTTATTGTTAGTTTCCAGTCAAGGTGTTTGCCTTTTGTTTTAGTTAACCCCATTTTTTTTTTAAAAAAAATTGAGACATTCTTACAATAGATTTATAAAATTAAGATTAATTGTTAGTTTATGAGTTATATATTTGTTTTAGTTAACACAATTTGTAAATTTTGAGACATTCTAGCAATAAATTAATGAAGACAAAGATTTGATATCAATTGTTAGTTCTTAAGGCATATATTCGTCTTTTAGTTAATATCATTTTGAAACTTAGAGTTGTTTTGGTGACAGATTTATGAGAATTAAGATTTAGTATTAATTACTAACTCCTGTGTTTTATGTTTGTCTTTTAACTGAGACTATCTTAAAATTTTGAAACAATTCATTTTATTATTTTTAGAAGATTTCTTTGCCTTATTATTGTATTTGTTATAGAGAAATTGCTAAAGACTAAATTGAAAAATAACATTTTTGATTAGATTATGCTTTTAATATTATTTTTCTTGCTACACTTTCACATTAATTATTCATATTCAAGTATTTAATAATATTTGTAATTATAGAAGGTCTTGCATTGATAATAATGTATTTAACACTATGATTTGATATTGTTGATTACTTAAGTATAAATAATATGTTAGGTATTATATCTTGAATGATGCATTTTCAAAATCATGATCATGTATTCTAAATTTTATGTTCAATTTAAGAGTTATCTTTATAAAAAACATTTTAAAATAAAATCTTTTAATTAATATTTTTCAAATAAGAGAATATTAAAGTTTTTTTATAGGTTACTATTAATTATATATATATATATATATATATATATATATATATATATTATTTTTGATAAAATTAACTAAATAATGATTCAATAGTTTTTTTTTTATTTTCTAAAGCTTAATTTATTAAAGTCATGTATTATTTGTATTTATATATACCTTATTATGAATGACTATATTTAACAATTAAATGTTGTATTTAAAAATAAAATAATTAATTTTATTAGAAATATTATATGAATTAACATTAATTAATTATTGAAATATTTATTTAAGTAATTAGTTTTATGTTTTAACATTAAGCATATAATAGATCGACCCTTAGTTTAATGTGTATGATCCGTGATAGGTTAAATTATGCACAAGCCCTATGGGTAGAAGTCCCAACCTATAGCCTTTTAGTGGTTAGTATTTTCCTATCACAAGTCTGACCTTAAATAGAGAGATCAGGGTTATTATTATGATACTGCACAATAAGGATTCCCACTCATAAAAAATTCTCTCTCCCTTTCTCTCTATCTGGATAACTTAAGGGGTCAAGTAGGTTGTAATTCTACTCATTATCATCATTCAGATCAGTTATAGCCTTATAAAATTATGCTCCAAGTATACTTATAATTTATTATGATTAATTATATATTTTAGAATTTTAATTCATACATCCAACAATTGGTACCAGAGGATGTTGATAGTATGAATTATCTGATCATGAGCAATTTTGACTTTATTTGCAAAATTGATAAAATCTCCAATTTTTCTCTTTTCTGTTCGGTACATGAAATTATCAATTGGAGATTTTAATTCTAAAATAATTTGAAATATTTTTTTAATTGAATCATGAATTTTGTTTGTATAGAGATATGAAATATCATACTGTTGCTGGATTAAATTTTGACTTCAAGATTATTATGGATCGAAGGTTGGATTTTTCGAAAATTCGTCTTGCGATTTCTTGTCAGCTAACAAATATTTCTTTAGGCTTATTTTAAAGTTAACGGGTGAAACTTATATGCTATTTTATCTCATTCCCTTCTGATTATCTAGAGAGCTACAGGGGAAAGTTTTATTATCTTGGTTGGCATGTCGTTATGATTTGCACCAGCATCAATTTTGATTGTTCTTATAGTGTTTTATTTCTTGCATTGGTAAATAATTATTGAATGTTTTTTAAGTCACGGTTTGATGAACGTACTGATTGGTGTGAGTAATAAAGGAATCATAGATAGTAACACATAGCAACTTATTTTTAATGACATATGTCCTTTTTTTTTTAACTTTTTATTTATGATGTCTATGCATCCACAATCATCAAATAAGATTCCATTGGATTTATTCTTTGATAAATATTTTCCCAAGTCTACAACGTAACTTGGCATTGGTATGCTCCGATCGTGCAAATCAAGAGGGACATTAGATCTTCAAAGTAGGAAAAATCCAACCAAAAAAAAAGTTATTGATAAGACAAAAGTCACAAAATAGAATCAAGTGGAATAGAGAAATCAAATTCGGATTTGACCAAATAGATAGAAGGTTAGAGAATAGAGGCATTTTAGCCAGCCCACACGCGTGGCTTGCACGCGTGCAAATGCATATGGCCCACATGATAGGCCTTTGGGCCTAAATTTTCCTTTGTCCCATTTTTATGAAATTGAATTTTATATTTATTTATTTTTTAGAATTTTTTTTGTGGCCAATAAATAATTATTTTAAATTTTTAAAAATTTATACTGTATGAAAATATATTTTATTTGTGAAATTTTGGCCTATAAAAATTCATGAATATTCTTCACAATTTTTCTAGGCCTGGTGAGAAGCCACTTTCTCGAGTTGTAAGCATAGCTATATTAGACTAATTTTGAGTCCTTAATTGTGTAATTTTATAAATATAAAGACACCTAAAATCATTTATTTCACACTAATAAGATTGTTTTACATAAAATATTATCCTTCTAGGATATCTAGGAGTATATTGCATTAATAATAGATACACCTTATTGGTGTGACATTATTAATATAATTTTAGGGTTTAGACTCCTTAATGTAGGTATGCAGTAATTATAATATTTCAATATTTCTTGGACCCTATCGGTATGACTATATTGATTACATTCTTATGCAGACTCTTGTACAAGTCAAATCATATAGTACATGTAATTTTGATATTACTTTGTTATATAGTTGTTTGATTGATTTGTTTAATTAGGAATCTTGTGTTATAATTATATTGTGCATGCATAATTAATAATTTTCCAATCCTGTTGCATCAGTTTCGATCTTTCAACAACTATCTATAGTGAGGACTCTTAATGGAATAAACTATAATGAATGGAGAGAGTCTTTGAACATATACCTAACAATTTCTAAAGAGGATTTGGCTCTTAGAGAACTAAAGCCGGCTGATCTTGTACCTGAGTCTAGTGTTACAGATAAGACCTATTACAAACAATGGTAACATAAATCGAATTTGTTTGACAGTGATTAAGTTTACTATTGAAAAAGGAATTAGAGAGAGTATCTCAGATAAGAATACTACTATGGAGTACATGAAAGCTGTTGGTGAAAAATTCAAAAGCTTGAGAAGACTCAGAAAGTCTATTACCTTTCCATGCTTGATAACACTCGTTATGATGGAGTTTTGGGTGTCAGAGAGTACATTATGAAAATGATTCATTACTACAATAAGCTGAGATCATACGATGTTGATCTACGAGAGAGTACTTTAGTTTATAGAGTCTTTTAGTTATTGCCAGCTGAATATAGTTACCTAAGAACTTCCTATAATTCACAAGAGGGAGAGTGGACAATAGACTAGATGATTTCTATAGTAATTCAAGAGAAGGAGACTATAAAAAGTAATCCATAGCCACATTCCATTAACTACTTATTTCAGGACTCTAATAATAGGTCAAGTGGAAATAATAAAAGAGGAAAGAAATCAGAGACATAGGTATCTGGAAAGCCTCATTTCAAGAAAAGTGGTGAGAAGGGTAAGGGACAATAAAAGAAATTTAAGGGCAAGTGCAATTATTGCAAGATCCCTGAATATAAAAAGTCTCAATATTATAAACTAAAGAACAAGCGTGAGCAAGAAAAGGCTCAGAAACAGGCGGATCCCAAGTGAGACGGGGGAGACTGTATTCGGTGTAGCAAGAAGTAGGGATAAAATTAAATACATAGAATCATTTTTTTTCTTTTTTTTCTTCTTTTTATCTTTTGGACACTTTTAATTTGAATTATGTCATTTAAGTACTTTTTTTTTCAAGAAGAAATTTAATTTCTAGTTCTATTTTGAATAATTGTAGTTATTCCTTTTGACAAAGAAAAATTTATTATGATTTTCCTATTTTTGGTATGCCACCTTACAAAATAATTCATATCATTTGAATTTGAAATATTATATATTCCTATCAATATTATAATTAGGCATAAAACGTCCTAGAATAAGTGAGAATTCTTCTATTTTGTGGGATTGACATTTAGGCTATTTTTCTAGAGAGAGATTAGAAATATTGGTAAAACAAAGGTATGTTGTTAAATCTAGATTTCTCATATTTTAAAACTTTTAAGTGTGGGGTTATAAAGTAGAGATGAGACTATATAATCCCTAGTTAAAGAAATTAGACTAGATCAAGAGGTTACAAATTTTTTTGTCCCACTCATAATACCAAGATCATCGAATTTAATCGAACATTTTATTTTAAGGATGACTTAGATAGTGGGAGTTTAATGCTTAGGGCTATTAATTTACATGACAAGGCCACTATTCTGCTTATACCTGTTCTGATTCCCTCATCACTAGAGGAGATAATGTTGACAGTCCAGTTTAGATAAATAAAGATCCTTGTGTTGAAAAATCTAATCAGTTAGCCATTAAGTTTAGATGATCTTAAAGGGTTTAGAGACTTACAATACCAAATGACTATATTGTGTACTTGCAGGAATTTTAATAAATTTAATGGGGTAATTTTATCATCTTAGTACTTTATATTGATGATGTTTTGCTAGCTAGTAACTCATTTTTTTTCTAGATAAGTCAAAATGCATGTTATCATGTCATTTTGATCTTTAGCAAAACATATTTTATTTTGGAATTTAGATCCATCGTGATAGAACTCATAGTATTTTGGGTTTGTACCAAGATAATTTGATTGAATAGATGCTTGAAAGATTTAAAATGAATACCTACACATCTAATCTAGCACCTACTTAAAAAGGTGATACATTGTCTCAATCATATTGCCCTCAAGCTGATATTGAAAAGGTTGAAATAGACAAGATTCCTTACGCTTCTGCTATTAGTAATCTTATGCATGCACAAGTTTACATTCGTTTAGATATAGATTTTGCTATTAGTGTGCTTGGAACATATTCAAGTGACCCAAGGATGGATAATTGAAAAGTCACCAAGAAGGTTATGAGGTATTCATAAGGTACCAAGAATAATATGTTGACTTATAAACGAACTAATTCACTTAAGGATATTGATTATTCAGATTGTGAGTTTGCCTTATATATAGATGATTGTAAGTCAATATCTGGATACATCTTGATGATGTTTGGAGGAGCTGTTTCATGGAAAAGTATTAAACAGACACTCATAACTACCTCAACTATGGAAGCAGAGTTTATTACATATTATGAGGCTATTTGTCAGGCTATATGGTTGAGGAAGTTGATATCTGGCATGCAATTTATTAATTTTATATCATGATCTCTACTAATTTTTTATTTCGATAATTCTTCTATTGTGTACTTCTTTCAAAATCACAAGAATTCTAGTCATATTGAACATTTTTTATGTTAAACTCTTATTTGTTAGAGAGAGAAGATTGTTGAATTTTGGACTCGCATTGAACATAGCCCTAGTGGAGACATGCTAGTGGTTCATTGACTTAAGACTTACCTATAGAAGTATTTAAAATCAAATAACTCATATGAGTCTTGTTAAAGTTTTTTATGAAGCCTTAATTTAGTAAGAGTTTGAGATATGCTTGTTTTATTTTGTTGATGTATGTGATCAGTAATTACTTATATTGAAATATTGGTGATATGTTTTATACATATATAAATCATTTGCTTTCCTATCAAATTCAATAATTTTAAGTTATTTCTCTTATGAGTTATGGTCAAAAGACTAACCTTATATATATCCAGTTCCTTTGGGATTATGAGATATTAATTTTACATCACTTGTCTCCCTATCGGATTTAGTAATTCTATATGGTTTCATTCCATTTATATAATTGTTACTCAATTTGGATATTAAAACATTGGTAATATGTTTTATACATATATATAAATCATTCATTTCCCTATTAGATTCAATGATTTTGAGTTGTTTCTCTTTTGAGCTATAGTCGAAAGACTAAACTTTATTTTGTTCATTTCAAATTATGAGACATTATATCATTTGTCTCCCTATTAGATTCAGTAATTCTGTGTACTCTCATTCTTTGAATTAAGTTTATAACTTAATGTATAATTAATTGCTCAATTATTGATGTTTCAATTATTTTATATAATTAATTAATGCTATCTAAGTGGGAGATTGTTATATTTAAAAATAAAATAATTAATTTTATTAGAAATATTATATGAATTAATATTAATTAATTATTGAAATATTTATTTAAGTAATTAATTTTGTATTTTAATATTAAACATAGAACAGATCGGATCCTGATTTAATGTGTATGATCGGTGATAAGTTGAATTATGCACAAGCTCATATGGGTAGAGGTCCCAACCTACAACTTTTTAGTGGTCAGTAGTTTCCTATCACAAATTTGATCTTAAATAGAGAGATCAAGATTATTATTATGATGTTGCACAATAAGGATTCCTACTCCTAAAAAATTCTCTCTCCCTTTCTCTTTATCTGGGTAATCTAAGGGGCGAAGTAGGTTGCAATTCTACTCATCATCATCATTCAAATCAGTTATGATCTCATCAAATTATACCCTAGGTACGCTCATCTTTACTAACCCATGATAAGAGAATTTAATAAAATTTTAATTTTGTTGGTTAATCTTCTCCCTTTCTTTAACCTAATAAAGTTATTGACTTATTTTGCACATTTTAAAAGGAGGGTAAGATTTATGCATATTGTATTCATTTGAATACTACCATATCTAACAAAAATGAATTCATGATAAAAATATGCTTTTATATTAATTTTATTTTTATAATATCTTAAATTTTATACAAAATTTAATTTAAATTCTTATATTTAAGATAATATTAAATGTGACTTACTTCTAAAGTGCAGGCCATTTTTATTCTTTAAAATATGCTTGCCCCGTGTAGGTCAGCCAATATCAACAAAATCTGCACGAAAGTTAAGAATTAAAAATGCATTTTGTCCAATGAGAATTAGAGGTATATAGAAATAAAAATAGGCGGAGAAATATAGTTATAGAAACATCTGGACCCCAAAAGAAATATAGCAAATACCGAGTAAGAATTTATCGATGTACCCTTTTTTAATAGAAATTATTTTTCAATACTATTAAAATGATAAAAAATATTTTATTCATTTAATATTAAATAAAATAAATTTTAAAAATATCTTCTCATTTTTTAAGAATTTTTTTCCTTTATTATTATAGATTTAAGTTTCATTTTTTTAATTTCAAATATGAATAACATGTTATTTTTTCATTAATATATATAAATATATTTTTTTAATAAAAATATTTTTTGATGAACTAAATAGAGCCTAAAATTTTTATGTTATTTTTCCTCACCAAAATGTCAAGCTTTTTCCCTTTTTTTCTTTTTAGCAAACATTGAAAAATCATGATCCACGACAATGAATGCATCTGGCATATTTCCATGGATAATAGCAATAGTGGTGTTACGGGCTTTTCCATTTTGGTCCAAATGGAATTGTGGGCTTGTTATTGTGGCTGAGATTCGCTTATCAATTTGGGTTAGGCTCGACAATGAATTTTATGAATTTTGGATTTTAGTGGCCCAAAAGTTTGCTTCCCTCTCCAATTTTCTTTGGGCTACTTTTTCTTTCTCATTCCAGCCCTAACCTTTGGTAACAAGGGTCTGACAGAGCTGCTTCGATTTTCCGTCCTGTACTTGTTTGTTTTAATTTTAGGGTTATGCATCAACGCACACGAATTTTTTTTATACTTTTCGTAATTTTTTATTAAAAATTATAATTATAATTTAATATAAAATGAGAAAATTGTTTTTAAATTTTTTTGATGTGGTTTTGAATGGTAAAGTTACAACTTCTTTTGTACTTGATGTATACAAAATCTGTACATATTTATAACTTTTAATAAAAGAAAATTACAAAATTGCAACTTCTATGTTAAACTTTGATAAAAATTTACAAAACTTTCGATTTCTTGTCGTTGACTTCGTTTTTTCTTTTTTTTTCTCGTGGCTATCTGGACTTGTTAGTAGTTGGAAATTATTTTGGTGCAACTTTCTTCGAGAGGGGTTCTGTGGTGACGTTGTGTCTTGCTTTTATCTTTTCACTGTGGAGTTTGGTTTATTTATTTATTTATTTTGGGTGAGTTTATGGTGCACTATGATATTAATAATGCACTGAAATACTACTAAGATTACTAAGATTTTATCGTATATATGATATATTAACAGTTAAATTTAATAATATATTAATATATTATAATATATAAGTAGTATATTATAATTTTTTTAATTTCTTTTGTAGAAGGGAAAAGCTTTGGTGTATACCATGCATTCTCTCTAGCACAATAAAGTCTATAGAGTCTTGAATTTCATAATTTCCCAAAGAAAGTAATTTTGAAGTACTTTTTAAAGTATGTCTAGGAGAACTATTTGTCAAAATTTCATCAAATTCTTCTATAAGATTGTTTAGTCGTAGAAGATATACTTTTAAAAAATAAAATTCTAAACTTTGATTTATATTAAAAAAATTTATGATACACATGATTTGTTGGCACACCATCAGAGCAAAAGATATAAATTTATTTATACCCTTCTAATTACGCAAACTAATATATCTGTGTTATTAATTTTGATAGTATATTATGTGACTGATGCACCGTAAATCGTTCTATTATGCATAGCCAAAGGGTTTGTAAGTGTTGGTTTGTAGTGGGATAAATGTGTTGAGGTATTTGGCCTCATCGAGACAATGAAAACAAACATAGAAGGCACTATGCTTATAATTTAAGGTTTTAAGCAATCAATGTCTTAGAAATCTAAGTTTTGGTGCTTCCCATCTATTTAGGAAGTATGACGTTTAAGTACTTTATAAAGGTATGCATATGTTTACTTGTTTCTGTGGAATTTGGTACAAAATATTCTCAGTCCTCTTATTTCTTGTCTATTAATTTTGTTTTGGATAAAAACACTCAAATTTTAAAATCATTGAGCAGTAAACCCAACTGTATGTAAGTATTTGTTTTTTCAGCAAAGGGTTTTCAATGAATTATCCAAATTCAAAAATGAATTTAAATTTGATTGATTATTAATATAAATTATATTTATACCATTACTTATTTATATATTATTATGTTAATAAAAATATTATAATTTTTTATTGCCATAAAAATTTTTAATTATTTTTATTTTTAATAATATATTTTTCATTCATTAATAATAAATAATATCTTATACTAATAATAAATTAAATTAATTTTTTTTAAAATAAATTCAAAATAACGAATAAAAAATAAAAAAGGAGAAAATCTTTATTCAAAATTAATACATCTCATTCAAGCATGAAATATAGGTCCACTGTGTTCAGACCTACAACCAATCTCATTACAATGTTGTACTTTACCGGTGTGAATGCACATCATAAGAAATCACAAATGGGTATAAATGAGTGAAATTAAGTGAGACTTACTTTAAATTTTATGATTTTGTAGCTTTTGAAAGGAAAAATGTATGTTATAGCTTTAGAATTTATGCTTTTGTAATTTTTTAAGTTATAATTTTGTGTGGACTTTGCATATAATAAATAATAAATATTTATAAAAATACTTTTACTTCATCAATTAAATTGGTAATTCTAGCATCTTTCCTTTTTAGGAAGGAGAGTAATATATAGAACCAAACATAAAAAATTATTAAAATATTAATTAAAAATTTAAAAGAAATATGGCAGAATTTTTTATACTTACCACAAATAATATTACTGTTATCACGTTTCATCGTTCATCCTCGTTCTATTAACCCCTTACAAGAAAATTTAGCCCCATTTTAAATTTACATCTTCTATTAGAGGATATAATACTTACACATCAATTTTAAATATAAGAGTGAATCTATTGCACTATAAAAAATACTAGCATCTCATATATTCATGGGAAGACAAATATATAAGATGACATATTGACCGGATATAAATTCTTTATTGTTAGGTTGTACTCATATGAGAAATCATGATTGATTCAAGTGATTAGAAATTTGATCATTTTAAATAAAGTTTTAAAATTAATTTTATAAATAAAAAAAATTATTATTGAAAGAATTTTATCTTTAAAAGGAAACTCAATTCAATTTGGTTCCAAATTAATCAGAAATTTAAACATATATATTAAAATTTATTGGATACCGGAAACCCTTGAAAATAAAAATTGTACTAATATGAGCATTTTTTGGGATAGGATGAGCATTTACCACCGAGCATGGTCCAACTAAAAATTTTGTGGCGTTGTTAGTCTCCAATATCCCCGCATCACACCAATTCGTGAGATATGAACGTGGAACTTTTAAAAGGAACTAATCAAATACCTAAACCATTTCAAAAGAAATTTATAATCCTTTTGATATTTGAATTATAACATGTATATTCACTTTCAATTAAACAAACTATTAATTTCAGCGGGAATTCTACTCGTGGTAGGCTTCTCTTAAATGAATTTATAATTTCTTTATATTTGTTATTCAATGAAAAGAATGAAAAAATAAAATAAAATAAAAAAAAGAAGCCCGATTGGGAATTGAAAATGTAAGCCAAGAGGCTTTAATTTAAAAGGCATCCCAACTAGGCATATATAGCCAGAAAGGCTTTGATTTAAAAATCCTTTTTTTTTTTCGAATTTTGCATTGAGGTGAAAACTTAAATAAGAGAAGCAAATTTGGTCTTGAACGGCGTGCTAGAATTTGATCTCCGAATTGGAAGTTGCAAAAGCCTTGTATTTGCTTCTTGGTGCCGTGCAAAGAAGATGAAGGTTTGCACAGAATTTTGTCAAGTTATATTAGAAAATTTATCACCATATTTGTTTATATTCATATCAAATTTGGGTATGTTATTTATAGTAATTTAGCTAGTTTAGTTAATATTTTTTTTGCTGATTAATTTTTATAATAATTGATGATAATTATTGTGTTAATTTTTTTGAAAATTTCACCTATTTTAGTGAAGAATATTTATGCTGGTTATTTTTTAAAATTTCTAGAAAGATATTGTATTCATTATTTTATTAGTAAATTTTTTTTCTAAATTAAGTCCTGTAATTTTTACTCTCATATTTGGCGGTTTTCTATGTTAAATTTGTTAATCTCTTAATTTATTTTTTTCAAAATATTTTTTGATGATATATTCAATTATATGTGTGAAAAAAGTTGATCCAAGTGAGTTATTTAATTTTTCGCTTTATATTACTCTGATCACTTTTTTTTTTCTAACAAGTGGTATTAGAGCTTAGGATTTGATATATTTTACTTGCATAAACACGAAGGTTAATACAAGTAGAATAATATGTTTGTATACTAAGAGTTATACTTTTTGGAAGAGGAAAATGGAAGATTTGTTTTATGTGAAAGACTATTATTTATCTATATTTACTACTAAAAAAATTGAAAGCAAATTAGATTTAGAATGGGATTTGTTGCATAGGCAGGTTTATAGATATATAAAGCAATAGGCAGAAGGGATTATGTAGAATCATATTGAAAAGGAGACACATACTTACATATTGTGGATTAAACTTAAAAAGTTGTATGTAAAAAAGATAAAAAATAATAAAATATTTTTGATAGAGTAAATAATGATTATAAAATATCAAGATGATACTCTGATCATAAAGTACTTAATTAAGTATGAAGGGATTATTAATTAGTTTTTTGCTATAAGTATTAAATTTGAAGATAAAGTTTAGGGTTTGATACTTCTTGATTCTTTACTAGACTTATGAGAGATATTTAAAATGTTTGTATTTAATTCTATCCTAAATGACATAATGACTATGGAATTTGCTAAAAATGAGATCTTGAATGAAGGCTTGAGAAAGAAATTATAGGGTTTTTCTTCATAGTCAGATATTATGATTGTTGAGTCTTAGGGAAGAAGTAAAAGTTAGGATACAAGGAATAGAGATCAGAGTAGAAACAAATCTAGGAAAAGATTTGAAAATATTAAGTGTTGTTATTATAGTAAAAAAGTGCATATCAAGATATATTATTGGAAGTTGAATAAGAACAATAAAACCAAAAATCATATAGAAAAAGAGAAAGGCAAAGAAGAATGTTTATATTCAATTTTACCTTAAATGACTTAATGAATATGAAAATTGTTAAAAATAACATCTTGAATGAAGAGTTGGGAAGGTCATAGGGTTCTTCTTCACAATTAGATGTTATGGTTATTGAGTCTCGAAAGAGAAGTAAAAATTAAAGCATAAGAAACAAATATTAGAGTAGAAATAAATTTAGGAAAAGATTTAAAAATATTGAGTATTATTATTATAACAAAAAAAGGTATATTAAGAAATATTGTTGGAAGTTAAAGAAGGATAATAAAAATAAAAGTTATATAGAAAAAGAGAAAGGTAAAGAAAATGAAAGTGATAAAGACAAAGCTAATACAATATTTGAATAATTTCTTTTAGTTCATACAAATGGTATTGTTAACCTTGTAAAGAATGAAACTAATTGAGTAATTAATAGTGATGCTTCTACTAATGTTACATGTAGAAGGGATATTTTTTTCATCTTACATTCCTAGTAATTTTAGAGATATAATATTGGCTCATGAAGGTGTAGTAAAGTATGTTGAAATTGGAGATGTCATTTTAAAAACATCTAATAGAACCAAATTGATGCTTAAGCATGTAAAATATGTTCCAGACATTCAGTTAAACTTACTTTTTATAGGTAAACTTTGTAATGAAAGTTATGATAGTTTCTTCTCATGTGATCGGTGGAAGCTTACCAAGGTTTTATGATTGTAGCTAATGGTTCAAAGTATTTTACATTTTTCTTCACTTAAGCAAAAATTGTCAGAGATGTTATTAATTCTACAGAGTTAAGTGATAAGGTTGAGTTATGGCATAAGAAGTTGTGTTATATGAATGAAAAAGGGGATTGCTATTTTGGCTAAAAGAAATGCACTATGTAAAGTACAAAGTTCACATTTACAAAGTGTGATAATTGTCTAGCTAGAAAATAGAATAAAGTAGCTTTTCAGTCATTTACCTTTCAAAAAAAAATCAAAAGTATTTGAATTTGTGCATTCTGAGGTATGCGGTTTCACAAGTACAAAGATACTTGGAAGTTCTTTTTATTTTGTTACCTTTATTGATAATCACCCAAGAAAGATATGAATATACTCATTGGAGACAAAAGACTAAGTGTTTAGTATATTTAAACAATTTCATGCTTTAGTTGAAAAAGAAAGGAAGAAGAAGTTGAAATGCATATGCACTAACAATGGAGATGAATATTTAGGATCTTTTGATGCTTATTGCAAATAACAAGGCATTAGATATAAAAAAACACTACCAAAGACTCTTTAGTTAAATAACTTAATTGAAAGGATGAACAAATCATTACTTAAGAGAGTTACATGTTTTCTTTCATATGTTGGATTGCCAAAAACTTTTTGTGCAGGAGCTTTGAATATAGTTATGCATGTTTTGAATTGCTCATTATGTGTTCCTTTATAGTTTGAAGTGTTAGAAAAGGTTTGGTTAGGTAAGCATGTTTCTTATGATCATTTAAGAGTTTTTAGATGTAAAGTATTTGTGCATATTGTTAAAGTTGAGAGATTTAAGCTTGATGTGAAGATAAAGCAAAGTATATTTTGGATTATGGTAAAGATGAATTTAGCTACAGATCATATCATCTTATTGAAAAGAAATTGATCAAAAGCAAAGATGTTATATTTGTCGAAGATCAAATATTAAAAGACATTAGTAAAGAAGAAGTGGTGGTGCCCTAATACAGTGAACTATCATCTAACTTAGATATAGTTCATTCAAGAGGGAATTGGGATGGAGTTGATGTTTAGAATTTTAAGCATTATACAATTGATATAGATAACCTTATAGTAAATGATAGTGATGAACAACCACTACCAAATGCTCTAATTATTATACTAAGAAGGTTTACTAGAATTAGACAACCTTCTGCAAGGTATACTAAAGATGAGTTCGTTCTTTTGACTAATAGAGGAGAGCCAGAATGTTACGATGTGGTCATGAAAGATAAATATAAAAGTGTGTGGATTAAAGTTATGCAAGATGAAATAAAATCTTTGCAAGAAAATAACACTTATTAGTTAGTAAAATTATTGAAAGATATGAAAACTTCGAAGAATAAATGGGTCTATAAAATAAAGAATGAAGAATATAATTCTAAGCCTTGATATAAATTAAGACTTATTATAAAAGATTTTAGTCAGAGAAAAATAATTAATTTTAGTGAAATCTTTTCTCTTGTTGTGAAAATATCTTCTATTCGTATAGTACTTATCTTAGCAGCTAGTTTTGATTTGGAAATTAATTAGATGGATATGAAAATAGCTTTTCTTAATGGTAATTTAGAAGAAAAAATTTAAAAGAAGTAGCCAGAAAGTTTTTGAGTGAAAAAAAATAAAATTATATATGTAGATTAAGGAAGAGTCTTTATGGGTTAAAGTAGGCTCCTAAATAATGGAACAAAAAGTTTGAATCAAATATAGGAGAGTAGAATTATTGAAGACAACCTTTGATTATTGTTTATTTGTCCAAAAATTCTCTGATGACAATGCTATTATTTTTTTGCTTTATGTTAATGATATTTTGATTGTTGGCAACAATGCTATAAGAATGACTGAATTGAAAAAACAATTAAGTAAGTCTTTTGTTATGAAATATCTAGGTCAAACAAAATAGATTTTGGATATGATGATTATTTAAGATAGATGTGTAAGAAAAATTTATTTGTCATAAGAGAAGTATATCAAAAAGGTATTTTTAAAGTTTAATATGGAAAATGCCAAAACTATTTCTAATCCTCTTGCTACTCACTTTAAATTGAGCACCAAATAATATCCAATTATGGATAAAGAATAGCAAGATATGAAAAGAATTTCTTATGTCTTAGTAGTTGAAAGTTTAATGTATGTTGTAGTGTGTACTTGACTTGACATTACTCATACCATTGGTACAATAAGTTATTTTCTCTTAAATCTAGGTAAAGGACATTAGAATGATATAAAATGAATTATATGAGATATCTTCAAGATATAACTAATTTGAGCTTATATTTTAGAGATGAAAAATCCTTATTAATTGGTTTTACTACTATAGATTTAGCTGAAGATATTAATTCTTGTAAGTTTACTGCTAATTTTTTAATCAAGTATGTAGGGGGAGTTATGCATGGCAATCTAGATTGCAAAAATGTATTGCTCTTTTAACAATGAAGGTAGAATTTATTGTAGCAATTGAAACGTATAAAAAGTTGCTGTTGATGAAAAAGCTTTTTTTCAAGAATTTGGACTTAATCAAAATCATTATATTCTATTTTATGACGATCAGAGTGTAATACACCTTAGTAAGAATTCTGCTTTTCATATAAAGTTAAAATATATTGTTGTTTGTTACTATTAAGTATGAGACATTTTAAGTAATAAATTGATGGAACTTGAGAAAGTTCATATAAGTGATAATAGTGCTGATAAACCTTTACTAATAGAAAAGCTTGAAGCATGTTACTTAATAATTGAAAGGACTATATTTCCTACTTAGTTGGAAGGGAAAAATTATTAGTGGAAGGTTCATCCTAAGTAGACCTATAATTCTTTTATATTTATAATTTAGAAAAAAAATGAAAAGAAAAAAAAAGATAAAAAATAAAAAAAAATAAAGAAGCCCAACTGGGCATTGAGAAAGAAAGCCAAGAGGCATTCATTTAAAATGCTCCCTAGTTAGGTGTATATAGCTAAAAAGGCTTTGACTGTAAAAACCCAATTCTTTTTAGTTTTTGTGTTGAGCTACAAACTTAAAGAAGAGAAGCAAATTTGGTCTTGGACGGCATGCGAGAATTCGGTCTCTCAAATTGGAAGTTGTAGAAGCCTTGTATTTGCTTCTTGGCACCGCATAGAGAAGATGAAAGTTTGCATAGAATTTTGTTAAATTGGATCAAAAAATTTATTATTATATTTATTTAAATTTACATTAAATTTGAGTACATTATTTTTGACAAATTGAGCAATTTAGTAAATATTTTTTTTTGCTTTTCCTTCTTTTCCATTGGTTGATTTTTATAATAATTAATTATAATTATTGTGTTAATTTTGTTGAGAATTTCATTTATTTTGATGAAAAATTCTTATATTGGTTATTTCTTAAAATTTTTAAGAAAATATTATATTTATTGTTTTATTAATAATTTTTTTTGAATTAAGTTCCATGACTTTTAGTCTCACGGTTTTTCACATTAAAAATTGTTAATTTTCTAATTTATTTTTTCATAATAATTTTCGATGACATATTTAACTGTGCGTGTAGATAAAATCAATATGAATGAGTTATTTAATTTTTTTCATTACGTGCCATTCTGATCCCCTTTTTTCCCGACAAATCCACGGACATTATGAAAGGCCTACTCTATTTGACAACTGAAAATGGTGGCTCATGGGTCCACTTTGAATTATTTACAACTTCTTTATTAATTAAATTGCAATTTTTGAAGGTTCGTGATGGGAAAAAGTTATTAATACTATACTAATACTCAAAATTTATAATTATTCTCATATAAATATTATAAATTGTATCTTTTATTTATTTTGTTAGAAAGTATTTTCTATAAAAATGTTATTTATATTCATATTAATAAAGGAGTTACATACTATTTGTATTGATAATTAAAAAATAACATTTATAACCATAATAATAAAAAATAATTCTTCTTTTAAAAAAATAAAAATTACTTTTTTGAATTTTTTTATAATTAATATTAAATAAATAAAATATTTTTACCTCAATATTTTATAATTATATTTTAGAAAATTAATTTTTTATCAAAACAAACAAATTCATACTACTGTAAGTTTTTTTCCCATGTCGGACCTCTTGTCTAAAATTAAGGATCTGATTAGACAGAGAAAAACGGGGATGCCAAATTTGACAGAGCCCATTTTTGCCGTCCCTCCCCCGCCCATCAAAAGCTTAAATTATTAAATGTTTTCCCATCATATAATAGCTGATTTGTTTGCCCAATTGCCTGGCTTAAATTCCCCAAGAAATAATAAAGGTTTGATTTTGAAACTCAAATTTGTTACTAAAGTATTTTACATTATTAATAAATAAGAAAATAATAAATGATTAAAAAATAATAATTAAATTTTTTTAATAATAAAAGAATTTTAATTGTTTTTGTTGACATAATAACATAGTATAAAATTGATTTACATAAATAATAAATCAAATTTAAATACTTAATTTGATCAATTATTGATATCAATATAAATGAATTTTATATTTATCGATTCATAAGTTATTGTGCCATTAAAAAATTATTAAAATTTTTTATTGTGAATAAAAATTTTAGTTATAACAATTTTTTAGTAGCATTTTATTTTTTTCTGCTATTGTAAATTTTTTTTTATTAATAGTGAATTAAATATAAACTCTTAGAAAATCATATAAAAATTATTTTTCACAAAAGATAATATTTTTGAGAAAATATTTTTCCTCCACTAAAAATCAATGCAATCGTGCAAATCTCCTTCTGATTTAAATCTCCCTTAAAATTAAAAAAAAAAAACACTTAAACCTAAGTTAAAACTTTTTATCAATGAAACGATGAAAAAACTGATTATATCATTCAAATCAAACAATAGGAGGTATTCTATGATCTTTTTTATCAAACAAATGATTTCATTAAGTCCAAAAGATTAAAAAGTTGTTATACTTATAGCAAGATTTGGTTTCTCTAATCAATAACATTTTAGTCGTTTAAACAGAATTAATTAAAATATATCTTTTATAAAAAAATACTCAAAATATTCTATATAATGTGTTTGAACTTCATGGCCACATTTTCTCATTATCTGGTTGATGGATTATTTATAATTGGGTTACGTATTATTTTCTATGTTTGGAGGGAGATTTTAGTACGACTTTAAAAAGAGAGGTTGGCATAAATATCGTTAAAATTTGAAAGAAGTCAGAACATTTTTCTGAAAGCTTTTGAAAACTCTTTGCTTCGCAATTTGTGTTGATAGAATTGAATTTTTTTATGTATTTTCTACCTGCAAAATTTTGAATAAAATCGCAACATTTTGTAGAAATGTTATAAAAATGGCTTGAAAAATTTTGACAAATTTTACTTTTTCATAAAATCTGTATAAGAAAATGGGTAATGCAGAAGTAGCTTCCATTTATTAAGAATAAAACGCATGTTATGATAGGAATATAAGTCAAAGAAGGAACTATCCATTATCTGCATAGCTTTAAAGATCTTACTCCTTTAGCGTAACTAAATTTATATGTTGCGGTGAAAAGAATTGTTAAGACCCCAAATATGGGAACTTTCTTCTATGTAGTTTAGAAGATGGGAGTTATGTTCTAAGGAGTAGAAGTGAAATCAATGTTTGTATTGTGTATGGGCTTCATATTTTTTCTCATTTCAAAGAAGACAAAAAGAATAATGTAAACTACAATTATTTCTTATGAAGTTTATTTGAATTATGTTTGTTTCTGACTTGACTTGGAAGGAATTTTAATCTTTAAGAGGATTCACAAGATATAAATATACCATTAAAGGGTGGCGGATGCGGATGGTTCCACTGTAATCCTTCTAATACTTAAGTTAGGATTTTATGAAAAAAAAAATAATGTAAATTGAAAATGTGAATGAACTTGAAGACCTTCATTGCAAAGTGCATACTTAATATATAACAGATTTAGTAATTAATTATTATAATAATTTTTCAAATTTACATCGGCTGATGGATCATGAAATTGGACTTGATAGCTGTTAAGTCATAAAGGCAAGATAGGCCAATCATGGACCGATCTAATTAACTTTTGTGTTGATCGGATATAAGCTAAGTTGAATAGACTAACTATGGTTGGTTAAACATTTTAAGTATTATCAAATTACACTCAACATTTTTTATATTTCAGAGTGAATTACCATCCTCTCTCTTTTTTAAAGAAATAAAGACAGTATGTTTTAGAAAGAGATATATACAAATTTTTTCATTTGAAATTTTGGATTTCAGTTAAAAAAAAGTAGTAGATCTTAGAATAAAAGCCATATCTTTGTCTTTTTAAAATTGATAGAATAAAATAAAGAGAATTCAAATTCATTTCAAAATTATACACTTATATTTCTAAAGCATGCATTTTCACTGCTATAAAATATAATAATATTAGCTTTTTAATAGTAATTCTTTTTTTAATGTAATTTTTCATGTCTGAAAAAAACTATTTGATTATATTTTTACATAAAAATACTACAACATAATTACATATAAAGATAATAGATCATTTTAATATCTTCAAAGAAAGAGTAAATTTAGATATAAAAATGTAAGAAATTGATCTTCTAGCCATGAGAGATAATATTAAAAAATAATTTGTAATTTAAAATTTAACGTCATTTCATTTTATAATAATAAAAATACTTTCTGAGTAAAAATGTATAATGTCAGAAATAAGTAAGTTAAACTTTATAATAGTTTAATATAATTTCAAAAAAATAGTTTAATATAATTTCCCAAAAAAAAAAAAAAACTGCATTCTCCTCAAAATTTTCGGTTTTTTTATTGCTTTTGAAGCTCTTGAGTTGAATTTCATTTCAGTTTTGTTATTTGTAATTCTTCTCTTTCACATGGTGATTTCTACGGTCCCACAAAGATTTTAAAATTCGAACATGTAATAATTTAAAAAGTTATTCAATTGAAATTATTTGATCATATTTATTGAAAAATAGATAATTATAATTGAATAATTTTAATATAATTTTAAAAATTATTACATCATTCCGAATTTTGAAACCTTAAGAATATTATAATAAACACTTTTTTACATTTATTTTATGGGTACATATTTAGTGAAAAGAATATTTTGATGTAATATATAAGTGAAGAATCATGACTATTAAATCTTACATTAATAGCTAGTATCAAAATATAATTAATGCTCACATAACTAGTAAGAAAGATCATATGATTATTTAAAAAAAATTACATAACTTTATATTTTAATCCAAATCTTTCAATAGTAGATTCAAAGATCACACTTTAATCTCTTTATTTTTATGTAAAAATACTTTACTCACTTGATAGAAGTCCTTTATTTTATATATTGATAAAATAAATTGGATTTTATTATAAGTTTCATGCTTGCTACCAAAAAAAAAGGATTTTCTTATGTATATTTTTAAATATAAAAGAAAAATTATTTTTAATCTATTCACATGAACCGATTTATAACAGAAATTGGGGAATTAAATTAACAATATGTGATTATGGAAGAATCAAATTTGGTTGTCAAAGATTTTTCTACTAGAAACATAATAAGAAAAACTCAAGCACAAGGGGACCGTCCCTCAAACATATTTAGGTTTTAATTATGGGTTTTATATAATAATTGATCTAATTAACTTATTTGTAATTTTTGTATGATATTTTCTCAAATCAACTTTCATTCCCTTCGTAATCAATTTTAAAAGTGTACGGTGAAACCACTAAATATTCATATCTAAAAATTTGAGATCAAATTTAAAATACAAAGAAAAGCAAAACTTCTAAAAAGGAAAAAAAAAAAAAAGATCACTAAAACCAAAACTTCTCAACTATGAGAACTTTTGGCAATTTGTTAAAGATCTTAGATTCGAACATTTGTATTGTTGTTGAAGAAAAAATTGTTACTTATAAAATAATATACATAAATTAATAAATATAATGACTTATGAATGATTGATTTTTCATCAACAATGTAATCTTATAATTCACTGAAAATAAAGTAGTAAAACATATTACATGTAAGAATTTTTCCTGGCAAGGAGCTGCATGTGTTGTGGTTGTGGCGTCAAATAGTCTAAGATTGACATGGTATTAGCCACGACTTTAGTTTTAGGCATTCCTATTATTAGGCCCTGCCTAACTTAATCATACAGGAACTCGAGATTACAATGATAAATCCTAATTTTGATATTAATTTATGGGCATAATTCTCCATTACATTTATGTGGTTTATCTATTTCCGGCAAGGAGAGATTATCCACACCATGCCTATTTTAAGTTCACATCGTTCTAATGATCAAATTGTTTTATTGTAAAAGTCCAATTAATTAATTGGATCTTGTAGATTCATATGACTATTTTTCTTTTTGTAGGAAATAAGAGATAACATGGACGGCCAATATTGATCATCATTTTTAAATATCTTTGTTACAGAAAATTTAATTCAATTATAATTAATATTTAAGTTTCTTATCTGGATTTCATCAAAAGTTAATGACCCATGATATTAATCCATAGATTGATATGACTATTGTTTAAAAAGAATACTTATATAAGTATTGCTTATTAGGTCAATATTACCATTCAAATGTTGTCAATTAATAATACATGGATCAATTTTATTCAGCAATCAATTATGAGTTTAATTTTTCTCTCCTATCATAATTAATAATAAATTATTATTAATTTATTATTTATTATTTATATTTAATTAATTATTAGATAAAATAAATTCGTGTATTATTAATTGACAATAATTGAATGGTAGATCTAAAGATGACATGATAGACAACACTCATATAAGTATTTCTCTTATTTTAAAGAATTTGTCCTTAAAAAATCAAGGTGATATTAAATTAGTCCCATCATCAATTTTATATAATATAAGAAATTAAATTAAAATTAATTTAGCATAAAATTTAAAATTTAGTATGAAATTGATGTAGCCAACTTATTGATTATTATGACATTAATTTACTTTTTTGAATGAATTTATTAACTAAATCTATTTTAAAAACAATAGGAATTTAGAAAAAGAGGAAAAGTTTATTGATTGTAAAAGGGGAAGGGAGACTTGTTTCCTGACAGCCACAACATTTAGTTTTAGTTTCATATAAATAGCTGATAAATTAATTAATAATTGATAAATTAATTAATAGTTAATAAGTTAGTTAATAATTGATAAGCTAATTTATTATGTAAAAAGCATTTTGTAAAATTACTTGTTCAATTAATTGAAATTATAAAATAATATAAAAATATATATTAATATAAATAAATATATAAATTAAAATAACTTATATTATGAAGGATATGAGTTAAACATTAATAAAAAGAATAAAAATAAATTAAAAAATTTAAAAAAGTAATAATTCATAAGCTATAAGTTAGTCAGGTTATAAGTTATCTATGATAGTTTATTAAATTAAAATTTATTTTTTAATAATTTAGTATACGAAATATCTCAAAAAATTAGTTTATAACTTATTAATTAAAACAATAAGATATAAGTTAACTTATTTATTATATGAAATAGAGCCATGATGTAGTAGATCATTTCTAGCTTGATATTGGGATTTTTTAGATAAAAATTAGTTTTTGTGTTTTGATAAAATAATAAAAAGATATTTTTTTAATTTATTTTAACATAATATAAACCATATACCTTTCCCTAATTTTACACAATATCCTATATATTTAGTTGAAACAAAAACAAATAATTCCTTTTTTTAAATAAAAGCATTTCTTTATTCTTAAATAGAAGAAAGAATAATATGATTTAAGAAATGAGAACAGACTATAGATACATCTTTTTAAATCCAACAAATTACACTCATTTTTCTAATAAAATTTGTATGGCTATTGTAACATTGAAAATTTAGTATTATTTTTTATTATATTTTGATAAATTAATAATTTTAATTTTATGATTAAATAATTCCTAAAATTAAAATAGCAATTTTTTGATTTGTAAGAAAAATAGAAAATAATATTGAAATTTTCAATAGTAAGGTAAGATTTTAAATTTTTTCCACTTCCTAAAAATTTAACCTAATTACACTTTGTTGAAAGTAGAATTTTTGGGTTATAGGGATGGAAGCATAAGTACAATGACAGATTCCTTAAGAATGACTTAAGAATGCAAAAAGTAAGCATTCTAAGTGTGAAATGTGGAGCAGAGCAATGAAAGATTCAAGTGTGGTGTGTAATCTTCTCAAATGGGGTTGAGGGTTTGTATTTAGATGTGAAGATGAAGAAAGTGGGTTGGTATTTCAAGTTGAGTTGGCGAGGTTTCTTGGCTAGATGGGGGGGGGGACATATAATGTAATAGAATGTGTTGTAATGAAGGTGTAAGAAATGGGTAATTTTTTAGGAGTCACAGGCGGTTAAGGTTCACTGAGGTAAAAGAAAATGTTAAAGGAGTCATTATGATCCTTTATACTTACCTTAACTGTTACAGAACCCATGGTAAGAAAGTTTAAACATAGCATGTCTAGCATCACTATACATTGAGAGAAGAGCTTTTATTCAAATCCTACTAGGCTATATTTAATAGAATTCCTAATGGTGATGAAGAAGGAGACCTCCAATCTTCATAACCAAAAGTGATTTTTACTCTAAGTCATATGGTTACTAGTTAGTTCCAAGCTTCAGTGGGACTTTATTTACTTAGGCTTCTATGGTATCTGTCACATCCTTAATATTTTATATTTTTATTTTTATTAATTATCCAGTTACTATGTGTATGTGTTAATAATTAAAATTATTATGGATAGGTTTAGGATGATACTAAAAATTAAATAGAATATGATATTATGAAATAAATAGGTATAATTAAATTTATTATAAGATTATATAAAATTAAAATTTTATTTTATTTAATTATTTACTTATTTATTCAATATTTTATATAAAATATTAGTTAATAAATTATTATGAATAAGCTTAGGGTAATGTTTAAATTAAAGCAAATGTGTCTCTATGATAAAATTAGGTAGGAAATAATTGAATAGAGATTAGTGTAAAATTAGATTTGAATTAGAGTATATGGAGGAGATTTACAAAATTGATTTTTCAAATTTCCTTTGGAAGACCTTAATATTACAATTTTCTCCTTGTCAACATTAAATACCTAGCCTTTTCATTTCTCCTTATTTTTTCCTTTTTGGCATCAATGCCTTACTCCTTCTAACATCCTTCATTTTTATGTTCTTCCAACTTGCAAGAGTTAGTTTCAATTCTTCATCAAATACTTATGATTTTAGAGTTACTCTAGGTAATGCATCATTTTTTTTAAGTTTAAATAGTGGATTAATAGTCCTTTTAGGTTTTTGGAGAAGAATTAAGGATTTGGGAAGAGGTTTCTAATTCTTACCTATTTGGATGTTGTTTAAGACCAACTAAACCATATTTTAGATCTCTTTGTCTCCTCCAAATGATTGTGATTAAACAATCTATTTAATCTAAGTATCTTATCATTATTTGATAAATTTTAAGTTTAAAGTGTTTAAGTTGGGTATTGAATGAATAATAAGGGTTGTAGTATGTTATAGCTTATTTTAATGAGTGGTTATTGTAATTTAAGTATGAGAATATTTGTATAATGACCAAAATTTGAGTTTGGATATGCTATGTGGTTGAATAAACGAAGACTGTTTATTATTAAAATGAAATCCCAGAGTTTCTGAAAGTTTCAAATTAATATTTAAGTATAATATTCAAACATTATCCCATAAACCCAAATCTAGTTTCATCTTTGGATGCAAGTAATCCATTACTATACTTAAATACCTTAGTTTGCAAAATTTGGTATTTGAGTACATTAGTAAAATACTATAATTGCACAAACTTGTATGTGAATAAGATAGTTGATTATCTTAATTGGTAAAGCTTTGTATTTGAATACCATGAACACTATAGTTGTAAAAAACTTGGTATGTGAATATGGTAGTATAATACCTTAACTTTTAACACTAAGTAGTGGATTATAATAGTAGAATACTATCTTATTATGAATGCAGTAATGGGTTGTAATAGTAGAATATTCCATAATTAAGAACTAGATAATTGAATACCATAATTAAAATGCTATCTAATTATAAATTAGATAATGGACTATAGTGTTGGAATACTTTAATTTGTAGAACTAAGTAATGGAATATAGTATTAGAATATATAAGTTGTAAGACTTAGTATTATGATAATAGAATGCCCTAGGCTAAGGATTACTTATAATAAACTATTGTGTTAAAATTTTTCGGTCTAAATGTCAATTATAATTTCATAAAATCAATATTGAGCAAGTTAATTATATAGTATGATTGAACAACTTTACAATCTATTACAATAATAAATTAAATTAAATTATGATTAATTATAAAATTTAATTATGCTATCCTATATTTTATTAAGCATTGAATAATATTGTCTTTTATTTTCATATTGAGCAATATCACTTTATGTTTTGTTAACATGCTGAATTATAATACTTTTTATTCTATTGTAGTGTTGAATCATATGATCTTATATCATATTGCAGTAATAGATTATTTTATTTTTATATTTAATAATAGTAATGAATCATATTTCTTTATATTTTATTATATTACTTAATTATATTAAGCTTATATTGTATTATAGCATTTAATTATATTAACATGTATTTTATGAGTATATATTGTCTATGATGAGAAATTTTATAGGTATACGTCACAATAGAATATATAATAAGTGAATATTCTACTAAACTATACAGGTATGTATTTGAGTATCACAAAAAATTATATATATATATATATATATATATATATATATATATATATATATATATATATATATATATATATATATTAAAATACATCATGAAAGTGTACACTTAGTTATCATAATTAAATATTAAAAAATTTATATTATTTAAATAATAAGATATAACCACTATAATTGAATACTTTTAGATATTTTTTCATGAGTCATATTAAGAATTAGATTATTTATGCTTAGTTACTTCTAGATTGTGAATGATGAAAAATCTGTGTTATGATGACATTTGTAAAATGTGAGTATATTGCATGTATGTATTTATAAAATGTTTGTTAGGATTATTTGGTTTATCATGAACGTTATTGTGCCATGAAAATATGAATTATTACAATGTGTGATGATTTCTTGAACTTGATTATGTGTGTGAATGATGCACTAAAAAGAAATCCCAATTAAGGATGTGTTATCAAATGAAAAGCAGAAATGGAGGGAATGTTATAGAAATATGATGATACATAATTGAATTGAAACTTATGATTACTACTGGATGGATAAGGTAGGATATTTGACATTATGTTGTATGCATAGTACAAGAACTTATATTTTCTTTGTATGGAAATAAAAAAATTGAGCTTTGAGAGCTCTCATGTATGAACAGTGTCAAAGTATGATTTTCCACCTAAGGGCTCTTTCCTAAGATGGAGTAATTTTGGTAGGTGTTTAGAGTTGTTACCTTATATCTTATGACTGTATGAATAGTGTCAAAATATGACTTTTCGCCTAAAGGCTCTTTTTTTAAAAGGATGGAATAATTTTGGTAAGTGTCTAGAGTTGTTATCTCCTATCTCGTGACTAAGTGCTCTGTCATGTCAGATGTCATATCCCGCCCAGGCAATCATAGGGAATAGGTAAGGGGATGGTAGGTAGACTAGTTAAATAGGTAGGATAAGAATAAATCTTAACATTAAAGTTGGTTAATTTTATTTTCATTACTTATGTATTTATTTTAAGAATGTGATTTGTGTTTGTTATTTCTTATTTATGAGTTTACATTGTTGTACAACAATATAATCTTGTATGATAGTTGAAATACTAGAAGGTAAACAAGATAGCTTATGCGTGTGACATTCTATATTCTCTAATTGAACATTGTTTGTCCTTGTTAATAAATGACAAAATTGTATGATATGTGATTTTGAATGATGGAAAAGATTGTGGATTTTAATACTTATATATATGATGAATATAAGATAGATACAGATATGTTTAGTTGTGATTATTAAGCAGAGTATCTATTTATTAAATTTATGACTCACTATTGTTTGTTTAAAATATTTTACAAATTTATTTGTACTAGTTCTAGACCATCACAATCAATTCAAGAGTAAATATCTCTCAAAATACTTTTGAGAGTAGTCATAATATTACTAAAGGATAGTTAGAAGATGATGTGGACTTATGCAAACAATATGATGTAAGTTACAACAAAAACTAATTTGTAAATATTTAATTAGTATATAAAATGACATTAGTTAGTCTACTCATTTACGATGTTAGTAATTATGTTATAATGCGACGTAGGATTAGTTAGACTTGTGGAAACCAAGAAATGAAATATACACCAATCACGGCTAGATGAATCATTATAGTATTTCATTCTCGTGGAAGTTTAGTTACTTTAGGACTTTACCCATAGGTTAATATAAAGTAGCCTTTTTTGGGTTTTGGTTTATTTTTAATCTTTTTTTGAGGTACACTTTCGTACTATTTTATATAGTTTTGTGAGATTGATTCACAATCTTGAGTCTGTTGATCCTTTTGAAATAAGTATTAACACAGTCATTTTTTTACTTTAAAAAATATATACTCACCTTTTTTTTATTTTTGAAGGATATATAAGATAGGTGAATGCATGTTTAAAATAAAAAGGGATCAATACGTGAATATATAAGAAAATTAATGTATATTTTTTAAAAATAAAAAATATAAATATAATTATACTAAATTTTAAGAAAAGTGTACGTCTTATCATTTTTAATACCCCTCAAAAGAGGTGATTTTGTGTAATTTATTTTAATAACAATAATATGCAAATTGAAAATCAAAGTAAAGGAACCCGCCTACAGAAGAAATAATTCATGTTGCAACAAAACAAAAGGAAACACATATGCTAAGATAAAGTGAACCAAAAATTTATTATTGAATGAAATAAAAGTCAATTAAGTCGAATTGACGGTAATATATTTTTCAATACAAGTTGGATGCAGTGAACTTGCTCACAAGGGTATCATGTTCGAATCATAATAGGTATAGAATATATATTGAAGTCCCATGCATGGACGAGAAAAAGAGTTAAATTAGATAATAAAAAAGCAAATATAAATATATTATTATTATTATTAATTACTAAATAGAAAATCAAAATTTCAACGTGCTAATTATATTGTTTGAACAAAAAGTTTGGTTTATTTACATTATGCTTGAATTCATTTATCAAGCTGAAGTCCATATTCAAAGTAATAGATTATTGGGAGGTGCATACAAAATGCAATTAGGAACATAAGTAGCTGGTGCTAACCTTGGTTATTTTAATGCTCATAATCACTTATGACAATTTTAAATTATAAGTACCCCCCTTGACTAATGATTTTTTTTTTAATTTCTTTTGATGCAAACCTGGGGTACGAAGCTTATCTATAACCTTTAAATACTATACATCACTCCCGTCATGGCTTGTGACAAAAGAAATTTGAATCTTCAATCATCCTAGAATTCATTACACTAAGAATTAGGAATAAGATAAATTTTAATACAAAATAAATAATTAATAGTAAAAAATTCAACCCGTAAAAAAATCAAATGCTTCCCATGAAATTGTTTGAGTGACAATATTTGATGAGATTGTGGTGGTAAATTTATCATTTGGATAGTAATTATATCTTAAATTAAATATTATGCAATAAAAAAAATACTCTTATAACAACGCTCTAAAAGGTAATCAATACTAACTACTTTTGTTTTCTTTTTTATTAAAAAATAGTAAGAATAATTAATATACTGAATTACACGCACAACAAAAAGAAATTCAGAATCGAGCTGAAAATACGATGGAAGATAAAATCTTCAAGGCACATAAAACTTCATTTTAACAATATTAGTAACAAAATTTGTTTACTCCCTTTTTGTTTCGGTTGGGTGTGCACACTCACACTTCTTGTTATTTGACGAAACAATGAAAATAAATAGTCCTATTAGTCGAAAAAAGGATAACATACATGCATACATATATATCGGCAAGTTTGCAAATATTTTTGTATAAAATGGTGTCCCTTATTATCATGCATTCTCATTTGGTTGTAGGATACATGGAGTTGTTTGATTGAAAAAGAGATAATTTTTTTTTCATGAATTTGAATTTTTATGAAGTTAAATTTCTTATAAGTTTTTGGAAAATACTTTAAGTTGTTTAATTCATAATGAAATTTAAAAGTTTTGACAAAAAGTTCTTCTTATTTAAAAGAAAATAGATAAATAATTTTTCACATTTTATAAAAAGTAATACATAGAAAATTTTACTTTTTTTATATTTTCAATTAGCAACAAACAACCTGCATATCCTAATTATGATTTTCACCCAATCAAATAACTTCTAATAAAATTAAAATTCTTATGAACTTAATAAATCCATATTTATTTGTAATTTTTATTTTTTAACAACAAATTGCAATCCTAATTATGATTTTTTTTTGGACATCAGTTGGAACCATCTCTTGGATTAAAGGATTAATGAAAATTTTCTTTCTCAATAAAAATCAATTTTCATTATTTGAACCCTATTCATTGATAGATAAAATTTATTTAGTATTAATATATTTTTCACTGAATCAATACCTTATTAGCATTAGTCTCAATTTAGATTCACAAGATGTCCAGTTTACTAGTATTTGAAAAGTGACAAAAATTTATTAGCAATTTGCAGTTAAATTAGCTGCATGTGCATTAGAAAAAGCAACTTTTATGGTTTGCTTTATTAAATTATGGGCAGAAAGCAAAGCAAAGGAAAGAAAAAGTTAGAGATTGGATTTCAATTGTAGCATTGCTGCCTAAGGGGGAAAGGATAGGTGGAGACGAAATCATACCAGTTCTCTATAAACATTGTAAGTATGAATTTCCATTTTTTCTAATAAGCTGGTTCTTGGCATCTTTAATGATCCATGAGATTGGGTAACCTAATTACTTATCTTAGAATTTAATATAAGATTATCTTAGGTAAGAGACAGCAGAACCAACTACTAATATATAAACCTATCAAAGGCAATAGAAAACAAGGGGGCGGGTGCCGTCCCAGCAGCCTAATATAAAATAAAATTATAGAAGCCGGTACTTTATAACTAAATTTATGTTGACTAAACTATATTGTGAGGATTAGATTAGGGCATTGACTTAATTAAGGATAAATTATTCACATAACCCCTTCGCTAATTTTTATGTATCTTTTATGATAAATGTTCAAAGAATAATGAAGTTATTAATTATAGTTTTATTTTAATTGTAGGATACAGTAGATAATTACATTTTTACTATGTTAGTATTTATTAAAATTTAACTATAGCTATGTGTGTAGAGACTCAACATTCCTTAAAGATTACAAGGGTAGAATTGGAAAAAAAATGAATGCATTCTTGATTTTTAAAATGAGATATAAAAGAAAAAAAATGCAAAATAACAATAAAAAATGAAGGAAATATATGTTATAAAAATTTTATTATAACGTAATACAATATCAAATTTGTTAATTGGGTTTAAAAATTAGTAATATGTATATTGTTAAAGGTAAATTACACCCGATACTTCTTCAAATTATTCTGAATTGACTCAATCAATTGATAAATTTTGCTGTTTTTGATTAAAATATCTTAGATTTAAATTTCGTTACCAACGATCTTAAAATGTCAAATAATTTGCAAGTATTACTCTAACTCTTTAAAAAATTGGTATAGCCTAAAAGTGAAAAATTTATCTAATTCTTAAACATTTTTTTTTTATATAGAAGAAATTTACCAATATCATATAGGAACTCAATTCCACTTTCAGGATGACCTAAACAAAAGTCTCATTTTTTATATAAAAATTGCATTCCACTTCATTGGTCAAGGTTAAGATTCAAAAGAAATATCCCTTTGGAGAATAACAATTTTAAATTATATGTATGATGTATGATATTCATCAAAGACGGTGATCAGACGTACCCTAATAAAAAAAAATAGATGAATACATTTTAAATTTCGTCCGGTTAAAAGGGTACGAGCAACTATTTTACATGTAAATTTAATTGTAAATATATTAAAATATTATATTTTTATTATTTCAAACAAGATGTTTTGATGTAATTTTCACGAATATATATATATATACACACACACACACACACACATTTTCACAATTATATGGTAATTAAATACCATTTGACTAACCGGAATAACTACAGAACTTTCGATGTTTCGTTCCCGACACTATTATCGCTGGCTATTATTAAAGGATGATTATTAACTCAGATTTTTTTTCCTTTTCGTAAATTTATAATGGCTTGTTGGTAATTTGTAGTGATAAAGTGAAACGACTATTTTAGTAATTAGATTAATAAATTTTTCTCCTTTAAAAAAATTATTTCCAAAATTCAAACTTTTATTCATTAAAAAATTATTCAAAAATTTATATACTTTTCACAAAATGAACGTCTAATTAAATTTGGATTTAGAGTGGCCATAACTTGGAATTGAGATGTAATTTGCATCCACGCATT
Organism: Sindora glabra; assembly: GCA_020226215.1. NCBI lineage: Eukaryota > Viridiplantae > Streptophyta > Magnoliopsida > Fabales > Fabaceae > Sindora > Sindora glabra. The sequence goes on from CM035228.1 coordinate 22,801,440, forward strand.
AGGGTTTTGTATGTTATTGTGTCATTTTCAGATCGACTGCAACGACTAGCAGATATAAAAAGTTGGTGTAGTCCTCTTCATATACCTAATCCATTTACCATTAATTTCACTTTTTTTAGAAAGAAAATTAAAATGTGTTTCTTTTGACACAATTACAAAATTGCAAATGAATATTGATGGATAGTTAGTTAACACTGACTTTTATTTTAATGTAGTAACGCTTTTAAAATTATTTGAAAAATTCATACATTGAGCCATAAATATAATTGGTGTTTATTTGGATGTGGTTATATTTTTTTAAATTATTGAGAAATCTAGGATGTTGATATTTTATTTATCCAATATCAAAATGTATGATATTTAAAGGTCGTTAAAAAAATTAAAAAACTCAAGATGTTAATTTTTTTATTTAACTAATATCAAGATGGATGATATTTTAAACTTGTTGGAAAAATGAGGAAATTTAAAATTTTAATTTTAGAATTAACTAATGTTTAAAGGTATTTTAAAAGCTTGGTAAGAAAAATGTCAAATTTTAACATATTAGTTTTAAACTTAACTACATATGAAGTTATGTCATTTATGAAGTTATCTAAAAATCACAAAAACTTAAGACATTAATTTTGTACATAAATTAAATGTCATCTAAAGGTATTTCAAATATTTGATTGGAAAATATAAAAAGTAAATATATCAATTTTGTACTTAAGTAATGTCTAATTATATGATCATTAATTGCTTAGAAAATATTGATACATAAGACATCAATTTTGTACTTAACTAATGTCTAGTTTTTTGTACTTTCAAAATAAATTGCTTATGTTTCTTTTCTCATCTGTATATTTGGTATTTGGATTACAAAAGAGGGTTATTGTAACACAAATAACTAACATCTTATTTATATTATAAAATAGATTTTAGCAATTGGATTGCTAATAATGTTGTGATTTTATATCCATTAAATTTACATTAATTAAATTTGTACAAAATCTCAATGTCCTTTTTTTATGAGTAACCAATGTTTTAATATATCACAATATTAATTTTTAAAATAACGGACATCTAAATTCATGAGAGCAGTAATATTTTTAAAAATATGAAAAATTTTAAACATTATTTTTTAAAAAAATGGACATACTTTTATCTTGTGAAACTTTAGATGTTAATTCCTAAAAATATTTAACATTTAAAGTTATGGAAATGGTGACATTTTTCAAAATATGAAAAAAAATTAGATTTCAATTCCTAAAATAATTGATTTTTAAAATTATAGGAGTAATGACATTTTTGTATTATAAATAAATAATATCTTTTTTTTCTCATTATTACTTTTACTCTTCCATTTATTTATTTTTAAACTCAATTTTTATCTCTATCTAACACTATTTGTAGAACTTAAGATCTCACTTTATCTTCTACTATGTGTTAATGAGCTACTGATATTCTTTTAACTAACATTAAGCATGAAATAAATGCCTTATTCTAGGCCACTACTTTAAAATATAAGAGGTGCATTTTTTACTTCTATTTCTTAAATCTTCACCTCTTTTATTTCTTTTATTTTTTGCACAAAATTTTTAAAAGATTTTTATTTATGTTTCTTTTATATAATTTGAGGTTATATATTAGTTTTATATTCTTATTAAATGTTTGATAAAATGTTGTAGTGGAGTTCAAAATTGGCCAAATAATGATGAAAGATAGAGAAAAAGTAAAAAAAAAAACCATGAAAATAATTACTTTTGGTGATTTTGGAAGGCAATCCACCTTTGCTTATTTGCAAATGGATAAATTTTGAAAAGTTATATGAAATAAAAAAAAATTCCAAACACATAATTGAATGCAAAATTATGAATTTTCACATTCTTTAACTTAAAATATACTTTTTTTTGTAGAATTTTGAGTTTATTTAATTTTTAATGTAAATATTGTGGTAGAGAAGTAAAAAAATGATGTCAAAAAATTATGTAAAAATTTAAGTCAACTTTTTACTAAAAAAATGTGAAATATAGAATTATTGATTTAGCCCATAAGTTGTCATTTATTTTGATCTTTACTTCAGAGGTCCATTTAAATGCAAGTCAAACTTGGTTTAGTCTATTGGGCTCATGGTCCATGCAAGCTGACCTATATGATAATTTTTAATTCTTAATTTCTTAATTTTTATGTAAGTTTAAAATTTTAATCAATATAAAATGACACTCCTTTCTTTCACTTTTGGTTATATAGGTTGTTTTATGAATTATTTTTAAATGATATTTTTAATTTATTAATATTTTATGACTTATATTATGTATATATAGTATTTTTTTAAGATTATATATAGATTTTGAAAGACTGGTCTATAAATAGATATGTGATGCTTTAATGGTTTTAATTTTTTTTATCATTTAAAATTTAAAAAAAGCACACAGATTGGCTTATATACTCACGAGCTTTGTAAGATCAAATTAGAGCTTTCATATTAATAGCCTTCAAAATATGCAAGCTAACTTGACTCAGTCCATTTAAGGACTAGCCTGCATGGATTAGCTTGTAGATAGGTTGAATGGGTTCATTCCTAGTTCTAGGGAAATGTGAAAAATTAAAAAAGAATTAAAAGAAAAGTCATCAATTTTTCAAGAAAAAAATGATGTTGTAATTTTTTTTTCACAAAATTGATATATAATGATGTTATGTAAAATATTAGTTAAAAATTGATGTATAATCTATTCAATACCCAACTCTTATATGCAATTCTACAGTAGTTTAAAAAGAAAAGTTGAAATACACATATAAAACCGGTAGGATGGGGTGGATGCACGTGAACTTATATAAACTACGTACGAATATAAGATTATGAGAAGGATAATTCTTTTCTTGCATCTAAAGTTTGATGTTTAAATATCATGCGTATGTGTGAATATTATGCATTCTAAAGAAGGATGTGAGATTATAATGAGGATTTTTTTTTTTTGAAAAAAAAAAGTGCGAATAGAGTTAAATAGAAGATATAGACATAACAAACTTGTAGATTTAAGACAAACAGAAGCACATATCCTTATCAGGGCTATGGTCAAGACAATATATATATATAGGCTTTGTTTATATTTAATTATATTGCACTCTCATAATATAATTTAAGTTGGAAAACTTCCCCGATAATGACAGTCCAACCATTCATGCTTTGTGTAAAATTAAGTATTATTAATTTGGACATATGTTTATTTTTGGCAGTAGAACGGGTGATCTACCTCTTAATTATTATTTTTTAATAATGATAAGAGAGATAAATTACATATAAAGCAACTGAAATCACTGAATTCTTATGTGTAAATTTTCTTATCGTCAATGTATTAAAAAATAAATTAAATCAAAACACAGACATGAAGAATATGTATTATAAAGTCTTGTATCGACATATATGATTCATTCTCGATCATTCAGGAAGAATATGTATAAGACTTGATTTAGTCCCGATCATTATATGTTGAAGCCATAATAGAATTCAAGAATTCAATTATGTTGTGAATTGTCAACAGAGAATTATACATGACATCCTTTTTCCTAAATGTAATTAGAAACTAAATTAAGTACTACTCAAATTGTGCTTGTAAGAATACGGAAGGAAAACATAGAGACATGGTAGGTGAAGTTACATGCCCACCAGCCACTAACCGGAGGCTGCTACTCATTATGGGTGTTTAACGGACTTTTGGCTTGTAAGCTTGGCAAATCAGTCAATGAACTTTTCATGGACTGGATTTACTAAAAATAGAATAGCAAAAATGTAAGTTTAAATGGACTCAACTTATGCAAACCGGATCTGCACGGGCCATGAGCCGGCTTGCAGGCCAAACTCGATTATAAGATAAAATTTGTAAGTTTTGCAAATTTTTATATAAATCGAATTAGTTAAAATAGATTTGTATAAAATACAAATTTTAATAGATCGGATCTAAATTGGCATGAACTAGCCTGTTAAGCACTCTTATTACTCACACTAAATTTCGCACTGTCACCAACGTCTCAACATACTGTAGGTAAAAAAAAAATGGTGGATTTCAAGTGTCATGGCATTGTTTGCCGTGGTTAAAATCACATGTTTTGGTATAACGGATGATGTGGCATTATTATGGTCATCCAAGGTAAACAAATAAAATGGGATGAGCAGAATAATACAAGTTGATTACGTGTATATTTGCTCACATAAGCTTATAAAAATATGAAAAAAACTTGTTAAGTCTGTTGGAAGTTTGTGGGTATCAACAAGCAGCCTGCATTGTTATTATTTTTTTATTATTAGAAGTAATTAAATAATTGGACGTATAAATGTAAGAATTAGAGATTAAATCTTAAATATAGAAAAAGAGAGACACTTTTAATAAATATTGGATTGAGTTAGATTAAAAAAAATATTATTTTTTAAATTATAATTAGGTAATTAATTTTTTTTATTTTGTATAATAAATTAGTCAAGTAAAGTTTAAAAAAATTATATTAAATCATTATTTATTAGATTGAGAATTAAATTAAATTAAAAAAGTTTTCAAATACTTAAAGAATTATAAAAAATATTAATAATAAAAAAAAAAGTTCACGAATAAACCTGCACCCTCACGAATAAAACCGTATAGATTTGGATCACTGCAGACTTGCCTATATAAATTCACAAAACATATGAATTCCAAATAAGGAGGGCCAATCCGCCCTATAATCATGGACTATCCATATTATCCACGAGCTTTCAACTCATTTTGCACGTCTAATCCAAGGCTTCTTGTTCACATTGTGTCCCCTAATTTCAATTGGTGTTTATTTGAGAAGGTGCACATGGAATTTGAGAATTTAGTTATGATCCTCCTCGGGAGGACTTGTAATGTTTGTCCAATCCCCCCAGTCCTACTAATTCCGTACAGTCCAATGAAATCAAAGCTTAAGACGCATATAGAAAGACAACGGACTTTTCAACATATTATTACAACATTCATTCCATTCTAGAGCAACTGAAGTTGTATATGAGAGTTTGAAAAGAAAAACTCATAAAATATTCTCAACTCCGCAGTTTAAATGATAAAACGACTAGATGGGCTCATAAAACTTTAACGCTTCAAATGGAATGTTTCGCACAGGGTGTGGGCAAGATTGCAAATGTTAGCTTCCAACGAAATTCACATCGGCAGTTTGCTTTGACGATGATGGCGGCGTTGGTCAGGACGAGCACGATGACGAAACAATACCCTTTCAAGCATTGAATTTGCACAAAGATACTTCCCCACGGAACTTCGTTCGAAGACCTAAATTAATAAAAAATTTAGTTTACAAAACTTACAAAAATATTTTTAAAATAATAAAAAATTTCCACCAATCAAAATTTAATTTAAATATTTTTTGGAAAATATTAGAAAACATGATTCAAAATTTAAAAATATTTATTTGAAAACATTTTTAATTTAATATTTTTTAAAATATTTTCATTAAAATGAGTATCTTATGTTTTGAAAATATTTATTCATATAAAAAAATTCACTCACCCTTCAATTAATGCTTTATTATCTCAATCTACCAATGTTAATAAAACACCATCCATTGTTAATAATTCCTGTTCACCACAATTGATTTCATTGATTATTACCTATTATTATTTTTTTGTTGGTAGTCACTCATTGCTACTTTCATTATGAATTATTATCCATTATTATTAATTATCATTCATAATTATTTATCATCACTTATTATTGTTAACAATTATAATTGTCATTTATTGATCAATTTTTTAATGTTAATCCTCCAATTTTTAATAATTTTTTTTAGTAATTTTATAATATTTTTAAAAATATATAAATTAGTTAAAATACAAAATTGTAATATTTTTTGAAATCTTTTGAATTGGAAAAACATGGTAACATAGTATTCTTAAAACTATATTTCTAAAAATTATATTAACAAAGTTTTTGAAAATATGTAATTCTGAAAAAAAATATGGTTTTAATTTTTCATTTCCATATGATAAGTTCATAGATGGAATCCTTTTCCTGTGTTTATTTGTCCCCATGAACCTTTTAGTTAATTTCCCGTCCTCGTCAACTTTTGCTTAAGTTAAAAATAAAATAGAAAATAGAGCCCAAGCAAGGTGCAATTACAAACCAAAAACGCCCATTCTTTTCAATAACAACGCGGCTTGTAAGAAAGGAAAAAGAGCAGTGTAAAATGCAGCCAACATGTTTTAAGTTGTTGTAAGGGTAAGGCGCCATTTGACATGGCGCCTTCAGCTTGAAGGCACCATATTGAATGGCGTCTTTCCCTCCACTCAGGCGCCTCTCCGTTTGGCGCCTCTCTGTGCACAAACAGTCCGAAAACGCCATTTCTTCTGGTGCCTCCGAGGTGCGTGCGTATTTTGATAATATGTTTCGAAAGAATGGTAAAACGGAAATAAGTTTTCGAAACAACAATAATTTGGTATTTTTGCCAACTTCGTTCGAAGACCTAAATTAATAATGACCTGAACTGCACAAAATGATTACTTGACATTTCAGTTCTGCTTAACTAATCAGATGTTATAGCCGGTGATAGAAAGCAGGCGAAATGGTGTAATTCTGCAAATTATGCGGGGCCAAAATGAAGTCGAAGGGCGCCTGACAATTTTGACATGTGGCCCAATCTCCCCATACCATTTGCCCCATGCCTTGCAACCGTGGGTAACATCTTAAATCATTTAATAGACGCAAAACCGTGGTTGACAATAATGTCATGATCCAATTTTAATCGTAATTGGCATAGAATTTATCATCTAGTTCTTACCTACCTAATTTACAATCTGTCCTAATATGTTGATGCATGTATGAGAATTATGGGATAGTTTCATACATCAAGAGGAACAAATGAAATGTCATTTAGCAAATATAAATCTATTACAAAAAGAGTTAAATCTGCTTGTAATCTATTTAAATTTAAGGATTCATTAATCTAAAAAGAAATAAATTTTTATTTTGAAAATGTTTATAAAATACATTATTTTTAAAATTTGTGTAATGATACCAAACTTTAGATCAGTTTAGGTTGGTGAAAATTAAAAAATAGATTTTACATTAGTAATGGATAGATGGATTGTGATAATTAGAAAACATATTCAAAGTATAGTCCTCCTCTTGCACCATATATGCAAAATTCAAATCAAATATTAGTACGAAACATCTATTCTTTTCTTTTTTTTTTCAAAAATAATATTTCTTTTGAATGTTAAAGGATTAAATTTTTGGCAATTCTAAACTACTTGGATCAAATTTTTCCTTCATTTTAGAAGGGTTTGCAAGTGCAACCTCTGATAAATGATCAAGTGTGCTTGCATTTACTATTACAAAATTAGTTTTTAATGTCAATTATTTAACACATTTGACTTTGATTATTACTTGATGTATAATGAGTATCATTGTTTGTTAGATCATTACAAGCCAGTTATATAATCGACATAAAAAAGATTTATTATGGTAGTTTTTAGTAAAATTGACGTCTATTCTTTTAAATTTATTTAATCTTTTTTACATTTTATGTCATTTTTAGTAAAAAAAATTGATATGAAATATTTACATAATTTTTTTTATGTTGGAATTTCATTTCCCGGCTAAAATATTTATAGTAAAAAATGAATAAACCTATTATTTCATAAAAAATATGTATTTTAAGTTAAAAATTTTAAAAATTCATAACTTAGCACTCATTTATCTATTTGAGACAAATTTTATGTCAATTTTATATAATTTTTTGAAAATTTTTTATCTACAAAATGCCAAAGCCTTTCTTAGAATTGTAAAAAATTACCATTTTCAAGGACTATTGTTCACTTTTTCTCCATTTTTTTGTCATTGTTTGGCTAACACTAAAACTCAAATATAACTTTAGAAGTTGTAAAGATGAAATACAAACCAAAATCTTTTAAAGAACTTACATAAAAAATAAAAGAAATGGAAGAGATAAATTTTTGAGAAATAAAAGAAATAAAAATATCTCTTATATTTTGAACTTGCTTTATACCTAATATTAGTCAAAGAAGTAGTGATAACTTACTAACGAAAATCTCTTAAAATTCTCCTAATAAACCTATACGAAAAAGAGAAAAATGGAAGAAATGAAAATTTGAGAAATAGAAGAAAGAAATGTACTTTTTATATTTTGAAGCCATTTCTTACTTGATACAAGTTAAATGAGTATTGATAGTTCATTGACTGTGGTAGATAATAGAGAGAGATATAATATTCTACAAAAAGTGTTGGATAAGGACAAAGAATGAGCTTGCAAACAAATAAGTGGGAGAGTGAAAGTGATAATAAGAAAAAAAAATGAATTGCTTTAATTATAATGCAAAAATATTAATGCTTCTATAACTTTAAATATCAGTTATTTTATGAACTAATATCTAAAGTTTTATGAAAAGAAAACACGTTAATTATTTATAAAAAATTGACATCTTAGGTGATTTTATTTTCAAACATTGGGAGTTAGCATAACTTTAAAAATTGATTTTTATAAAAAAAATTAATATGTTAATTATATCCTAATTTTCTAAATTGATTCTTCCCTTCTCTTTTAATGTCGGTTCTCTAAGTAAAAAAATTGTTACAACATTGGTTTTATAAAAAGTTGATGTACTAATTATATCCTAATTTTCTGAATTGATTTTCCTTCATCTTGTTACATCAGTTCTTTAATAACTGACATTAAAAGCTTTTATGACATCAGTTTCTTATTTGAACTTATGTGATATATCACATTTTTCAAAATAAATAGCGTTTCACATAATTTTAGATGTTGGCTAAGTCTAAACCTTCATGTAAGTTATAATAAATATTAGTTATAAATAATAATTATCATCTTAAGTTTTCGTAAAATACATTCTTTATTTCTCATTAGAAATTATGGTTTTATAATATTGGCTAATTATTTTAATTAATTTATTTAGTTGAACACATTTTATAAAACATTATCACTTCATTATACACGTTAATTTTTACTTTAACTAATATTGATATGTCAATATTAAAGAACAATTGTATAATAGTGATTTTTCTGTATTTTATTCCATTCGAGCTATGAAGTTTAGTGAAACTTGGATGGAGCGTTTTGATGAATTGTTTTTATGGTTGGTGTTCTATTTTTTATGATTTTTCATCCAACCTTTGAATGCTTGCTTTGGATAGATGCGGATTCACAACTGATGGTAAGCAAATGGTTTCACAAGCAAGGGAAAAGAAGATTTTTAATGATTATGTGATTTTCACATGAATTTGCTCTTAGTTTTATAGACGGAAAATAAATAGATATATGTAAAATATACATCGATTAAAATATAAGAGAATTAGATGCCTCCTTTTAATAGTAGGGAAGTTATAGGCACCTCACTGAAAGTATAAAAATGTTTGATGTATTTTAGCCTATAAATTAATTACAAGAAGTGCGAGGCTATCAAATTCCAAATTCCCATACCCATATTAGCATTTAGCCGCGTTAATGAACATGTGGTTTGGATTAGTGGTATATAAGATGGGCTAGGTCAACATATACACCATGATAAGTCTCATCCATTGAATGGGCAGACTTTCATACATCATCCTCTGACTTGTGTTCTGTTATTAGTTTGTGTCGCCCTAGGTCAACTTTATGTATCGGGAATCCGCTTATAAAACAACTCACAAATATTTCACTACGTGATCTCATGCGCGCACAGATAGCCAGATCTCCTTCATTAGAAACAATGGAACATAAAAGAGATTAACACAAAAAAGGTCGACCACACATATTAGTGAGGCGTTCGGCTTCCACAATCAAATATTTTAACAAATTGTAATATTTTAAGAATTCGATTTGTAAAAAATTAACTTTTAGAAATAAAATATTATTATATTTTATCTATTTTATATATTTTTAAAATATTATTAAATTATTAAAAAAAATTTATTAAAAATTACATGATAAATAATGATAAATAGTAACTAATGATGATTATTAAAGATATGTGATAATAGTAGCAATAATCAATAATAACATGTGGTAGTAAAAAATAAGTAGTGATAAACCATAGTTATAAATAATAAATAATAGTTAACGATAGTTATTATGAATGAATGATGGCCAACAATGAATAGTATTAAATATCAATAATTGATAATAAGTAGTGTTAGATAGTGGCAATTGGTGTTTGATGATAGTTAATGATAATAAGTGATGACTGACGATAAGTGATGGAAGATAATAATTACTAATAATTATTGATAATGGATAATGATGACCAATAATAGATGATAGTGAATGATAGCAATTGACGATAAATAATGATTGACAAGGGTCACAAATGATGGATGATGAAACTTGCTAAAAATCCTTCTATAACTTGCAACTCTTCGAATTCTATTAGCACAATAATGGTCAACAATAATAGGGGATAGTAGTTAATAATAGTGACTAATAACCGATAATAATCAACAATAGTAAATGATAATGAAGTAGGGTGTAGATAACGGTAAGATTTTATTAGAAGGGTTGAAAAATAATTTATTTATATCATTGAAACATTCTTAGGTCATAGAAATATAAGATACTCATTTTTCATAAGAATATTTTAGAGAAATATTAAGTTAAAAATATTTTAAAAATATTCATATTCCTAGAATTATTTTTCTAAATTTTAAATCAAATATGAGAACATTATATTCTTGAAAACAATCTTGAGAATGTAATAAAAATATTGTGAATCAAACACCAATATAATTGTGCCGCATAGCATTTTTTTCACATAATAAGATTGTTATAAATATTTTTTATTATGTGAAAATATAAATTTATATATCACTATATGTTACCAAATAGGAATGGAGTTAGAAAAATTAATTTGGATGATTGAAATTTCTATATGACACGATCACAATAATACAAGTTATAGTAATAAAATGAGAATATAAAAAGAGTTAGCAAAAAAATAAGGAGACAATGAAGTGGTTATGTGGGTCCTAAAATTCAAAAGAATAAAAGACATCAAAATTTATTAAGTAAGCTTTTATTTTATTTCATTAAATAAAAAAAATCAAAATCCCAATTGTTGCCGTATTAAATTACATAAGAAAGAGATAAAATTTATACTAATTAAATATTAAAAAATTACTTTTAAATAAGTCATAATTTAAGAGAAAGTTAATAATAATATCATGGGTGAACTATAAGTATTTTTAATATATAACATAAATTTTTTTTTGTGACTTTCCACCCCTCAACCATGCACAGCTCTGTCATTGTCACCAAATCCAAGATACACAAGAAGAGTGCTAAAAAACAAAATAAGAAAAAAAAATAAAGACAAACAAATTGGAAAAGTCTATGGTAATGTTCAACAAATGAAAATGGGGGAATGCTACGGCACCTCAGGGGTTTCAAACTCGAGGTGACGTGGCACGTTCTGAACCGTCGAATGAGATTACCATTGGATGAGATTTTGTAATCTCATCCGACGGTTCAGAATGTGCCACGTTACCCCAGGTTTGAAACCCCCCAGGGTGTCGTAGAATTTCTCATGAAAAAGGCATGAAAAACGTGGAAAAGAAGCTTGGACTAGTAAGTTTTACCAGGAAGAGGTGCACGTATCGAGGCAATTTGAGTTCCCATCATAGCAGGTAATGTACAACGTTTCTATTTTCTTCTGGAAAAAATACAAAAGATCATGAAAATTTGATAAAATCTATTGAAAAATGGTAAAATAAATCTACCTGTTTCTAGATATTTATAAATATAGGGGAAAATTACATTTATTTTTTATATGATTTATGTAATACATACTTGTTATGAGAGAATAATTTTTGAAATCATATTCTCACAAGAGGTTGACATATCTATTTATAATAAAATAGGGGGTTACAAGAGATAAGCTTACGATCCATACATATCTTAAATTACTAACACTCCCCCTCAAGCTGGGGCATAAATATTAAACATGCCCAACTTGTTACAAATATCATAAACCCGCTTTCCTGGAAGGGCTTTAGTAAATAAGTCAGCCAATTGATCCTTAATTCTAATGTGTCTTAAATCAATAATCCTTTCTTGAAGTTTCTCTCTAACAAAAAGACAATCAACTTCTATATGTTTTGTACATTCATGAAAAATCGGATTCGTAGCAATATGGGTAACAGCTCGATTATCACACTATAGCTGCATAGTTTTATAAGGCTCAATTCCAAGTTAATGAAGAAGATAAGAAATCCATATAAGCTTTGATATGGCATGGGCCATAGCCCGATATTCAGACTTTGCACTTAAACGTGATACCACTGCTTGTTTCTTACTTTTCTAAGACACAAGATTTCCACCAATAAAGATACAATACCTAGAGGTGGACCTTCTGTCTATAGGATATCTAGCCTAATCTGCATTAGAGAGGCCTTTTATTCTGCAATGACTATGATTTTTATACAAAATTCCACGACCAGGGGCCTTCTTGAGATATTTCAGAATATTCATAATTGCATCCTAATGAGAAGTTCTTGTAGAGTCCATAAATTAACTTACTACACTTTTCGGAAAGGTAATATCAAGTCTAGTTATGGTAAGGTAGTTCAATTTACCCACTAGTCGTTTATACTATTTTGGATATTCTAACAATGATCCATCTTCTAAATTAAGTTTAACATTTGGAATCATAGGAGTATCACAGGGCTTAACCCTAAGCATCTCTATTTTTTTCAAGAGATCAAGAACATATTTCCTTTGAGATAAGAAGATTCCTTTCCACCCTCGAGCGATTTCAATCCCTAAAAAATATCAGAGTGCTCCCAAGTTTTTAGTTTGAAACTTGGTTTAGAGAAAAAATTTTAATTTTGAAATACCCAATTGATCATTACCAGTGATCACAATGTCATCCACATAAACAGCCAGAAGAATACAACCAGAATCTAATTGTTTATAAAAAATTGAATAATCATGGTCACTTTTTTTCATGTCAAATTCTGTCATCACATTACTAAATCTTCCAAATCAAGCTTGAGGAGATTGTTTCAAGCCATACAAGAATTTTTTTAGTCGACAAACTTTGCCATACTCCTTCTGAGCAACAAACCCGGGCGGTTGCTCCATATATACCTCTTCATATAAATCATCATGCAAAAAATTATTTTTAACATCAAGTTGGTAAAGGGGCTAGCTATGGGATATAGCAAGAGAGATAATCAATCGAACAGATGTAATTTTAGCAACAAGGGAGAAAGTTTTTGAATAATCAATACCATAAGTTTACGCATACCCTTTAGCCACTAGTCAAGCTTTTAATTGAGTAACAGTACCATCAGGATTAACTTTCACAGTATACACCTATTTACACTTAATAGATTGTTTGCCTTCTGGTAAAGAGACAATATCCCATGTTTGATTTGTAGTAAGAGCCTACATTTCTTCTTCCATAGCAGCACACCATTCAGAGTATCACAGGGCTTAACCCCAAGCATTTTTGTTTCTTTCAAGAGATCAAGAACATATTTCCTTTGAGATAAGAAGATTCCTTTCCTCCCTTGAGCAATTTCAATCCTTAAAAAATACCAAAGTGCTCCCAAGTCTTTAGTTTGAAACTTGATTTAGAGAAAAAATTTTAATTTTGAAATACCCAATTGATCACTACTAGTGATCATAATGTCATCCACATAAACAGCCAGAAGAATACAACCAGAATCTAATTGTTTATAAAAAATTGAATGATCATGGTCACTTTTTTTCATGCCAAATTCTGTCACCACATCACTAAATCTTCCAAACTAAGCTTGAGGAGATTGTTTCAAGCCATACAAGAATTTTTTTAATCGACAAACTTTGTTATACTCCCCCTGAGCAACAAACCCGGGCGGTTGCTCCATATATACCTCTTCATATAAATCATCATGCAAAAAGGTATTTTTAACATCAAGTTGGTAAAAGGGCTAGCTATGGGATGCAGTAAGAGAGATAATCAATCGAACAGATGTAATTTTAGCAACAGGGGAGAAAGTTTCTGAATAATTAATGCCATAAGTTTACGCATATCCTTTAGCCACTAGTCAAGCTTTTAATTGAGCAACAGTACCATTAGGATTAACTTTCACAGTATACACCCATTTACACTTAATAGATTATTTGCCTTCTGGTAAAGAGACAATATCCCATGTTTGATTTGTAGTAAGAGTCTACATTTCTTCTTCCATAACAGCACACTATTCAGAGTGAGATAATGCTTCCAAATCAGACTTAGGAATAGTAATGGAATCAAGCGAGGCAATAAAGGATTGAGATGATAAGAGCAAAGAAGTGTAGGACACATAATTAGAAATAGAATAAGGGTGATTAGTGTTACCTCGTTGGATGCAAGTACGTGTACTCTTTTAGTGGGCAATGGGGATATCAAGATCAAATGGTAATGAAGGAGGATCCAATAAGGAAGAAGTCGGTAGAGGGGACGAAGCTAGTGATGCATTAATAATTAGTGTAGCTCTAGTATTGTTGGCATTATCAAGTGGGGAAGGTGTTGCTGCTGGTATCTGCTTTTTGTGGGAGTAAACATTTTTAATAGGAAGGCGAACCAAATTGTTATATGGAGGAACTAGAGATGTCTGAGGAGCAGAATATACAAGAAAATGGTCATCAAGAGAATCAATCTCAATTAGGGAGGATGAAGCCTCAGGGAAGCTAAAAAAGGAAATAGACTTAAAAAATGTAACATCAGATGAAATAATATAATGATGTAGATCAAGAGAGTAACATCAATAACCTTTTTTTGTACGAGAATAACCAAGGAAAACATATTTCAAATATCGGGGATCAAGTTTAGATACTTGAGGATGAAGATCTTGAACAAAACAAGTACACCAAAAAATACAAGGAGATAAAGGAAACAAAGATCTGGAAGGAAATAAAATGGAGTAAGGTACCTGACCATCAAGAATTGAAAAAGGCATTCAATTAATCAAGAAACAAGCTATGGAAACTACATTTGCCAAAAAAATCTTAGGTACTTTCATTTGAAACAATAAAGCATGTGAGACTTCTATTAAGTGTCGATTTTTTTCGTTCAGCTATCCCATTTTGCTATAGAGTAACGGCATAAGAAGATTAATGAATGATTCCATGTTGGGACAAATAAGAGGCAAATGGAATTGAAAAATATTCTTTAGCATTGTCACTACGAAAATGACGAATAAATGTATTAAATTGATTTAAAATTTTAGCATGAAAAATACGAAAAATCTCAAATAACTATGAATGATTCTTCATTAAATATAACTAAGTAACTCTTGAATAGTGATCCATAAAAGTAACAAAATACCGAAAATCAGACTTAGAAACTACAGGGAAAGGACCCCCAACATCTGAATGTACTAACTCAAATGCAGATGTAACCTACATATTGACTTGAGAAACATATGATCTATGATGTTGTTTACCAAATTGACATGACTCACAATCTAAACTAGACAAAGAAGTAAAATTAGGAAATAATTTTTGTAAAGTGGACAAGGATGGATGACCCAAGCGACAATGAAGCTGGTGTGGAGTGATAGTAGTAGTAGTAGTAGCAGTGGTAACCAGCCGAGAAACTTTCTCTTCAAGAACATATAGGTCACTAGATTCGTACCCCCTAACAAAAATCTTCTTCTTCATAAGATCCTGAAAAACACAATAGCTAGGGAAAAAGAAGACACCATAGTTATAGGTATGTCTTATTTGACTAACTGAAAGCAGATTAAATGGGAAGTTTGAAAGACATAATACATCAAATAAGGATATATCAGGGGTAACATCCACCACACCATAACCAATAATAGAAGCTTTAGATCCATTGGTTAAAGTAATATAAGAAGAAGAAGTGGGTCGAAAAGAAGATATAATACCTGTCTGACTTGTCATATGATCAGTAGCACCGGAATCAATGATCCATCTAGAATTAGTATGGGAAAGGCATGCGTGAGATTACCTACTTGTGCTAATGTAGCAGCGGACTGAATAGGTAGCTGCTGTCGGGATGCTTGGAACTGTAAATACTCAGCATATTCACTTTTTGACAAACTAATAGCATCATTATCATCATTATCTTCTGCCTGATTATTTGTAGTAACATGCGTAAATTGAGTATTTTTCTCAAGTAACTTAGGACAGAACTTCTTGATATGTCTAGGCTTCTTGCAATAGTAGTAAGAAACAATTCCACCTCTATTAAAATCACATCATCCACTAGAATATTATCCACCGGAATCACCTCGTTCTTTTCCTCCTCTCCCCTTGCCACCTCCACGACCACTACAACTACCAGAATCAACTAAAGCAGAAGACTTATTTATATGTGCAGAAGAAGGAGACGAATCATTATGTGCTCATTGAATATGATAAAAGACAGATTTCATAGTGAGAGAATCAGAACTGGACAAAATTTGTTGACAGGCAGTACTCAATTTTGAGGGTAATGCCATAAGAAAACACATCGCTCCAAATTGTTCTCACTGAGAATGCATTGCCTCAACATCAGTAGTAATAGGTAAAAGAGAATTCCACTGTTGAAAGGTGCGATAAAGATCAGTATAAATTTGAGATGGGGTTTTACCAATTACATTAGGATGAATCAATGATCAGGTCAAATCATAAATTCAGTGTATATTGTCCTTTCCAGAGTAAAGTGAGCTAAGAGTATCCCATAATTCTTTGACTATTTCACAATGCACAGTATTATCATCAACCTCAGGAGTTAACGTATTACAAATTAACCAAAGCAATCATCGATCTTCCATAATCCATCTTTCTTTTGTATTATCTGTAGGTGGATCTTTGGTAAGGTGATCAGTCATACGAACTTCATCAAGGTAACATTGAATAGCCCTTTTCCACCCTATATATTGTCGACCTTCCAAATCCAATTTTCATTTAGTTATTCGGCCACCAACCGGATGTAAATCAGAAACTATTCTTTCACCATCATTATTTCTAAGTAGACTACGTGTATCAAAATAAAAAATTTCACCGACCATGAGAGTAAACTTGCAGAAAGAATAAAAAAGAAATATCCAAAAAATAAAAAAAAATACACCCAAGTTGCTGGATTGCTTAAAGAACCACATAGATGAATGCAGAAGGAGTCGGGGAGTTGTCGGTCAAAATTCGATCATCAGAAAACTCCTCACACGCTTGCACGCGCCAGAAATCCCCTCTGCATGTGGTGCTCACGTGCTGGTCTACAGTGGTCACTGGTCACCAATCTGTTCGGCCTTCAACCCAGATCTTCCAGAAACGCCTCAACGCGCCTCCAAACTTACCAGACACTAGCTCCACTATTTTGAAACACTGCACTGTGCGCAGCCTGATCTAAGTTTTTTATGGTTTTGGATCCTCCGTGACTTAGGGTTCAGTCATGCATAAAAAAAAGTTGGAGGAAAAGAAAAGAAAAAAGAGGGGAGGAAGAAAGTAGGATTCTCTGACTTCTTGTTTCCTCTTTTTCTTTTTTTTTTATGTAAAAAAGATATTTAAAGAGTGGCTCTAGATACCATGTTACGAGAGAATAATTCTTGAAGTCATACTCTCATAAGAGGTTGACATATCTATTTATAATAAAATAAAGGGTTACAAGAGACAGGCCCACGGTCCATACATATCTTAGTATATAAAAAACTAATAATCTAACTCTTAAATCACTAACAATACTCATATTTTTTCTATTTTTTTAAAATATAAATTAACATTTTTTTCTATACACATATTTTCCCTTCTATTTCTATACCCAACTTAAAAAATAAGTATAATTAGATTAAATTTTTTAAAAATAAGTATAATTTACACTAAATTAAAATTAATTATTTCGTAAGAAAATATACATGTTATCTCATATCATGAAAAGTGTGGTGTTCAAATCCAGAAGAGCAAACACTTACTCAACCTAATACCGCAAACTCCGATGAGATGTTTCGAAATCTGCCCCCAAAAGTCCGGAATTTAAGTCGATCAAGAGTAGAAAGTTTATTGGGTGTAATTGGCAAATAAACTGAATATCACATGTATTCATCCAGACACCTCTGCCATGCTTTGAAACTTCAAAGCATTTTATGGGGTGTGATGGCAACGCTCGTACGGTAACATGCGCTCTAAGACGTACGATTAATAAATATCACATGAAAAAAGGTTTATGTGCCGCTGACAAATTAACTGAATTCCACGTGTATTCATATTCTTGGAAGAGTTGATTATTCACTCTTTAATATAGTGATACTGCATTAATAAATTACAAAATTTAAGTACACATGAGATTAATAATTTTTTAAAATATAATATACAATGACATATTTATGATTTTATGTTAGAATTTTCATTAAACGAATTGTTATTAATCGAAAATTTTAATTTAATTAAATAAATTGATTGATATTTAATTTTATTTTAAGACATACTTAATGTCTAATTTATGATTGTAATCTAATAAGAAATGGGTTTAACACTTTTATATGAATTAATATGGTTTGATAATTATGTAGGCAAAAAATTCAATATATTTTTTATCAAAAAAATTATTAGGATTTTATTAATAAAGATTATGGTTAGGCATTCTCTTTATTTCAAATGAATTGATATTATCCATTAAGAGTCACTAAACTAAAGAAGAGTAAAAAATGAAATCTAGCTAATACAAATTTTTTTATTTCTGATAATATATGAATGATTCCTTAGTTAAATTCATGAATAATTTATTAAGTATATAAATTTAATTTCATATATTAGTATTCTAATATCTCATGCATTTAATTTTTGTTAAATTCTTATATATGATATTAGAATCTATATATATGAAATTAAAATTCAAAATTAGTAATTTTATTTTATATTAATTTTTATTATTTTTATGTGACTTTATATGTATGATTATTTAAATAAAATCATACGATCTATTAATTATTATTATTTTATATAAATTTAATTTTTTTATAAAAAGTTTTTGTTGGAAAAAATTCGAAGAACCAAATCTGATATCATTCAAATATAATTTTCGAAATTTATTTTCTTGATATGTATTATGATTTTTTAATTGAAAATTTTAAATTAACATGATTATACTGTTTTAGTATGAAATTTTTCATAAAATTTAAACTATCACAATTCACCTATTAAATTTATGGATAAATTGGGTGAATTAAAGGGGGTTGAAGGATGAATCCAACCATTTTTTTTTTAATTTTTCGCACAAAACTGCAACCAGTGGGTTTTTTGGAACTGGGATTGACCGAATCTGCTTGTATGACTTCATCAAAGGATGGTCGCTGTTTGCCGATTAAAAAATGCCGAAAATCTCATCCGAAAGCTTTGACTGGCCTTCAATGGCGGAGTAGCCCGATGAACAAAAGGGAGGAACATGAAAGTACTGTACGCCCAACTCATATAACTGATGGTCTGAAGACGGTGGATTGGCTAATTCGTAAGCTTAGATGGCTAGTTTTTCTCTACCTTCATGGCGAGTGTTCGACTCTCAGCGAATGCAATTTGTAAGTGCTATATGCTGTTTTATAAGGTGCTTGCTATGATACCCCTAAGGTTTGGTGTCCGAAGTGGTGTGGCAGAATACAAGCCACTAGATCAGATTACAAAAATCTTAGCATTGACTTAATAATCTTATCTAATGGTTTGTATTTTGTCACACCACCCCGGGCACCAAACCCCTATGGGCACTTTAGAATTCACCGTTTTATAAACTGGTTTGAAGCAGGGTCATACGTTGTTCTTCATTATTAAAATGAAAAAAAAAAGATACATACTTTCAGAAAAATAAATTTACAAATTTTCCTAGAAAAATAAAGTGAAGTGTGACAAGTTCACTCTCTTTAGAATTTTTTTAATCCATTTTTATTATTTTAAAGAGTAAGCATAATTAAAAGTTAAAATCAAACTGGGTTTAAATTATATTCAAGTTTTTTTTATGCAATGCTATTTGAGAATCAATTGAAATATATTAAAATTTCATATCTCATTAGGAATGATTCATTGTATATATATAGTTGAGTATGCAAATTAAGATTTTGGACCATTTAATTTATTTAAAATTTTCTTGTTTAAGAAAAAAATTTCATTATTATTCATAAGTACTTGATTGTCAAAGTAACTCACTTATAGATATTGGTAAGATATATTCTCTTATTTAAAGGTTATGGGATTATATTTGAAGATCAATTGAGATACATCAAGATCTAATATTGCATTAACAATGGCTTATTGCATATATATAATCGAGTATGCAAATTAAAATTTTAAATAATTTAATTTATTTTAATTTTTAAGAAAAAAATTTTATTAGTAGTTATAAGTGTTTGGCTATTAGAGTGACTTATTTATAAAGATTAGTGGAATATATTTTTTTATTCAAAGGTCATGAGATTGTATTTGAGTTAATTATCTTATATAATTGCCTATTTAAAGAGAATTATTATATACAACAATTGTTAGTACAAGACATAAGGCATTATAATTGAGGATACATCAATTTAGAAATTATGTTTGCCCGAGGGATATATTTTTGAAAAGTGTAGTATTTTTATATTAATTTTATAAGGAGAGTACTTACTTACATATCATATTCTCTGCCTAAATTAGAGAATATAAGGTTACACTTAGATTCTCTGATAATTATTATTAGCATATGAAAAATTGTTGCCATAAAATTTAAATTGTCCATAATTAGTTTTGCATTTTGTCTTGAATATTAACTTTCTACTATAAATATAATTTTTTATTAGACGTTGTGGTTAATGCTGATCAATATTTCTTTTGTTTTAATTGCATCTATCATAGTTAAGGATCTCAAATTTGAAACATCCATAAGTTTTGAACATTGTTAAAAAGAAGAAATTAAGACACATAGGTCTTATACAAACCAATTAAAGTATGCTACATTACTATAATATTTTGAATATTTATAAATTGAATAATTTATATTTTTATAAGAAACTTATTAATGGGGATTTAAGTAAAGTTATTTTGATTTTTTAAATTTATCCCCTTATTAATCTCTATTTAATAGTGGTATGAATCTTTAAAATAAATTACCATTTTTTAGCTTTTTTATATATTATACATTAAATAGCACTAGTTGTGATTGATTATGCTTGTAATTATTTGTTTAGGACTACTAAATGCAATAAATTTATGATTTTGAGATCTAACAAGATGTATGTTTGTTATCTTTTGTTAACTAGATTGTATGCATACATATTAGTTGACTATGTAGAATTTTTGAGGCAATATATACCTTAATAAGAGATAATTTATATGATAAAATGAATGTTTATTGTCAAAATATTTTTTTCATAAAGTTTGGTAACACTTTTTCATTGCATTATGAGAAAATTATCAATTATTATATAAAATATTCTTTGATTTATCAAAGAATTTACTCATATTGTTAGAATTATGATTTTATATCAATTTTCAATTATAAAGTTCATAAGTAAATTGTTATAATTTTTTCAAATAGGTAAAATAATTTGTTATGAGAATTTCTTCCTCTTATTAGAAATTTGGACTTCTCTTATATTATGACTATTACTACTTTCTATTATTTAATTACAATAGGTATATTTTATGTTATTTGTTATAGATGATTTTGAGATATATCCAAAATTTTACCCATATTTGGTGAAAATATTTCATAATAAACATGGTAAATAATTTATCTCCATTTCTTATGATAGAATAATGTTATTTGGTATCAGTAAATAATTTTTTAATTTTTGAAATATATTTTTTATTTTTATAATTGATTTTAAGTTATTTTATGAAAAAAATTTCATTTGGTTGTGATAATTCAAAATATTTACTATATAAGTCTAATGTTAAATAATTTATTTATCAAATGATTTAGACTTATATTACTTTACAATATCTTGTTAAAACAAGTCCTTTGAAATCTTTTGATATACTAAATAAATGAGAGATTAATGATTTATGATTTATATATACTTATTTCATTGTTAATGGTCTTACTAATTATATGGATACTTGTATAAAAAGTGCAATTATTGACATCTATTTGTGTATACCATTTATTATATTTTGATGAAATGCATGTATATAGTTATTGTAATTGTGTAAATAATTTCTTTCTTTCATTAATAAAATAAAATTTTAAAAATACTTCATTTTAAACTTTTTCAATTTATTCTGACATGATTGATACCTTGAGTATCTATATACCTTTTCTTATTTAAAGGTTAAGTTAAACAAAGTATTGATAAAGTCTGCTTATTTTACATTTTATTTTAAAAAAAAGCATTATCTTCATATTTGTACTTCCATATATGTTATAAGGTGTTGGTGTCACAAATTATATAATAGAATTATTCCATTCCTTTTGAAATAATTTAATTTGATTACATGAATTATTTTTCATCATTGATTTACATTTTAGAATTATATTTTTGTACAAAGTTCATAGTAAAGTTTGTTATTTGTTATATAAGATGTCCTTATTTAGATTTATTTTGATATGCTTGAGCATGTCCTAATTGAATTGATTGATTAAAAAAAAATAATTACACATCATTGTAGATTTTGGATGATCGTAGATTATTTTCTAGGAAATCATGTGAATGGATATAATATAAAAAATTTTGATTTCAGTGGGAGTACGTTGATTTTAATGATCACTTTTATGTCAAAATTATAAATGCAAGTTAGATGTAAATTGAAAGATTTCCTAGTTTTGATACGTATTTTGTATATTATTTTATTATGAAATTACTATTAAAACCTTGTGACTTATAATTTACATCATGCTTAAAATTAATTTGAGTTTTATATTATGTAACTAATTTTTATATTTTAAAAATATAAACCATTTTACATTTATAAATTCTAAAAATAATATTTTTGATGGGCTCATAGAAAATAATAGATATTATTATATTTATATAATGTTTTAAGAGATTTTTCACTCTAAATAATAGTTATGTGCATTTGAATGATTTAACAAGATCATTAAGATTATATATCATATTGAATATAAAGAATCTCTTAAATGTTCAACTATTTTTTATAGGTGATTGGTGCACAAGCAATAATGATTAATTTGAATAGTTATATAATTACTACTATGGAATATCTTGATGGTTCCTAGGTATTATATGTTTTAAACTAAGAATTATTAGTTTTGATTAAATCATAGTGATTAATATGTTATTGACAAATAGGCATATGTGAGTTTTCTAGCAAAATAAATTGTATTAATATAAATATATAGCAACCCATTCAATTAAATTATTATTTAACACATAACTTTAAATTGTGAAGCATATTGTATCTATGTGCATTTAATTAAACTTTAGAATTACTTGATTAATGGAAATTATAAATGTGTTTTAGTTGGCTTTATTGTTATAATACATTTTTTTTTGTTTTCTTTGACACATATATAAATTGTTATAAGTATCAATTTTATTTTGTGACACCTTTTATCATGGCACTTAAGTATATGTTAAATCAATATTTAGTGAGATGTATAATGATTATACTAATGAGATCTACATTTATAATTTTTGAATTTCTCATGTATTGTCTATAAATTTCACTTGCTTTTGAAGCATATGGTTAATGATTATTTGTGCATAATAATCACTGTTATATATATAAGCATGTATGCATGATTTTTAAGGTTAAAAAATAATTAATAAACTTGTTGAGAGTATGGGTGTCTTAGGATTTTTTTATGTATTTTATTAGTGGAAATATATACTCTCATATTATGTTTTGTTTTACTAGACCTTTTTTTTTATAAGAATATTTATCTAATATTTAATTAAATTGATGATCATCATAAAGTTAATTTTTCATACTTTTATATGTTTTACGTATAAATGTACCTATGAGTTGAAATTTTATACATTATAAAATTTTAAAATTGGTATTTATCTTAAGTATGACTTTAATATCAATAAGGTATGTTTCACAGAATGATACCATTAAGAAATCTCAAGAATAAGATTGAGACATACATAAAGTATATAGATTTCTCATAAAAATTAGAGAAATCATAAGGAGGACCCATAATGGAAAATAGTATGTTATAATCATATTTGATGCTATTTTCTTACTATACGACTACACAAAAATCCATTATCAATATAATCATGAGCACTTGTTATCATGGATTGGTCTTGTGTCAATAAAGGGTATAAAAATTGTCATGCTTCGATGTTAGATAATTATATTAGATGGGATTGAGAGGATGTTGTCTCTAAGGGTTAAATTGTTTTAATCGTGGTCACATAAAAATATTTAGTTAATTGGTTTGGAGTTTGTTTTTAAAATTGTATTTTGTTAAAATTTACAAAAACCTAATTAATATTGCTTAAGTGAGAAAATGTTAAAATTTTTCATTGAGTGAACTACTATTAATTGAAAATTTTGATTTAATAAATAGATTAATCAATATTTAGTCCTAATCTAAGATATGCTTAAGGCTCAATGTATGATTATAATCTAATAAGGTATAGGCTTAGTATATTTATATAAGTTAGTATAGTTTGGTGTATATAAGTTAGTATAGTTTGGTGCTTCTATAAGTTAAAGACCAATAAGCCTTTTATAGGGAGGATTATTAAGATTTTATTAATAAGGATTATCGTTTAATCTCCTATTCACTTCCAATAAATAGATTATATCCATTGAGAATAGCCAAAATAGAGAAGAGCAAAAAGGAAGACTAACTAATATAAGTTCTTTAATTTCTATTGATAATGTATGGATAATTCATCAAATACATAAATTTAATTTTATATATTGGTGTTCTAATATATCATACTTATGATCTTAGTTAAATTCTTATAATTAATAGTTAGATTTGATAATGTACCAATGTATTACTATCTCATAAAATTTTCATTCATCTTCACATTTCTATAATGAATTGAAACTTTAGGATTTTTTTCAATATTAAAAATGATAATTTATTTAACATAAATATAAAATTTTATATTCTTATTCTAAAAATGATAGGAATAACTTTAGAAAATAATAAGTGTTATTACACTTTTAAAATGCAGATAATTCTAGAGCATTATTGGATGTTGCAGCATTGCTCCAAACATAATATACATTTTGAAGTATATAAGTGAAAATAGGGTCTTAAATTTGCATAAAGTGTCACTACTAATAAATTAAAGCGTCGATTGACATGCATTATTTATTACTTTGAAATTGTTTCGATATTACATGCAAAAATATCACTTTTTTTATATGAAAGTACACTTTTCCACCTTTTGCTTACCTGCATTTGCCTTTAATACAAAGAATTATCGATCAAAACTTCCATTAGTAGTACCAGAAACATTTGCTTGACATCATTTGCTAATTATAAAGTTGAAACTTCAAGTAGCTTTTTCCACCAACAATAATGGCCAAGTAACAAGGTAGCGGTTCGATTGGCAATCATCGATCACATTAGCAATTAGCAATTTGTTAATCGTATTAATAGTTGATTATATTAATTCATTTGATTAATAGATAATATTAATTATTTATATAAAAATATTTTAAAAAAATAACTCATTATTTATTATAATTATTTATATAAAAATAATATATAAAAATATGAAAATAATTTAGTGTTACTATCCATTTTAGAGCATGTAAGTAAATGAAAATGAAAAAAAATCATGAAATATGTATTGATGCTTTATCTCTCAATAAATATGAATGGTACCCTGAGTGAAAATAGATAATCATGAAATTTGTCATGCATCGTATGTATGTATGATTATTTATTCTAATTGTTGCATAACTTACTGTTGCACTAAAATACATAAGAGAAACCCCTCTATTCCAAGAGGTAATAGCCAAGCACCTAAGGGAATAGGTTCCTAAAGAAAAGGAAAGGAAGAGAAAGAATGAGTTTTCTTAGAACTCAATGAATAAACAAAACTATTGAAAAATAAATAAAATTCAATCACAATGTATCATAAGTATTAATACCAATTCTTTGGTAGATACATCCAAAAAAGGTCAATGATTTCTTGTACCTTGTCGATAGAAAAATGATCTATTCTAAGAAATGATCTTTCTTACTAGGAAGCAAACATAAACACACATAATATTAAAACATAATTGTTATCACTTCATTCTTCCTACACCATCACACTTATTAGGAAAGATTAAATTACCAAGCCATTACATACCTATTCATAATCTCATTATCTAAACATAGTAATTCAATAACATTCTTATATGTACGATAATAGCAACACTTCTCAACTCATTTAATTTAAGATTATTAATTCAATGATAATTCAAAAAAAAATGAAAATGGAAAGTAAATAAATCCTTTTATAACTCTTATTCATTCATTCATCCTTATCCTTCCAAGTTAAACTTATCCCTCACAAACTATTATCAAATCTGGTATTTCAATTTGCAAACAATATCAATATGCTCCATCTCAACTTTCCAAAGTATTAACACAAGTCTAGCTCATTAGTTAAAAAATAAAGCAACTCATAACACAATAGTATATGTCAACACTACTTTGCCTTTTTTTATGGCCTAAAATGCACTATCAGTGTATTTATCTTAGTCATAATCACCTTTCACTAAAATTTTAATATGTTATTGCTATTTTTATGTTTAGAAAGGGTAAAAATCCCCATTTATATTCATAATTCATTTCACATAGAAGCATACAATAAGATAAAGAATTTCATTTGATTCTAAGAGCAAAATATAAAATTTAACCAAGGGAATTAATTCAAATTAAAAATTTTTATTGTGGAAGCCCTAAATCGATTTTGGAATTGATTTGGTGTAGGGGTAGTTGCTCTCTGTCATCCACTAAATTGATTTAACTTTCATAAGCTTGCTTCTAGAAGGGATGAATTGATTCTGAAATGATTCTTGGCTACAATTTTTTTGTATTTTAGACTTAATGAATCAATTCATACATGAAGGTTCCATATTTTTCCAAAAATTTACTATTCATATGCATGGAAATCCTTTTAATTCTAATATATATGTATTATAGGTTAATTCAAATGCCATTAAATACCAATTCATCATTATATCCACTTGATTTATTTTTCAATCTATGTTAAACATTCACATATAGCAATTTATCACAAATTATTCACCATTGAAGTAAAAACCCTACTTCATTCATCTAAACCATTTAGAAATAAGAAAGATTATTAGAATGTTCACTCACAAATTTGTTAAGGAGATGAGGGGTAATGAGATTGAAGATGGAACTATTCCTAAACATAAAAAATCAAGAGTTAGGGTTCAAGATTTTCAAATCCCTAATTTATTCCATAATTCTTAATCTCTCAATACCAAAATAAGAAATAGAGGTGATGAGAATAAAATGCTCACCTTACTTGAATTTGAAGATTGGAAGGTTGAAGGTGATGAAGGTTGAATCGAGAAATTGAAAGCAAATAGAGATGAATTTATGCAAGTAGAGAGGATATGAAATAGGAATTAGAGTTTAAGTGATTCGAAAAATTTGAAGGCAATTGCCCCATAAGGCAAATATGGGAAAGATCACTTGTTATCTCCTTTATGCTCTTTATCCTTCTCTAACTACTCTTAACTCTGAACCACTCTTGTTTATTCATAGACCAAGTCCTTAAAAAAATAAGCTTTATTTCCAATTATATCTTTAAATTATTTATTTTTAGACAAAATATTTTATATTTTAGTAGAAGCAATACTTCTAGTCACACTTAATTTTTAACCATTATTAATTCATTTTTTTCTCCATTGTTTCTCACAAAATTTCTATTCTTTTATTCTATCTTAATAGTTTTTTTTCTCTCATAAAATTTTATTTTAAATTCAATCATGTTAATCATTAATTATATTTCATACAACAAAAACTTCTTTGTTTTCCAGGAAGTGTGGCATTAAATAGTTATTCTTCATGCAAGAAAATTTTAAATATCAAGGGATGTAACATTTAGGCGTAAAATGACTTTTTATTGATTTTAAATAAATTAATTATTTGAAGGTGCCGAGTTCATTAACCTGTTTAAATTTATTAATTGACGATCAATCTATTGTTTATCAAATATGCAAAATAATTGTTTTGACTCAATTAATTAATTAAAAGTTGATAAAAAAAAGTTATTTCTTAAACACTTTTGGTAAATAATTTGAACCAAGGTGAGTGTTAGGATCAAATTGATACTATTGGATTTTATCTAAATTTTATTTGTTATTATTTATTGATTCTTTTCTATTATAAGTCATCTTTCTATTTAAATTAAATTTTTGTGTTGTAATTAGAATGTAATACCTTACTAAATAAGTATATTTGGAATACAAATATTTATATTTTACTAATTAAGAATTTGAGATATTAGATTAATTTGATATAAGTGCCTATATAAATTATATGAGAACTCTCATAGATATTTATGAAAGATGTAAAGATAGTAGTTAGAAAATTATGGAAGTTATGATTGAGAACTTGCACACATATTATACTATAATCTTTGATGATATAGCAAATCTTTTCTTATTCACGATTTTCCCCCTAAAGTATGGAATTTTTGCATGTTAAATTGTTCATGTGTTTTATTATGTTGTTCTAATTAATTTAATTACTTAATGCTTGTTTATTTGGTGAAGAAATATTTTTTCAACAATTGGTATTAGAGCAAATTTAGTTTTACAAGAGCAGTAATTTGAGATAGCAAAGCCTAGATGATGGTGATGGTAATAATGATGGTGGTGGTGATGATAGCACTTGATGATGAAGATGAAGATATAAAAAAATATTGTTACTTCATGAAAATGTTTATAAGATTTGATATTCTTGTAGATGAGGAGGTCATGAATAGTTTCCAATATAACTTATGACACGTGATTGAGGTGGAGCTACTTGGTAGGCAAAAAGTCATTGTAATTTGAAAAAATTGCAATAATGATGAACTTTTGTAGTTGGAGCCCCATGGTTGATTTCATTTGATAATAAATGGAACATAAAGGCTGATAAAGATTGTGGAATTTATGTCAAGGGAAAAATTGTTAGGTTTAACCTAAGTTTTAATTGTTATTAATTATTGATCATTTCTTATTATTAGTCATCTTCCTATTCAATGTAGGTTTTTGTGTTATAGTAGGATTGTGATACCTTGTTAAATAAATATTTATAAATTATAAATATTTGAATTGGTCAAAAGTTTAAAGTATAAAATAGATCTAATATGAGTGTATATGTGAATTATATGATAATCCTCATACAAGTTCATGGAAAATGTAAAAATAGTGGCTAGGAAATTATAGAGGTTATGGTTGAAAATATTCACATATATTGTTTTGTAATTTCTATTGATAAAATGAATATTTTTTTAACCGTTATTTTCCTTCTAGAATTTGATATTTTTAACATCAAATTATTCTCATATTTTATCGTACTATTTTAATTAAGTTAATTACCTAATATTTTTTTATTTGGAGGAATATATTATTCCAACAGACACAAACAGTCGTCACAGAGAGATAAACTTCGGTGGAAAAGTGCTCTCTGGAAAATTTCATTTAATGGGACCCGTGATCGTAATAGATTAACAGGAAAAAAAATAATGCTCTTCATTCATATATCCCTTTCATTGCAAATGTTATCGTTAGTTATAAAAATAAAACAAATTTTACTCTTTTCCTAACGGGCCGGTTAAATTTTTTAGAACAATTAATAATAGATATAATATGTTTGAAACGTTAATGTTCAATTCTTAATGCTTTCACTCTTATAATTAAGATTCTATTTATTTCATTGAAAAATATTTTTATATAAAATTTTATTTAATTATATACAAGTAAATGAATGGTGTATTAATTATATATTGATTAAAAATTATAATATTTAAAATTATGATAATAAAGGAAAATAAAAATTTTGATATAAAATATTATTCATATATAACATTAAATATTTTATTATTATTTTAATATTTTGTAATTATAGTAATAAGAAATGTTTTTTAATCAAAATTTGAGAATACGGCAAGCTTGACGTGTACAACAACAAATTCATGTCGCCGAGTTCGATCTTCCCGGCACGTGTTTTGTTGATTTGAAGAGTCCTGCGTGCAACAGGTTCAACAACTACGATCAAGACTATTTGGGGCAGTTTTTTTGTTAAAAAAAAAAAAATACCATCACATAAGAATTTCAAGAGGTTTTGACTATCGTGTGTACAAGTATTTTTTTAACATTAATTACAGAAGTTGAAATAGAATTTAACAATAGAAAAATAGGACTAATTCTGAGATAAGAAATCCTAATTATTTGCCAAGAGTGATACTTTAATGATTTTGCAATTTTAATCCTT
This sequence comes from Sindora glabra, assembly GCA_020226215.1. Taxonomy (NCBI): domain Eukaryota; kingdom Viridiplantae; phylum Streptophyta; class Magnoliopsida; order Fabales; family Fabaceae; genus Sindora; species Sindora glabra. The sequence goes on from CM035228.1 coordinate 22,831,762, forward strand.
GAAATTGCGTTAATTGATTTCTAAATTGAGATCGTCCTATATATTAATTAATTTTGGAAGTCAATATTTGTACAAGTTGGGAACAATAATAGAGAAAGTAAAAGAATTTGAAGTTCCTTTCGAGATAACTTACGTGTGCAAGTTAGTTCGTATGACTATGATTATTCTATAGGTTATGTTCTTTTTGTGAAAAGGATTTGTAAGATTCAACTTGTGATATAATTATTTTCAAAATTTAATAATATCATTGTCTGCAATAGCTACCGCAGCTTCATTAATATCTCCTTCGAAATCATTAAAATGTGGATGTTAATTAGCTCCCCAATTTGACAAGGTATTTCATACTAATGGATTCCCACGTGAACTTTGAAAGTTATTTTCCCCTTTTTCCTTTTTAGCGATGGAATTTGAGTTCCTAGCTGATCTCTCACTCCTTTTTTTATGAGGATAAGGTACACAAAAATTAATTTTAAATCAACGGAAGTCAATATCTGATTTAATTATCTCAATAGTAAGAAAAATTTATTTGGTAGAAAATAAGAAATAAATGAATTATTTAATTGATTATTATTTAATGAATTAGAAAAAATAAAATTTTTCAAAAAGTCTCACTTCTCAGGAAATATATAAAGTTATTTATCTACATTTCTTTTAAGTAAATTTTACTTCTTCTACTATTTATGAATATAATAATAAAATTATTTTTATTAAATTTAATTAATAATAATTAAAATTTATTAATTTATATTATAATGATATTGGGAATATATAATAATTATTTTATTAATATTTTCTAAAATATTTAAAGTTGAATTAAATAAAATATAAAAATTAATTTTTAAGAAATGTACTTTCTACGAAGTATTGTAGGAAGTATATCTATTAACTAAACAATTTTAACCAATTTTCAAAAAATTATATAAAAAATTATTTTTATATAATTGATTTTTTTATAAAAAAATTACTTCGTATAAAAATTAAACCACTTCTAGAAGATCCTTTCGTTTGAATGGAAGAGAAAGATTTTTTTAAAAATTTTTTTACGTGATTCATTGAATTCTTAGCTGATCTCTCATTGGTCTTTAATGGGCACAAATCAAACAAAAATCAATTTTAAACCTGGGAAAAATCATCCTCGTATTATGAGTTTTTGTATTTATATATTAATAGGCACTCAATCAAATGGAAGGAGAAATAGGATGATAGTGAAGAGATTTAAACCTATATATTTTTATGCATATCAATGGTGGGTTAGCGTTGGATTCAAAAATTTTAGTTCATGAAAATAGTATACATATAATTTTAAATCATTATCAAAAAACTAAATATTAAGCAAAATTTTATTATTATTTTTGTTTTAAATATCTCATTTGTAAGTATTAGTACTTGTAATTAGATAAATTTTAAATATTTTTTCTTTTCTTTAAAATAAAATTTTTCTTTTTTTAATTTACACAAAAATATGAGACAATAATTATAATGAGCATATATATATAATTGTGTGTGTGTGTGTTTTTTTATTTTTGTTTGTGGGTGCAATTCCAGTCATAGATCCACCCCTGCCTTCCCAGATAGTAAATATTGCCTTCCCAGATAGTAAAGATACCAATAGAACATCATTTATCTCATTTAATCTGAAGGAGTAAGGGAAATTTTTTTTCATATATTTTTAATTTATATGGAAAATGAAAATGAAATAAAAAAATACTATTCTTGCTTATTGTAGTTCCTTAAACAAGGATTTTTATTCAAATTATGATGTTTGTGTTGATTATAATTATTTTATTTAAATAGAATATATAATTAGTTTAATTTTCATAATCTAAAAAAAATGTTAGTACAAACCTCTAATCAACTTTAATTAAATTTTATTCGTTATTAAAATACGCAGACAGTAGACTAAGTTAGACTAAGTTAAATTCAAGGGTCATGTTTTACCCTGTAACGTATGGTGTGAAACAGAATTCGTTAGCTGTGGTGTGGATCCGATGGACCGAGCCGCCCAAGGCATCTACGTGTAAGTTTGCATGAAAATGTCAAATAGTAAAAATCAACAAAGACGCAGACTTTATGGTCATTTCACCCAATAGAATAAGAAGGCCAGGCAAACAAGCCATAGATTGTTTTCTACCTCTCAGCTCAAATCAAAAAGGGGTTTTTTTTCTAGAGGCAATGATACGATTTCACCTCTTGAAAAATCGATTATTTTAATATTAAGTTATTATATTCAAATTTCAAAATAAATAAATTAAAATTAAAAATATAAATTTTAATATTTTAAATATAATTTAATAATAAAAATATTCTACCCTAAAAGCAAGTAATATACCGTAACATGACCTTTTTCCAAATAAACAAAGTCAGTTTCTTCTCTGGTTTTTTTTTCCTGCAGAGAGAGAGAGAGAGAGAAGGGGGCATGAGAGAGAAAGTGCAGAGAGCTGGAAAAGAAAAAGAGCCTTTGTCTTTTGTTTCTTTGTATTGAATTCTGGTCCTCTCTTCTCTCTCTTTATATCCTTTCTTTCTCTCCTCAGCAATAGTTATAACTCCCCCGATTCACATCCGTTTACAACCGACTCTCTCTTCCTATTTTTCTCCGCGGAGAAAGGAAATGCTTTTAAGTGATGCAAACAGAAGGCGGTTTTGCCATTAATAATTAACCGGAGCTCATATCTCGAGAAGAAGAGAAAGAGACAAAGCTTTTAGGTTCAACTTTCATGGCGTCCGGCAATAATTATAAGAACACCAGCAACTACCAAACAACAACTCAACTGGAACCACTCCATCTTCACCATCACCATCATCATCAACAACAACAGCAGCAGCAGCAGCAGCATCATATTCAGGAACACCAAATCTCTTTTGGAGTGATGCAATCTTCTTCATCGGCTCCAATCCCCGGAAACTACCTGTGAGTTAATTATATCTATCAGTCACTCTACTCTCTTTCTGCAGCTCCTTTCGGCTCAGTTTATGACTGGAAAAAACCTTTGCTTATATGTGCATGTTTTTAAATTTTTTTTTTTGTGATTATAACTATATTTTTATTTTTGTGTCAGCGGAAGTAAGGAATCCGGAGCTTATGATCTAGGTGAATTAGATCAAGCCCTTTTTCTTTATCTTGATGGACAAGCAGATCAGTCCAGTTCAGTTCATGACCAAAGACGTGAGCTGATCTCTCTCTCCCTCCCCCCCCCCCCTCCTCTCTCTCTCTCTCTCTATTTATATATATATATATATAAAACTCTCTCACTCACACAAACACATCAAAATTACATTTTTCTTCAATCTTTATTCTTTAAATTCAGAAAGAATAATCAAGAGAAGAATTATAATTTGTCTATCCTCTTGGTTTTCAATCCTACTTAGGAGATTCCCTAAGCTAGCGACGGCTTGTTTGGGTCGCAGGAAAAGCATGTTCCCCACAGCAGATTCATATCTGCAGCCTAGTACTTCTTTTGACCGGATCCTCCTTGCAGAAAACCGAAAAATAAAAAAAGAAAAGGAGAAAGTAAACTTTATTTATTTATTTATTTATTTATTTATTTGAACATGTAACAAACTGGGCATCATGGTTTCCTTGCAAATTTTTACGTTGTACAGAAAAAGAACACTAATAATAGGGTATGGGTTCTCTGCCTTTACTTTCCTCACTTTTTCATTCGGGATGGCTCAGCCAGAAATGCATGCCAATTTATTCAACCTTTCATCTCTTGTTCTTCGCTTGGGTCTCCAGCTGCCATCATTGCATCTCTTGAAAAATCCACCTCTCTTTTCAATTCTTACACTCCACTTTCTATGTCATTGGAAGTTTGGAACTAAATAACTAGCTAGATACATCTTATATGTAACTTTATGTGGCTGATTTAATGTGTGTCTCAGCAGATCAAAACTCATCATCAACTGTGAGCCCTCCAACTCTCAACATTTTCCCTTCGCAGCCAATGCATGTTGAGCCTCCTTCATCTTCCAAGGTATATAATAATTATTATTCTTCCACTTTCATTTATTATTTTACAATAATTAGCTGACTTCATTCCTTTATATAGTTGCTAGTGATTATTTAATTGGTGATTACCCACTTTATGGGTTTTTCTTTGTATTTGGTAGGCTAGCTTGGAACTAGCCTCTCCTCAAAAAGGTGGTTCCAAGAGAAAATCGGAGCCGCCTCCTATGGAGTTGGCCAACCCACAAAACGAAGCTGTTTCTGCACCTGAACCACCACCCAAAACCGGCAAGGTAATGGTATAAATTCATAATAATCTAAGGCTCCATTTCTTATCCTTTTAAACGAATGAAAAAGTACTATATATTTTTTTATTTTATGACTAAAAAGAAAAAAATGATCTTTGGAATTATGATAAAGAAAAAAATAACTTTTTTTAATTAAAAAAGTTGTCTTGAATTCATTATATTTAATATTGAACATGTTAATTATTTTCCATCATATTGATAGTTTATAATTATATTGTTACAAAAAAATATTTTCTGTTAAATTATATGGAGATAAGTTATCTAAATCAGTTATATGATAAATATCATTTAAAGTGAATAGATTGTTAGCAAAGCATCTCTGAAACCTGAAAAACATCTTAATTATAAGTTGCTATATTTTTGTAAAACTAATATAGTAATATACTCCGGCCTGCATGTGCTGAGCAGCGGGAGAACCATCGTAAGGGTCTAACGTCGAGTTCAGAACAGGAAGGACCAAAAACACCTGATCCGAAGGTTGCTCCAAATTAAATTTCTATTTTTCCCCCTTATTTTCAAGTTGTGACTTTGACCTTAATTTCTTCTCTTTATATGATTTTTTTTTTGGGATAACAACTATTGTTGAAAATGTGCAAAACAATTTCTCGCGCAGACACTAAGAAGACTTGCTCAGAATAGAGAAGCAGCTAGGAAAAGCAGGCTGAGGAAAAAGGTGGATCTCCAGAAAATAATCTTATTATGATTGTATTGTGCTTCACACTGACATTTGGGCATGACTTTTCAAAGATGGATAATTTATGAGCTCTGGTAGCGCTGCCTAACTGGTACATATACTCATTTATTTGTTGGTTTTTTTTTTTTTAATTATCTTTCAGGCATATGTGCAGCAGCTAGAGTCCAGTAGGATCAGGCTTAATCAGCTGGAACAGGAGCTACAGCGTGGTAGAGCTCAAGTAAGTATACATATAGCCTCTTACGACTTGCTGCTGCTATAAATGAACATTAAAAATAACATCCGAAATTGGATTAAGAATGCAAATCAAGGCTGCATTAAATATAAAAGAATAAAATAAATTTAGAAAGCTCAATTCAATAGAAATAAAAAATTTAAAATTTAGTTTGAATCTCATTTTTAGTATGCATTTTTTAATGAACATTACAGTGATAAAGTTTTAACTTGAAATACTGCTAGTCTGCTAGCACTGGCAATAATTAGACATGTTCTATTCAGGGCATTCTTTTCGGCGGAGGTGCACTATTAGGTGGAGAGCAAGGCCTTCCTGTCGCCATGACTAGCATTAGCTCAGGTCTTCTCACCATATCTATGAAATTTCTATTTCTATATATCCACTGTCCTTTATGATGTACAAGTTTGTCAGAAGTGCTAGCAATACTCACATTAATTCATTCAGTCTCTCTCACACATTTGTCAAAATATAAACAGAAGGGACAGTGCATAAATTAGTCAATTTAAATGAGACTGTTAGATGTAAAATAACTAACATTTGTCAAACATGAACAAATGGGAAAATACATAGATATAAAATAAGTAACATTTGTCAAATATGAACAAATGGGCAGTGCATAAATTAGTCAATTTTAATGAGATTTTGTTAGGTGTAGAATAAGTAACACTGGGTAAATGGAATTAGTTTATGATTAGCATTTTGTGTAAAATATATCAAACAAAATAGAAAATGATTTGTATCTCCCCAATTTCTTATTTATCAATTTCCTTCGATTTCAAATATATAAAAACTTAATCTTCTAGTTTAGAATTATAAGTAGCGTGATTCAAGTCGGAGTTTATACACGTCAGAATCTGCATAAGCGCGGCCGATTTAAATCAGGAAGTGGCATGTGTATATGTTGTTTGAATTGATAGTTTGCAAGAGAAAAAAAAAATTCCAGATATCATTACTCGGTAATATTCACGTTTGTGTTCGTGTCTGTACGTCAATTAATTAATTTCAGAAGCTGCTATGTTCGACATGGAGTACGCAAGATGGCAAGAGGAACAGCATCGGCTTGTGTGCGAGCTAAGAGCAGCAAGTCAAGAGCACCTTGGCGAGAACGAGCTACGGCTGTTTGTTGACAATTATTTGGCGCATTATGACCAGCTGATCAACCTCAAGAGCATACTGGCAAGAACAGACGTATTTCACCTTGTTTGGGGCTTGTGGAAGACCCCAGCCGAACGCTTCTTCATGTGGATCGGTGGGTTCAGGCCATCTGAGATCATTAAGGTACCATACAAATTAATGCAACTGAAACCCTTAGTTGACAACAAGATGACAAAATGACAACCTAGAAAATGTATTCATGAGAGGAGGAGTTCTATGTCAAGGACAAGAAACCTGTTAGGTTGAGACACCTTGCCAAAATAATGATACATGCTTCTAGCTAGTAACAGAATTTAAAATGCTGTTGGATTGATGAAAATTGTAATAGAGGGGGGGGGGGACGATACAAGAAAATAAATCTAAACATGTAATACAATCACTCAAAACAAGTGAAAAAATTATATCACTTGCAGCATTTTTAAAAACTCATTTTTTTCATCGCACAAGAAAAACAATTTGAGCGAAGTAAGTTGGATCAATTTAATTCAATTATCTTCAAAGAGAAAGCGTTATGAGATTCTGAATGATAAGTAGTGAAAGTAGTATTATTCGGGTTTTACTTTTTTCCTTTTTCTATTTCATTTTTTTTAATTTATGGAATTGTAGGTTATAAGGGGAGGGATCGGGTGGGGTATACAGAAAAGATCGATAGAAATTCTACTTGGGTGAATATTTCTTAGTGGATGACGAAAGGTATGGTGAAGATTTCCGGTAATGGGTAGAGTTAGGCTGTGATCTCATAAAGCCATACCTTTCACTCCAAATATTTGTGGTTCCAACTTCAAATTGAGAGACCAAGGAGAAAGAGAGTTGTACGTACGGCTCTCTCTATCTCCCAATGTCTTCTTCCACCATATTGATTGTCGTCCCATACCCATATCTTACTTTGTACTCTAGCTAATCAGTAAACAACCTTCTCTTGCCTATAAAATTCTGTTGGGAAAATTCACGATGGGAAAGTGCATATAATTCAAGATTAAAAAAAGGGTAAATTAAAGGACAAAAAAATATGTTTAATTGTTCGACCGTCTAATGATTTGAGTAATATATTGAAAATATAATTGCTTAATAGGGAGAGATTTGAGTAATATATTAAAAATATTAGGTTTAAATTTTCTCAGGATCACCAAAAAAATTAATTAATATGTTTAAACTTCATTCATGGTTTTTAGATTATTCTTAGTCAAATTGAGCCTCTAACGGAGCAGCAAATACTGGGTGTTTGTGCGCTGCAACAATCAACGCAAGAAGCTGAAGAAGCACTCTCCCAGGGGCTTGAAGCTCTGAATCACTCTCTTTCAAGCACCTTACAGGCAGATTCTTTGAGCTTTCATGCCAACATGGGAAACTACATGGGACAAATGGTTGTGGCCATGAACAAGCTCTCCACTGTCGAAGGTTTCTTGAGACAGGTAAGTAACAGGACTCACTTTGACTTAATGCACCCTTATAGTAAAATTTAAGTTGGTACACATAAAGTTCATCACTGCATGTTAAATTTGGTAACCATAAAATTTAGCTATGATATATAGATGCTATTTATTAGGTGCATTATATTTCAATCCTACATGAAGTATGGTTTAGAAATTTAAATATATTTGATGAGTAAACAGAGAATAGGTATAGATCTTACTATAATAAATTTCATGGCAGTAAATTTTTCTACCTGCTTTGTGTTTATCTCTATGTTCATAAAGTAAAAATATATTTATTTACCCGAGGAATATAATAATTTTTTTCCTAGTTTATGTATATTTTTTTTATAAGTGCAAGTGAGAAAATGTGTGAGAAATACGTTACGGGTTTATGAACAGTATTTTTTTCTTGAACTGTAATAATCTAAACTAGTTTAGATTGTGGTCCCTAAGTTCTTGTTTCCACAAGTGACAAGGTGTGGGGTCGGGTAGGAAGAAGAATCTCTTCCTATTTGGGTGGGGATACCTACCCCAGCTCATGAACTAAATCATGCGATGCATGTACAACTTTCATGAGGTGTGTGAGGTGGATGTATGGAATCTACAAACTTAGATTATATAATCATTAGATCTTTTATTATATTTATAATTACTATATAATTGGAAATTATATAATTATTTAAAAAAATTACAAATCACTTAAAAAAATTATAAAATTTTATGTTTTAATCTTAATATATCAATGTAAAATCTAATAATTATGATTTACACTTCTTACTATTACATAAAAATAAGATTCTCATTTAATATGGCCTCCAACAAATCACTCAAACTTCTAATTCTTAAACTACATCTAATAACTTAATTTGCAGATTCCTTCGATAAAATATAGTAAAGCTAGGGTTGGTTATCTGTAGCTATCTTTAATAATGATTAGTTAATGCATACCCACAATTAATAATCTTCTTAAATAGTATGTGTATACAGACCAAAAGTTATTGGAAACTTATCTTCTAGTTTTGGATATCATATTGTTAGGGATTAAAATCTAAGAGCCGTTTAGATATGGGCTAATTTTAAAAAAATCATTTAAAAAAAACACTATGTTTGAATGTCCACGTTCTTTCAAAGCTTAAGCCCTAAACAAATTGTTAATCTGGGTTAACTCTAGAAGGTAGGAAATAGAACTTATATAGCCCTTGCAAGGGAGTCAATGTTTTCGGTTCTACTGTAAAACTGAAATTTTAATACTTCTTCCACTTATATCTTGACAAATAAATTGTTTTGACAATATAATTAAATGGTTCCTAAAATTTAAGGAGTAATTTGCTTATTTATCAAAATACAAGTAGAAATAATGTTAAAATTCTTAATACTACAGCAATTTTCCTTGCAAGAGTTGAAAATCTTTAAAATGTGCACCAAACAAAAGAGCAAATTTAAAATAAAAGTTTAACTAAAATAACTTTAATTCATTTATTTTAATAAAAAATATGTTTATAAAATATAGTTATAAAATGTTTAAATGGAGGGAAGTATTTTATTTTTTTAATGTTAAATATAAAGAATTTGAGAAAAGTAACTTTCTCTATTTTAAAAATAAATTTACTTTCTTTTATTATTATGATTTTAAAATTATTTTTTATTATCAATATAAGTGATTTATCAATAAATTTTTTATAAAAAATATTTTCTAATAAAATAAACGGGCTTAAATTAAGAATCATTTTCTGAAAGCTCATTCAAAGTTGCAGTGATAATTACCATGGACGGAACTTCTGTAGACTTTTCTATTTCGAATAAGAAAAACTAAGTACGTAGAGAATATAATGAACGAGTTGAATTACTAGCTAGATTCCTGGGACGAGGACGAGGACGAACAGTTTTGTCTTCTAAAAATTTTATTATTTTATTTTTACTTATAGTAATTTTAAATATAAGTGGCATATTCTTCTTCATTGATATATATATATATATATATATATATATATATATATATATATATATATATATATGAAAGATGCTTTTCCACAAATCAAACAAGTCTAACTCAAAAAACCATTTTATGAAAGCTCATTCAAAGGAGCACTGATAATTTCCATGGACTTAACTTCTGTAGACTTTTCTATTTCAAAGAAGAAAAACTTCCTACATAGAGAAAATTATGATATGAGTTTAATTAGTACCCGATTCCAGTGTCGACGGGGACAAGGACGAAAAGGTCTATCCTCTAAAAAATTTAAAATATTTATTTATAGAAATTTTAAATTGATTTCGTTAAAAATCTAAAATACATACATACATATATATATATATCCCGGATTTTAACTTCACTGTTGCTAGATTGTATATTAAAATGGAAAAAAATTAGATGAAATTCCATGATTATTTGCTATGAAATTTTTAATTATAATTTTATATGTATGTTATTTTTTCAACTTATCACTAATAATTATAACTTAATACGTATAATTATTAATTAATAACTCAATTAGTTAGAAACAAATGTACTAGATGACCGATTACGTATTTCGAGCAACCACTGAACTTCTTTGTGCTTAATAATCTTCGAGTCTTATTATAATTAAAAATTTTACAACAAACATTTTATATCTTCACTTAAATTTTTTCCTTTTAAAATAGCACAATTGATCTCTCTCTCTCTCTCACACACACACATATTCTCCCAATAATTAAACATATACCCAATTCTCTCTCTCTCTCTCTCTCTCTCTCTCACACACACACACACATATATATTCTCCCAATTCTCTCTCTCTCTCTCTCTCACACACACACACACATATATATTCTCCCAATTCTCTCTCTCTCTCTCTCTCACACACACACACACACACACACATATTCTCCCAATAATTAAACACACACACACACACACACACACACACATATTCTCCCAATAATTAAACATATACCCAATTCTCTCGTATTTAAGTTCAAATGATTAGTAACACACACATATATATATTCTCCCAATAATTAAACATATACCCAATTCTCTCGTATTTAAGTTCAAATGATTAGTAAATCAGTGTAACTCTTTAATTTCATGGCTGGAAGCCATCGTTTAGTACCAAAATCAGAGGTGCGTCCTTGATCATGTGCACATGATATCACCATGGGCGGTTCAGTGGTCCTTCATATAATCTTCACATCAATCCAAAGGATATCTCTAGAGCCCCATATCTCCATGATGTCATGCTTTTAGCCGTTTAACTTGAAGACACCACATAAAGACCCTTCTCCATTACTTCCCTTTTGACCATTTCTTGAAACAAAATGGCTCACAACTTAAATGCCCAACTACATACTAATAATTGATAGTACTAAATACACTCATAACAACAACAATCTACTATGATACAATAATTTATTAAAAACAAGTGAACATAGAATCTCCTTAGGTACATTAACAATAATAATTTCCAGCAGTAAACTCCCAACACACTATTTAAGTTCATCATCACTAGTAGTAGTTAAAGTGAGTATATAATAGAAATCACAATGATGGTATAATTGAATATTAGGAGGGGAAAGGAAGGAAAACCATAAGAGAAATTGTTGGTATAAAAGGAAAGAAGGATAAGGAAGACGTCATTTTATTCAGTTGAATGTTTAAAAAATCTTTCAAAAACTAGAGAATTGGAAAAGCATAAAAATACTAATATGAGAGAATGTTAGAGGATTAATCATAACATCTCATTCTCTTTCTTGTTTCTAAAAACTCTTAAATAGAAGAAATGTTGTATACTCTTTCATCTCTCCATTCTTACCATTCCCATATCATTAAAGTTGTTTCTACCTAAACCTTGCATTTAGTCTATATAAGACATTTACTATGTGAACATGTTCAATTTAAGACATCCTAAAGGAGATCCCATTCCCATTGAATGTGTCATTAAGTAAGGCAAAATGTTCTAAATTTCATTGTGTAATTGTTTTACGGTAACTAGGATGGTTCACCAACTATGATTTATTTCTTTGGTTACTAAAGGATATTACAAGTCAACGTAGACTAAATCCCTTTTAATCTAGTCTAATAAATAACCAATATCTGGTCAAGAAAAAAACAGAGAAGTTCTTATGCAGACAAGATTAATCATAATGATTATGAAGTCAAGAACACGTAAGTTTTCTTAATCCATAAGCTCAATCCCTCGGGCGTTCATATAATTTGACCAATTTGTTGTATTTTTGCTAGTATATCTAGCCAAAAGTTGACTAGAAATCCCCCCATTATATATGGTCTAGAATTAATTCCATCCTTGTTGTTGATGTTTCTCTTTTTCAATCGTGGAAACTTATGGTTGACAATATTGTCATCATGTTGAACAAAACTGATCAATTTTGACAATGTTATATTACGTAGAAAACAAGTTTTACGGTCCCGTTAAAAATCATTCTCTGCCTTGAAAGCCAACAAAACCAGTTGCCCACGTTGTATTTAATTATCCCCAAACTTTGACCATAGATACATCAAAAGTCAGAAGTCATTTGTTGGAGGTTACTCAATCTTCTTTCTTATTCCAAGGTTGAACCGACCGTTTTAATAATCCCTCTAAACCCTACCTAACCTTTATTGCGTCTGTTTAGAGAGTTAGAGACTGGGATTATATTTGAATGACGAGCCGGAGTTTATGGTTAATCTTTCAAAATTTTCCCCTTTCAATTATTTGTACTCCTTTAGTTTAAAAGATATAAGAGGATTTTTTTAAATATTTAAATAATTAAAAGAAAATTTATAATTTAATTTTTATTCTTTTTTCTTTGATTATCTAATCTTCTCTTCGTTTACTAATTCTCAAACAATCATTAGAATCGGGAGCATAATACTATATATTATTTTGTGTGACATTGATTTTAATAAGTAAAACTACCCGGAAAAAGAGAGGTATGTGTATTAGATATATATATATATATATATATATATATATATATATATATATATATATATATATATATATATATATAGGTGAATTTCATTATGTTCCAAGTGTTTCAAAATTTAAATGATGTATCAATTTTATAACTTATTAAATTAAAATTATTTAATCACATTCATTAAAAGAATAGATAGTTATAATTGAATAATTTTAATCAAATAAATCCTTCTGCTTGTTCCTATGAAATTTACTTTTCTTCACTTTTGTTCTTATTAAATATTTTGTATCAATTTTATTTTTATGAAATACTAATTTATCCAATTCTATTCTTAAAGAAACAAAATTAAGCAAATTAATTAATCTTCATATAAATTCTAACAAGGACAAAAGTTAAAAATATAATATTTTATAGGAATAAAATTAATACAAAATATTTCACAAAAATGAAAATGAGAAAAAATAAATTATGCAAGGATAAAAGATAAAAGATAAGATTTATTCAATTTTCAATAGTTTCAAAATTTGTCATGTTATTGAAAATTTGAAATTTAAGAATACCACAACAAATACTATTTATAATTTTAAATTATGGTTACAATAACAATTTGTGGTTAATAAAATCAGGAATCAATATCAAAAATATGTTTCAAATCGTGAGAAGTTGTAATTATAGAACTACAATAATAGCGTTATGATTGTGTTTAACATAAGCTCTGTTTCGTATAAGTAACTAATAAATTAATTAATAATTGATAAATTAGTTAATAATTGATAAGTTAACTTATAACTATAATTTATAGTTAATAGCTAATAATTGATAAGTCAATTAAAATATTTTATAAAATTAGTTATCAAACAAGTTGGAATTATAAAATGACATAAAATAATATATTAATAAAAATAGATAATTCATATTTATCTACAAATTAAATTATATTAATATAATTAAGAAGTTTAAAATAAAAATATAATATTTAATATTTAATTAATTATATTTTTAAACTTATATATTTATTCACTTACATAGTTTTTATTTTATTATTTATAATAAAATTATAATTATTTAAAATATAATTAATTATATTTTATCATATTATTTATTTATATATATTTTTATACATTTATAATTTAAAATTAGGATATAATTATATTAAAATTAAATTAATTATATTTTATAAAAATATTTAGATTTATAATATAAAGGGTATAGGTTGTAAATTAATAAAAAATAAGAAAATTTTGAAATAAATTTAAAGAGATAATAACTTATAAATTATAAATTATTCTAAATAATTTATTAAACTAAAGTTTATTTTTTTAATAAATTAATATAAGAAATACCTCTATAATAAGTTATTTTTTTAATAAGTTTATAACTAATTAATCAAATTAATAAATTATGAATTCATGATATTATGATATTTAGTACGAAGGCACATTTTTTTTTAATTCATAATCGTGGGTGTGAGTTATTATTTCCAGCTAAAGCTGCGTGCATGTGAGGGTACATGAGTAGTTGTGTGTTTGAAATACCTTTTTTGACTGAGTTATTTTGCTTTGAAAATTTTTACAGGCAGATAATCTGAGGCAGCAAACATTTCAACGACTGAATCAGATCCTAACGACACGTCAGGCTGCGAGGTGTCTGGTGGCAATTGGTGAGTACTATCATCGTCTTCGAGCTCTGAGCTCTCTGTGGATGGCACGCCCTCGACCTGAATGACCGGACTCCATGCTGCGTGCGTATGTACAATTATATATGAATTAAGATGTTCAGTCAGCTGGGTGCCACCTTCCCTTGCAACTGAAGCCCTGTATATATAGACATCGACAGATCATATCTAATATGAGAGTTCAAATTAGTAACCGTTTCAGTTGTTTCTGTCATCCTTTCTCTTGTGCTGCGTGGAAAGAATTAGAAAAATGAAAAGGAAGAGAAGGTTACGTCTTTGTTTAAGAGTAATTTTAATCAAAGAGGGGAAGAAATTTGGGGTTTAATTAGTCTCTGAGAACTTCTCTAAACTCCTTCGGCACGCTTCATTATTTATTATTTTATTTTCGTTTATGACTTCTATAAAAAAAAGTTTCATAAACTGGCCCCTTATTAGAAAGGTACGAAAGTTTTTAATTTAAATGGTAAAATTGATATTTCTAAAAAAATTTATATTTTTAATTATATTCAGAATTTAATCTTTAATTCTTACATAAGTAAATTCAGTAATTTAATTACTCTTTCTATTTATAAAAAAAAATATAAAAGTATCTAAGTGCAAACAAATAAACAATTAAATAAGGATAAGAGAGATTCTTTCTCAACCATTTATTTTTCAACATATTCTACTTTCTATTCTCTTTTATTGCCTTTCATTTCCTCCGTCTGTAGACTTTTGAATATATTATTATCATATATTTAGGAGTTACGACAGAAAGAGAGAATAAATTGCAAGGTATAGATGAGGATAAATGATTTGGAGAAAATTTTACTTCCCCTTATATAAATGTTTAGAATATCCTTTAAAAATTTCCTAATTAAAGGAATATAAAATAATAAATAATATAAAATATTAAAAAAAACTTTAATAAATTAATCATAAATTTTCGATCTCACCCCTTCCTTCGTAAAAACTCTCAAATAAAAAAGAATATTATGAAATAATCTTCCTTTCACTTTTCTTTCTATTTTCTCTCATCCAAATATGGCATCAATATATTTACCCAGCACTAATTCAAAAATTACTTAAAAAGATGGTTAAGGGTATAAAACAAACAAATTGAATATTGCTATGCAAATTTTAATCCATGAAAATCTATTCATATAAATCCAAAAAAAAAAGAAAGTAAATTTTAAGTAATTTGATTTGTTAAAATTTGCTGACCAAACTGGTCTGATCCATGGACCATAATTCATTTTGCAGGTTTATAGTAAATGTGTATAATAAACAGTCAATAAAGGTAAAATAAGAATTATATATGATAGACCATAAAAATGGTTAAACATAATAAATTTGTAAGTGTGGTCCCGAAAGAGTATATTAAAACTTACGGCATTCGTGTTGTTTGGTTCCACGGTAACCAAGCTTCTCTACGAAATTTAATTTTTTAGGAAGTAAAATTTTTAAAAAATATTTTTCAAATAATGCTCAAAATTATTTAATTTATAATAATAAATAAAAATGTTTTTAATTGTTTTATTCAAAAGAATTAAATAAATAATTTTTTATTTTATGAAAAATAATTTTTTTAAAAAAATTTTACTTCCTCTGTTAATTAATGGAAACCAAAAAATTTGCACACCTTTTACTTTAAAAAAAGTTGCACTCTACAAATAAGCTTGGTCCAACCTGATACCTACCTGAAAATCGCTCCTCGAATCGTAAACGATTTGGCATCTATTTGTGACTGGAAAAGAATAAGATGACTGATATAAATTGCTATCGGTGGAGTTTTCGTAGGAGCTACGTTTCAAAACTCGGGTCATTAGAAGACAAAATCCTTGCTGTGAACTTACAACTCCATCTACCTACATGCGTGCATATGCATTTTAAACCTGTTTCTTATCTAAGCTGGCGATTCTTCTTTTTTCTCTTCCTATTAAATCGATTTGGGGTAAGTCATAAGTGTGTTATAAAGTCGGTCTTAGCTATCTAGGTAGCTCCTTTGCCTACAATAAGAAAACATAAAGCCAATTGAAAGAAAATATGTATATATTGCCCCTCAAATTATGAGCTCTAGAATTTTATTTTCAAAAACAGATTAAAATTTGAAAGTTGAAATATTGAAAAAAAAATATATATATATATATATATATATATATATATATATATATATATATATATATATATATATATATATATATATACGAAAAGCACTATGGTTAACCATATATTTTGCCAGCAACCTGAAGTAGTCTTCATCATGCATGTATTTTATTTTCTTTCCTGTACATTTTTTAAATCTATCAAATCCTGTGTGCTCATGATCCATTTGATCATCGATGGGTATTTCTAGAAGTTTCATTAAGGTACTTCTTGGAAATTTAGGAGTAAAAGCATCTGCACATATATATATATATATATAGTTGGAATCAGCCATTTGTTTTCTTCGTCCCATGCGCTGCTGTTGGATTGATGGCAAAGGGTAAAAACTGTGGAAAATAAATATAGTAGTTGGATTCATGGCAAAAACTGTTGTAAAAACTGTGGAAAATAAATATAGTAGTTGATATTACTAAAAGAGTCAAAGATATATCAGGTTTCTAAGTATTCGGTGATGTTCATGTACTGTGTTTTGGAACATAAGGGAATGGTTTGACAAATGAACAACTCTGACTAGGACAGTAAATCAGAAAAGGATGTGCTATACCAAAAAAAAGAAAAAAAGGAAAAAAAAAAAGAAGAGAAAAGGATGTGTCAGGTGTCTCACTGAATTGTACATAAATCAATGTGTAATTAATGGCTAACAAGTGTTCGGAGCATTGTATATATCACCATCTAGTGTGGTCCTAGCCAGCAAGGGATGAATATTGATCACTCCTTATGATCAATGTTAAGGCCATCTGGTCAGGAGTTTGAATTAAATCATATTTACAAATTCTAAGAAGCTTAATTTCCTAGTATCATCCAACAAATGGCGGTTGATCGGGTTACCGTGCATGTACAAAGTCTTCCTTAATACTTTGAAATATTTGCAGCACAGTGAAAACGTCATAATGAGAATCAAGTGATGGTTATTATACGGTATACGCTGCTACCTTGCCCTCAGTTCGGCCCTTCTGCGGAGCCAAAACACAACACCACTGGGGAGAGCGAAAGAGAGATAAATATTATTTTTTTAATTAAAACAGTGAATCTTAATAAAAAATTTGTAGATTTTAGAATTGAAGATCATCTCTACTCTTTTAACTAAGAAAACTTAGACAAAAATGAAATTGAAAATTTTAAATCCACACCATTCATTTAATATTAATTTTTTGAAAAAAATTAAGTCAGTGTTATTTGTTGCAATTTATTACAATGAGACATCACATGCTCACTTTCTTTTATTTAAATTCACCCATGAATTGTAATTTATCAAAAAATTCAAAAGACAAAACGACACACTGAAAGTGTATCTTGAGAAGAACAAAAATACTGAAACAAAAATCTTTATTATTGCATATTAAAATTAGATAATTTTTAATCTAATAAAAATAAAAAAATTAAAAGTTTATAAAAATTAAAATTGAAGAATTTTTAATTTTATAAAAATTAAATTAATGAAAAATTTTAATTATGAATAAAATTAATAAAAAATCAAATTTTTAGGGATTAAAATAAATTTTTAACTAAGATAAAAATAAAAATAAAAAATTTGGAGGGACAAAACTTTACATAAAATTATAGGATAATCTCTTTCTTCTACTACTTTTTTTTAAAAAATAATTATCTTGAATAAATTACTATTTAGAGATCAAATAATAATATATTACTATTACTATCTGAATACTAAATAATAACATGCTATTATTTAGTAATTTAGTTATCAATGAGACTTGATTTATTCATTTATTTTAAGTTTTTAGTCGATGTTACTGTTTAAAAATAAAACAGTAACATGTTACTATCTGGAGACGAAAAAGTAACATTCTCTTTTTTGATAGTTTGATTATTAATAAGATTTAATTTATTCATTTATTTTAAATTTTGATCGATGTTACTATTTTGAAACATTTCAAAATAGTAATATGTTACTATTTGAAAATGAAATAGTAACATTTTCTTCTTTGACAATTTACTTATTAATGAGATTTGATTTATCCATTTATTTTAGATTTTTTATTAATATTACTGTTTGAAGATGAAATAGTAATATGTTACTATCTAAATGTTAAACAGTGTTATGCTGTTATTTGATAGTTTAATTATTAATAAGACTTGAATTATCCATTTATTTAAAAAAATTTAGTCGATATTACTATTTAGAAATCAAATAGTATCATATTTTTCTTTGGTAGTTTGATAGTTAATGAAACTTGATTTATTCATTTATTTTAAGTTTTTAGTCGATATTACTATTTAAAAATAAAATAATAATATGCTACTGTTTGACAACTAAATAGTAACATGTTATTATTTAGCAATTTAATTATTAATAAGACTTAATTTATCAATTTATTTTAGATTTTTAGTCAATATTATTGTGTAGAAATGAGATAGTAACATTCTTTTCTTTAATAGTTTGACTGTTAATGAAACTTGATTTATCTATTTATTTTATATTTTTTTATTAATGTTATTATTTTTAGACTAAACAATAATATGTTATTATCTGGAGACGAAATAAGTAACATGCTTTTCTTTAGTAATTTGATTGTTAATGAGATTTGATTTATCCATTTATTTTAAATTTTTGGTAAGATGAAATAATAATATCCTCTTTTTTGACAGTTTGATTGTTAATAAGATTTAATTTATCCATTTATTTTAAGTTTTTAGTTGATGTTACTATTTAGAAATGAAATAGTAATATTTTCTTTTTTGATAGTTTGATTATTAATAAGATTTGATTTATCCATTTATTTTAAATTTTTTTTATTAATGTTAGTATTTAAAGATGAAATAATAACATGTTACTATTTGGAGACGAAATATTAACATATTTTTTCTTGACAGTTTGATTATTAATAAGACTTAATTAATTTATTTATTTTAATTTTTTAGTTGATGTTACTATTTTCTTTAGCAATTTGATTGTTCATAAGATTTAACTTATTTATTTATTTTAAGTTTTGGTCGATGTTATTGTTTAGAAGTCGACGTTACTGTTTGGAGATGAAATAGTAACATTCTCTTTTTTAATAGTTTGATTGTTAACGAGACTTGATTTATTCATTTATTTTATATTTTTAATCGATGTTACTATTTTTACTATTTAAAGATGAAACTAGTAACATATTACTATCTAAAGATGAAACAGTAACATGCTCTTCTTTAGCAGTTTAGTTATTAATGAGACTTGATTTATCCATTTATTTTAAATTTTTAGTTAATACTACTATTTTGAAATTAAATAGTAGCATGTTATTGTCTAGAAATGAAAAAGTAAAATACTTTTCTTTAGCAGTTTGATTATTAATGAGACTTGATTTATCCATTTATTTTGAGTTTTTGATCGATGTTACTGTTCTAAGACTAAACAGTTACTGTTTGAAGATGAAATAGTAACATGCTCTTCTTTAGTAATTTGATTGTTAATAAGACTTGATTTATCCATTTATTTTAAATTTTTTATCAATATTACTATTTGAAGACAAAACAATAGTATGCTATTCTTTAGCAGTTTGATTGTTTACGAGATTTCATTTATCCATTTATTTTAAGTTTTTGATTGATATTACTATTTGGAGACCAAATAGTAACATGTTATTATTTAGTAATTTGATTGTTAAAGAAATTTAATTTATCCATTTGTTTGGTATTTTTTGTTAATGTTACTGTTTGGAGATAAAACAGTAACATATTACTGTTTAGTCTTTAAATAGTAAGATTTTATTTTTTTAGTAGTTTTATTATTAAGAAAGTTATTAAGACACTATTATATACTAAAAAAAATTAGGAAATAAAAGTTTAATGTGGGATTCGAATAAATATCAATTAAAAAAAAAGAGGTCAAGGTTGGCAAAATAATAAGAAAATGAAGAAAAATTTAAGAAGTCAATAAAAAGGCCTTTTCTCACCAGCTAAAGTGGGCAAAATGCCTTTGGCTTTTGCAGGTATATACATCTTCAAAAAGTTATATGAAATCGACACATAATTTGTTCCAATCAACAAACTGAATGCAAAGTTATAGTCATTTAAAGTTTTAAACTCAATTTAAACATTTCTAGTTAGGTGGACCCCATCAAAATTAAATCTTCTTGTTTTCTGTTAAAAGATCATAAGAAGACAAATGAAAACGAGTGATTATTTGAAAAAATTGGTTAACTAATCATGAAGTTATATCCTTTCAAAGTTCCTAATTCACGAACACCTTCTCATGGTTAAAAAAGGATATTTTAGAAATATAATAGTAATAATTTATAAAATTGGTACTTATTTAAAATAAAAATCAACAATAACACCTTTTTGAAAGAAGTCCAAGATGCAGCACTACAATGCAATTTATTTTAATTCTTTCTATTTTTTTAATTTTCATCGTGATAAGATCTAAAATTAAGATCTCATTTAGATTGAACATTAAAATCTGGTAATGAAGATTATTAATTAAGGAGGCAATGCATAGTATCAATAGAGAAAATTAACTTTTTTTTCTAGAAAATTGGATATTATTTTTATCACATTTTTTACATAACATTGAATAGATATATTCATCTTCTCTAATCTTAAATTTTGTCACAACATTGCCCGCAGCGAAATTTGTGGAAGGTGAGCAGATTTTCACACCTCCTTGAAAACATGATTGTGTGTATATCATGAATAAAATGAAAATGGAGTTGCCATCAATCATTTTTTTATAATGTGATTAGAACACTGAAATGGTCATCATTCTAGAATTTAGATTCGGAAGTAGATTATGAGTAAGGAAAGTGCTAACATCCTACAACGCCTGTTCAATGAATGGTTACTCATTTATTTTAATTCTATCTTATAAATTAGATTATGATAGCCCTTATTGTATTACATGTGTGTTTTCTTAATAATATGATTGTAATTTTAATTTTAATTATTTTTATTATTTTAATTATCCAAATTTGTCCAACTTCATGGTAAGAGTTGGATGAAAATTTTTTTTGCCATAAATTCAAATGAAATAAAGTGTCTCAATAATGTTAAGTACTATTATGATCGCATTTGTAATCGAATCACTTAACTTTGATACATCATAGGCACAAATTTTATTAATTTTGAAAGATTTTTTTATTTTATTATTTTTAAAAGAGTTTTAAATAATTTATTGATTTGGTTATTAAATCTTTTCAACTTTATGATAGGATTTGAATAGAATAACGTACCTCAATAATATTAAGTACCATTATGATTATATCTACAATCGAATTACTTAATTTTAATATATTATAGGCATAAGTTTTATTATTTTGAATATTTTTTATTTATTATATCTAAAAATATTCTTAAAGAATTTTTATTTTATTATTGATGAAATATTATTATTTTATCTTTTTATAAATATTTTTATCTCATTATTTTTGGAATATTTTTAATAAATAATTGTAATATAGTTTTTTAAATTATTTTCAATAATTTTATTTATTCATTTGTTTAAAAAATATCATATTGATGATTTTTATTTAAGATTATTAAATTTATCCAACTTTATAGTCAAATCTAAAATAAAAATTTAGAAGAATTGAAATTATAATTTCAATATTATTTTATAGTTTTAAAGTATCAAATTTGTTAACTTCATAACTAAATATGAATATATAACTGTCTAAGAAAATTAAAGCCATAATTCAATATTATTTTATAATTTTTAAAATATCAAATTTATCCAATTTTATGGTCAAATCTGAATAAAGAATTACACAAAAAATTTGAAATTATACTTATTGTACTTGTAATTAATTTTAATATTATTCTATCATCACAAATACTTATAATATACTTGTAAAATAAAAATATAAATTATAAGGCACGTGATGAGTATAAAATAATTTTTATGTGTAATAATATTAAGATTTTTATTTAATCAACTCACCTAATTTAATTTTAAAATATCTTTCAACTCAAGAATATTAAATAGTTTAAACCTCCAAACTATTTAATTTTTTTCAGCATAGGGCTTACACAAAAATACTTTTGTCATCATATATTAAATAAATATTAATTAATTTTAAAATAAAATAAAAGAAAATAAAAATTAAAAAAATAAAAAATAGTATAAGGTGGGATTATCAGAAAGGATGTCTTCCCCCATTTGTAAAAAAAGAGAGAAAGACATCCATTATCACAAAGGACGTCCTCCTTTGTTTGTAAAATTTTAATTTTTTATAATTTATATTTTATTTATTTAAAATATTAAATTTAAAAAAATAAAAATAAAATAAAAATAAGAAAAATAAAAATAAAAAGAGGGATAGGACAGAATAAATAATATATATACTTAAAAAAAAACTTCTTTCCTTTTTTGTACTCTCTTCTTCTTCTTCATTCTGCAAATTTTTCCTCTTCTTCTCTCCTTTTTCTTCTTTTGTGTCTTTTTTTCTCTTTTCTCTGTTCTCCCTATTGGGATCGGGAGCCAAACAGATGCAGTGAAAATTAATCGACCCCAGCCAATGGATCCATTCAAAATGTTAGATTAGAATAAGAATTCGTTCAATACATTTCAAATAATTTAGGAACTTATTCATTGATCACCTTTTCGACTTTCTTTTCGGCTGAAGACTCCAAGGTATCCACACGAACCAGTAGATCACCAATGAATGTCCACACGAGCACTGGTTAGAATTTTTCTCCTTAGCCTCGTAGTGCTAGCTATACCTCTTCAAGGGTTATAGTTAAGGAGGGGTGTTAAAGTTTTTCTATACTTTGGGATGCGTGAATAATCATGTATTATTACCTAACAAGCTTATTTAAATAGGTGCATAGAAAACTCTAACTAATTGGGATTTGTTCCATGTATAATTATAAGCTTGTTATTGGGCCTTATAATTATAACATGGAATTCCTAAATATTAGAGCCAAACAGTTTAGTCTATCAATTCCAAATTTACTAAACTCTAAGTGTGCAACCATACATGCTCTCATTATATTGACAATGATCATAAATCACATTAATGATCATAAACAATGAGTGATGCCTAACAACATATCATTGTTACCTAAGTAATGAGAAAGTCGGTGATTTGATTGAACCTTTATATGTAATCATCATTTATGTCCTTTTTATCCTAAACATCTAGATCGAGCACGAGACATGGATCGTGTCATTCTCATATAGCCCAATCCAAAGGTTTCTTGATTCCTAAGTAAGCTGATTGAAGCAAATGTAATTGACATCTCATATCAATTCACTTGAGTATGGCCATGTATTTTCTCAGCCTTACTTAATCAAGGGGCCCACAGATGTCACTCTTGTTATATAGGAGGGACAAATTCCATCTTGATCACATAAATTCCTCTACATAATATATAACATATCCAATAACTACCCTTACATTCACTCAACCATGAATGATATAGAGTAGTATCAAAATATGAAACTCACATATAGGAAACTTTGGTGATCTTAGGTCAAAGGATCATATTAATAATGATCACTAAGAATCACTCATAACACTCACATATTGATCTATGTAGTGTTCTTAGGGTGGGTTGATCTAGTATATAAGTTCTCTAACTTGTACTCATATGTAAACTTAATATCTCATATAAGTCACCACACATGCTAGTCTTAACATATCAAAGTAACCTAATCCCCAATGATATATGACTTGCGATATTTAATAATATAATTATTTTAAGGTTATTATCATAATTAAATATATTACGCAGATAATATATATAAATATGATAATTGAAATTGCCATTAAAATAACAAGAATCAAATTTACAATTATCGATATGATTAGTTTTAGGGCATATACACTAACACTCCTTTCTTCTTTTTTTAGATTTTTTTATAAAATACTTCTCCTTCTTCAATAACTCTCCTTTTTTCTATATTTCACTTCTCCTCCCTATTTTACATTTTTTTTATCTTTCTCTGCTTTCTATTTATCTTCTTCTGTGTCTCCCTTTTTCTTTTCTCTGTTCCCCCCTTTATGAATGAAATTACTTTAGTTTCTATAAAGGGAGTTTCAACAATTATATTTACATTTAGAACATATTTGTGTTACATTTTGCTTAAATATTGTCGTCAATCAAATAATTCAACAATAAACCTATTATTTTTCAACATTGACTACTACCGTATGGAATTTTCTTTCTTTCTAATTGTAAGAATAGAAATAAACTAACCATAGCCCTGTGATTAATAATGGTTTGGTAGTTTCAATAATTCAAGTAGGTAGCTGCCTAAAATGAGAAAATGAAAGCAGCTAGTTACATCTGTCTTTATTTTTATTTATATTTTTTTTAATTTTATTTTTTTAAAAATAATTAATTTTAAAAATTTTTATTTTAGTTATATTATAACTTAGACAAATTTGGATGTTAGTAGCTAGCCTCATTTACTCATCCTTCTAGAATTATAAGGTGAGTAAAATCGTTGACGCACAGTTATGTTTAAAATAACACCAAGTTACAACCAATAGGAATAATTATGAAGATGTAGCATTAATTATAGTAGTTTAAGATTTCATCTAGTAGCCACTTCTTTACAGAAATGACTAACAACAACAGTATGGTTACAACGATCAACGCCTTCCTATTATTCCATTTAGGGTTCTTATCTAGCAGTTACTTCTTCACAGTAATATCTAATAATAGTAGTAGCAAGATTATAAGTTATCACTGCCATTAATGTCCCTACATCATTCCACTTGGGGTTCTTTTTGGCAATTACTTTTTTACAGCAATAGCGAAGAGCAACAGCAATACAATCACAATTAATGCAACAATCAATGCTACTTGATCATCCATAAGACGAATTATAATTCATCTTTGAAAGAAATGGTAGATCATTCCCTGTTGATCCAATCATAACCACAGGTAACCATTATGCTACCATAGATCACAAATCACTGCATATACTAGAATTATAGCATGAAGTACAATAGCTAAAATGTACAATTTCCACATCACAACATCTCTTCTTCAAATTTCTATAAGATTGATGAGTCTTCGAATTATTGTAACATCTTTATTTTGGCACACAATAAGGTAACAATGGTCTAAAACAGAAGTAGAGGAAACTAAGAAGTTGAAGTGAGGTAAAGGAATCAGGTGATGGAAGTTAACAAAAGTTAAAGGAATAGTGATGGGAAAGTTGGTAAGGAATTGAAGAGAAGCAAATGATAAAGGCCAATGAAGGTAATGAATGGTAGTGAAGGAGTTCGAAATTGAATAAGGATCAGGAATGAAAGCCAGTGAAAAAGAAGCAAGATGATTAGGTAGTGAAGATTTTTGAAGATAAGGGAATAAGATAGGATAAAAGGGGAATAAAAAAAGAAAACATTATGTCAAGGGGAAATTTTTTTTTATTTAGTATAAGGATCATGGTATTGAGCAGAAAAAAAAATAAAGAAGGAAGTACGGTTTGGCCCTACTGACCCTAGGTTAAGAAGGGTAAATTTGCTTTATAAGTGTAACCCAAATTATTAGACTAATTCTGACATAACAATTGAAATGAGATAAGTTTGACCTAAATTAATTAGGTTCGAAAGAAATAACTCAAATGGACATGGGCTTGACCCAACTTAAGCGTATTAAAAATATGAGGAGTTTGACCTAACTTGATTTACTTAATCAAATAAGATAAAGAAAAATAACTTGAATTAACATAGGCTTGACTCAATCTAATTGAGTTTGATTTAACAATAAAAATGAAATAACTTGGATTAACACAGGCTCGACCTAACTTTAATTGAGTTCGATTTAAAAATGACTTAAATTGACATAGGCTCGACCCAACTTAATTGAGTTCAATTCAATGATGAAAAGTAAAATGAATTGGATTGACTCAAGTTTGACTTAACTTAATTGAGTTTGATCTAACGATAAAAATTAAAATGACCTATATTGACATAGGCTTGACCCAAATTAATGGGGTTCGATTTAGTGAAGAAATGTAAAATGACTTGCATTGACGCAGGCTCGACACAACTTGATTAGGTTTGATTTAACAAAGAAAAGTAAAATGACCTAGATTGACACAGACTCAACCCAACTTTAATTGAGTTCAATTTAACAAAAAGTAAAAATGACCTAAATTAACACAAGCTTGACCCAGCTTAATTGAGTTCGATTTAGCGAGATGAAAAGTAAAATGACCTGGATTAATGCAAGCTTAACCCAAATGAATCAGGTTCAATTTAACAATGAAAAGTAAAATGATCTGAATTGATGCAAGTTCAAGCTAACTTTGATTGAGTTTGATTTAACGAAAAGTAAAAATGACTTAGATTGACATAAGCTAGTGTTAGAAATTCAGATTCTCACATGCAGCGAAAATTCAAAATTTGATCTGAATTCTACCTAGAATCCATGCAAAAAGCATAAATCAATGATTAAGGTTTTACCTATTGGGCACTCATGTTTCTACTAATCAAAACTTAAGAGCGGATGAATCAAACGTCGGCCAGAAGGTACAGCATCTCTACGGTATTCACACGGAGTGAACAATAACCTCTCACCCTTCACGAATCTGTTAGGATGCATTTCTCTCTCTAGGAATTAAGATTGATATTTTCTGAGTGATTTAGGATTTTAGGAAGCTTATGAGCTTGTGTCTAATGTGCTACCCTCAAACCCCTTTTTATAGAACTTAGGCAAGCCACAATCCTAGTCCTACTAGCATAATGCTTCCAAAATCTTAATTACACTTAATAACTCATCTTATCCTTATCCTAGAGATAATGAGAAGAGATAAGACTTATCTATTAATTATCTTAATATTAGATAATATTATCTCATAATATAAATTAGATAAATTGCATATAGTTATCAAATATCAAAATAATATTATCTTATAATATATTTATCTAATATCTGATAACATAATTATTTGATACTACTTTAATATCAAATAATATCACATAATATTATATATATATATATATATATATATATATATATATATATATATATATATATATATATTACGTGAATAACACATTATTATTCTTAATAATAATATATATGCATGAAAATAAGTTCAATTAATTGGATATTAATATAATTAAAATTTAATTAATTATTATCTTATTCTTACTCCTTTTGTGTGATCCTATAGGTTCTTACTACGTTGATAATGACTCATTATTGAGTCATAGACAGTGAGCGGTATGTAGCAATACATCACTACCACTCAAGTAGTAAGAATGTCTGTGATTCGACATCCACCTAATATATGATCAATTTTTTGTATCATAATCCTTTTTTATAATAATATCCAAATTGAACTAGAGGCATGGAATGTGTCATCCTCGTCAATGTTCAATTTATATTTCTTCATACTGAGTAGACTTAAAATAAATGATTAATATCACATATTAATCCAATTGAACATGGCCATGCATTTCTAAGTCTCACTCAATCAAGGGGCCCAAGGATATTTCTTTTTTATACAAGAGGAATAAAATCCCATCTATATCACTCACTTCCCTCTGCACGATTCATGACACACCCAATCAATACCTTATTCGTCATCCTAATTAAAGGTGACATAGGATAATATTAAAGTGAATAATTCCTTATATAGGAAACCGTAGTAACTTCAAGTCAAAGGTTTATGTGTATTTATGATCATATGAGAATAACTTATGATACATCTATCCATGCAATATTCTCATAGTGGGTCAGTCCAGTACATTGTTCACTAACAATGTACTCATGTATTGACTTGATATCACATATCCATAATTCGTAATCATCAGTCACTATATATGCTAGTTTCAATGTATTATTACTATCCTTTTCATAATAATACTTGATTAGGGGCATTTTAAGAATAGCGAAGCTATTCTAAGGATAATTATTATATTAAGTTATAAATCGCGCAGAATAATAATAAAATTATGAAAATAAAATATAATAATTAAATTATCTAAAATAAAATATAATACATTGTGTATTATTTCAATCATCTATATGATTGGTTCCTAGGACACACACCAACAGCTGGACCTAGCTTAACTATGTTTAATCTAATGATGAAAAGTAAAATAATCTAAATTGATGTAGGCTCGACCCAAAATGATCGGATTCGATTTAACAAAATAAAAGAAAATAACCTGGATTGACGCAGGCTTGACTCAAGTTGATCAAGTTCATTTAATAATAAAAGGTAAAATGATCTAGATTGATGTAAGCTTAACCCAACTTAATTGAGTTTGATTTAATGAAGAAAAGTAAAATGATGTAGATTAACGCAAGTTCGACCTAACTTTAATTAAGTCTAATTTAACGAAAAGAAAAAAATGATTTGGATTGACACAGGCTTGACCCAGCTTAATTGAGTTCGATTTAATAATAAAAAATAAAAAATGACCTGAATTAATGTAGATTTAACCCAACTTGATTGGGTTCAATTTAACAATGAAAAATCAAATGACCTGCATTGACACAAGCTCAACCTAAATTGATTTGGTTCGGTTTAATAATGAAAAGTAAAATAACCTAAATTAATGCAAGCTCGACCCAACGTTAATTGAGTTCGATTTAACAAAAAGTAAAAATGACTTAGATTGACTTAGGCTTGACCCAGCTTAACTGAGTTTAATTTAATGATGAAAAGTAAAATGGCCTGGATTGATGCAAGCTTAACCCAAATTAACCGAGTTTGATTTAATAAAATAAAATAAAATGACCTGAACTAATGCAAGCTCAACTTAACTTAATCAAGTTCGATTTAACAATAAAAGGTAAAATAACCTAAATTAAGACAGGCTTCACCCAATTTGATTGAGTTTAATTTAACAATGAAAAGTGAAAATGACCTAGATTGACATAAGCTCCACTTAACTTGATTGAGTTTAATTTAATAATAAAATATAAAATAACCTAGATTGACGCAAGCTCAACCTAACTTGATTGGGTTCAATTTAACAAAGAAAGGTAAAATAACCTGGATTAATGCAAACTTGTCCTAACTTGATTGAGTTCGATTTAATAATGAAAAGTAAAAATGACTTGGATTGATGTAGGCTCAATCCAAATTAATTAGGTTTGATTTAAGAAAAATAAAATAAAATGACCTAGATTAACATAGGCTTGACTTGACTTAATCAAGTTTAATTTAACAAGATAAAAAAAATGATATAGATTGACCAGGTTTGATTTAAAAAGGTAAATGATGTAAAAATGCAATGTAATAATGACTTGATCATTTCTCAGAATAGTTGCTTACTTCATTCTTTTAGAGACTTTTTCCTAAGAGGATCTTGTTTAGATAGTGCTAAATTTTGCTATTTCTATTAAGCATATTTTTTTTATTTAGCTTTAATCTTTCTATCAACATTACCCCTTGTTTTCTATCCAGTAAAATTGAGATAATCGTAATACTCGATTCAACCATACTTGCATTATGGATTTTATGAAGATACATTTAGATGGGCATGACATCTCATAGTATTTCAATACACACTTATCATATGAAAATAGATGATATTTTCACAAGGAATAAAAGGGTGACATAATGATTATTATCATTACAATAGAGTCTAGGAGCGAAGTGTGGATAGCAATACATATCACTTATAATAGAGTTACAAGGGATTTTACCCTTTTCATAATATATTTTGGAATAATAATATCAATTGCCCCTTATAAATGATCATTAAACATGAAACTAAGTATAAGAAGCCTCATCAGAGAAAACTTTTTTTACAGCATTTGATCTTTCCAACCTATGTTCACATTAATCCTTTTTAACAAAGTTAGCCATGGCTTAATATAGATAATCTTTGACAAGACTCAATTGATTATACCGAGCCTGAACCCACTTGGTCTCTCTTAACAATGATAACTTAACCCAAGCGAGCCCAACTCACAAAATATGAATAATTAAGTTTAATGGCAATTTTAGGAAAAACTAAAAAAATGAGGCAATGGAAATTAATTTCATAAAACTTTCTCATGCTTAGATATAAAAACATTTATTTTCACTAAAGTCAAGAATATAGAGTCATAAACAGGAAAGTCATTATAGTGTAAAGAGATCATAGCATTCATGAATCAATAATGCATATCATCTAGAGTCAAAAAGCGTGGCAACTTTATTTAAGAAAGAAAGAACCTAAATGGACTATAACTCACAAGTCATACTTCCAATCTCTTAAGTGTTTAAGGGTAAGTGTCTCACTCAAATTCAACCCATTAAAAGTTGCACTTCCATAGGCTTGCCTGTTGGATTTTAAATTAACTTACATAGTGAAAATTTTAAATTTTTAATCCGAATCCTACCAAGGATCCATGCAAAAGGGCATAAATCAATGTTAGGGTTTTATCTTTTATGTACTTGTGTTCCTTTTGAACAAAAACTTTGAGAGACTGAGATGAATCACGAATCAAACGCTGGTCAAAAGGTACAACGTCTCTACGGTATCCACATAGAGTGAATGATAACTTCTCGACCTTCACGAATCTACTAGGATACATTTCTCTCACTAGGATTAGGATTAGTACATTTTCTTGAGTAATTTTAGGGTTTAATGGTAGCTAATATGTGTCTCTAAAGTACTACCTTCAAGTTCCTTTTATAGAATTAAGGCATATCACATTCCTATCCTACTAGGATAATGCTTTCAAAATCCTAATATTACTTAACAACTATCACCTTATCCTTATCATGGAGAGAATGAAGAGAGATAGGACTTATCCATTAGGACATATCATAGTTCTGAATCGAATCTCTTTAGAAAGAAGATCTTTTGTCTCATGGTAGCCTACTCCAGTTCCTTTACAAAACTTTCGTTATTGGGTTAGCCATACAACTTCACATGTTTCTAGCAATTCACATGGCATCATCAAATGATACAAGTCTTGGATAAGAATCTACAACGCACTAAAATGCCCTTGTTAACGATCCTTTACTTCGACAGCATCTAGGGTTCCTCGAACAATGTGATATCTCACACCAAGTAAATCCTTAACCCTTCCTCCTCTTACTAAGACTACAGAATGTTCTTGTAAATTATGGCCAATACTAGGTATATAAGCAATGATTTCAAATCCAGAGGTTATGAGAATGAAAATTTGAATAATAAAGGACTCGAATCTTATTAAAAATAAATTTATGAAAATTCCTTTCTATTATATTTCTCGAAACCACATCATTTCTTAGTGTCAAAAGAAACATAATGTATAGTATAGGAAAGTCTATTCTCTTTTTTTTTAATTGATCTTGGAGATTGTGTAATGCTTACTCTAAAACTATTTGTTTACATAATAGTGATATTCTTTCATATTAGATAATAATATTATCCTATAATATAATTATCTAATTTTAAAATGGCATATAGTTATCTTATATTAGAAAAAAAATATTATCTCATAATATAATTATCTAATATCTAATAACATAATTATCTAATATTACATTAATATCAAATAATATCACATAATATACTATATATTATGTAAAAAGATATTATTACTTTAATAATATTTATATGTACAAAAATAAGTCCAATTAATTAGATTTTAGTTCAACTAAGACCTAATTAATTATTGTCTTATTCCTACTCTTTTTGTGTGACTATGTAAGTTCTTACTACGTTGGTAATAGCCCACTTGTAGACCATAGACAGTAAATGGTATCTAACAATACATCACTGACACTCAAATAATAAAAATGTCTGTGACTCGAAATTCACTTAATATGTGAACAACACTTTGCAACAAAGTTCCTTTTATAACGATATTCAAATCGAACTAAAGATATAGAATGTGTCATCCTTATTAATGTTTAATTTATGTTTCTTGATATCGAGTACGCTAACTTAAACAAATGATTAATATTTCACATTGATCCATTTAAATATGGTTATACATTTTTAATCTCACTCAATCAAAAGGCCTAAGGATATCACTCCTACTATGTAATAGGAACAAAATTCTCATTTACATCACTCATATCTCTCTGCATGATTTATGACACACCCAATCAATGTTCTACAACACATCCCGGTTAAAGATGATACGGGATAACATTAAAGTGTGTGACTCCTCATATAAGCAACCGTAGTAATTTTAGGTCAAAAGATTACGTACATTGTGGTCACCTGAGATTAACTAATGACATATGACAATCCATATAATTTTCTCATTGTGGGCCAGTCCAGTACATCTATTCACTAATAATGTACTCATGTATTGACTTGATATCACATATCTATAATTTATATTCATCAGTTACTATACATGCTAGTCTCGATGCATTATTACTATTCTTTTTGTAATAATACTTAATTAAGGGTATTTTAGGAATAGTAAAACTACTTCAGAGATAATTATTATAGTAAGTTATAAATTGCAAAGATATATATAAAAAAGATGAAAATAAAATATAATAATTGCATTGCCTGAAATAAAACATAATACATTGTACATTATTACAATCATCTTTATGATTAACTCTTAGAACACACACCAACATGTTTAAATCCTTAATTTTCATTACTTAACTCGCATGCATAAAGCAAATTAAAAGGATTTATTAAAGATTGTAATGGGGCTAAGGTGATGGATGGATTAAAACAGTAAGTAACCAAAAAAGCATACAATTAGAATTGCAGTTGCCATAATAATATATCATTCTTTCCTTTTTTTTTCTATTTACTTTGTTTTTTCTTGTTTTGCTTCCCCTTTTTTTTGAATGAACTCTTTTTTTTTAAGCATTTGATTACTTCATACTTATTTGAGAACTTATTCTTTTGTTAATTCAATACTTTTTTAACCTCCAAGGTTATGTAGAATATATCTTTTTTTGGGGGCTTGAAATGAGTTAAACATAAGAAAAGGTAAGAAAGTGCTCAATGGACATGTAAAGATTAGCTATTTAGGCATAAATGATTTATTTAAAGAAAAATGTCTTAATCATATTTGCTCATGGATGCAAAAATATAATCTCAGCAAGAATTAAAACAAGTTCTAGAGTGATAACCTAATAGGTGAATCTCTCATACAAGAAAGATAATCATAATCAATCTATAGGTTCAAAGTCTCACGGTTAATGGTTACTAAACTTAGCTCTTTCAATTTAAAATTTATTGCCAAACTTGTCAATTTTGAGAAACAAGATAATTATTTAATCATGCTATAAAATCTTCAAACCTAGTTGACTCGTGCTCATGACTCATATAATTTTTAAAATCAGTGAAAAACATCCAAATAAGCAAGAAGACTTAAAACACTTCAAAAGGAATTTAGAAACAAACCCTTTCTTTCACCTTTTTTTTTTAAGATGAAGATAGCTTATGAAGAAAAACATGCTACTAATGGGATGCATATCAAAAGCCAAAGATAACTCTTTACTCGACCATCCTTTACACACACAGTTAGTCTGATAGTTTCACTAACAAAAAAAATTTTTTTTTTGAATTGAGGATACATCAGGAAGAAAAATATGTTACTAATGAGATGCATATCAAGAGCTAAATGAATCTTTATTCAGTCATCCTTACATACACAATTAGTTTGAAAGTTTCACTAGTAAAAAAAATTTTTAAATAAGACTAGATCTTGAAGAAAATATGCTATTAATGGGATGCGTATCAAGAATCGAAAATAATTCTTTACTCGGCCATCCTTTACATATACAATTAATTTGATAGTTTCACTAAAAAAGATTTTTTTTTTTAAATGAGGATAAGTCATGGAGAAAAATATACTACTAAAGGGATGCATATCAAGAGTTAAAATAACTCTTTACTCTGCCATCCTTCATATACATAACTAGACAAATGGCTTTACTAATAATTCTCATCATTCCTCTTTCCAATCTAATTTGGACATTATCTCCAATGTCCTCATAGATGAGGAAAGGTGCAAAAAAGAGAAAGATGAAAACATAATAATAAAAATAAAAAAATGAAAATAAAACCATGAGGGTGCAGAAAGTTACAATTGAAGAGTGATGACTAGCTTATACTTTTTTATGCTATCCTAGGCTTGCTAATCTATTTGTTTCATTAATGGGTTAAGTTTAGGTGCAAAAATTTGCATTTAGCCAATCAGTTGATCAACAATTAAGGTGGATGTTATGGAGCTACGAGTCACTTAGGAAATGAATCTTTGTTCTATAGCTTGATAGAAAAATAATAATAAATCATCATAAAAATAATTAATATTTAAAAGTCTTAATAATTTTTTATGAAAGTTTAGTTTAGCTCAATATGCAACATTAGAAATTGCTTCCAATATTGCCAGACCGTCGAGTAATGCGATAAAGGCTTTGGCATTATGAAACATGTATCCATAATGCTCTTGCAAGCTTAAAACCTTTAACTTAATACCCAAGGCATAGTTAATAATAATCTTGTCATCCAAACCTCTCACAGTAATACATAAGACTTTACTCCTCCTAATAAGCATAGATGCTATCGTAGATCCCCTCAAACTTTAGATTACCCATCCATACACAAGGTTGATATTTCTGGTGGCTAATACTTTACTAAACTCATTTACCACTTTCACAAATTCTTCATCTTTCCCCAAACTGGATCTACCAAAGACACAAATTGATTTAAATCTACGTATTGATGATCCTTCTACTTTTTCTTCCATCTTAGGATGACCTATATGTGCATTGACAAGTGTAAATACACATATTTATATAGCAAAAATGAGTGGTAAAAAGATCATGACAATTAACCATTGTAAAAAAAGTTTAAAATTTGAGGAATCAAACACAATAATTTTTTAAAAATAGTGAGAAAGTATATAGAAAAAAGTCAAAAAAAGTCATGCAAATTAAATATCATAAGAGAATTTAAGATTCAAAGAGGAAAAGGTCAAAAATAGATCTTAGGTGTAGTAATAATATAGAAAAAAGTAAAGACAATTACATAAAAAAGTAAAAGATGACGAAAAAGTTAAAAAGGAAAGATATGCACATGAACAACAGTTATGATTCTAGCTCACATCTTCCTCTAGTTTTATGTCCAATAATAACGTAAACGCCTTTTATGAGTCGAAGATT
This sequence comes from Sindora glabra, assembly GCA_020226215.1. Classification (NCBI taxonomy): domain Eukaryota; kingdom Viridiplantae; phylum Streptophyta; class Magnoliopsida; order Fabales; family Fabaceae; genus Sindora; species Sindora glabra. The sequence goes on from CM035228.1 coordinate 22,867,216, forward strand.
TATTTTTCATCCAGTTTTCTTATAAACTGGCAATTAGGGTCTTTTAACATCAAATTCCCAAAACGATAAAGCTCATTTTCTTTATGGAATAGATCTGCTAAATCAATAAGAACTTTATGAACATCCCTACTAGGATGTTTCTTAAAAGTCTAGAGGATATCATTTAATAACTCTTTACTCAGTCCATCCTTTATGAACTTGATTTTATTTTTTCGATTTTGGGAAACCATTCCGATATTTTTGCAATATGTATTATATGTCCACCTTGCACACTTATAGCAGACTCTCATTCTTTTTACTTTTCATTTCTTAGCATAAGAACTTATTCCTATTCCCAGCATACATTTAACAAATGAATCATGACACTTACTTGCTAAATGTACCTTAACTTCAATGATCCAACGTACATCTTTAGGAAAACCTAAATGTGTGAACACCTTTATTCTTTCAAGTTGACATTTGTAGATTTTTTTAAGTAAATCCTTAGGAAGAGTAGGGAATCTTATTTTAAGTTTTGTAAGGGCTTCCTCTATATTTTCTATTATCCTTACTCGAAAGCAAGATAGAAGCAATGTTTCTCTTCTTAGATAGGTTATCTAAACAGGTGAATGCATGAACATTTATAAGTTGTTTATTCATTTTTTTTTTAAAAAGGCTTCGTGGCTTATTTCTAACCACTCATAATCATAGACTTCTAAATTTTTTAATAATATGAAGCTTATAATCAATGGTCAATCAATTCAAATGATATAAACAAATTTTAGTGATATCTTTGTATGATGAAATGATAGATGCAAGAGGTAAAAAAAATTGCATTCAACTAAGCAGGAATAAGATATAGGGTAAGCCATTCAAATTTTTTTAAAAAAAAATGAAAGTGAGCCACCCAGTTTAACCAATATATAGCTTAATCATCATTTTCAAGTGAACTCGTATGGCTTTTAAAAAAAAATTGGTCATGGAAGAGTTCCCTCATATATTCTACAAGGATTTTTCTTAGGCTTAGAAATTTCTTCTTATAGGATAAATTTCTTTGAGATAGAGTGGCTCTAAGTTTATTTTGTTTTATGCCTGGTTTAGGTTCTATGACACCTAATTGATGAAAAGTCCCTAAATCATCCTTACTATTGCCATCATAAGCTAGTAAGGCACCTAATCCTCACCTATGATAAGTTACAAATGGAAAAGGCTCAACTTAAATGGAGGTGTTTTATTAGCTTGCACGAAAATCAGCGGTCTCATAAAGGAATCGCTACTTTACCTCTTAACTAATCCTAAAAGATGGTCTTAAGCCTAGGTAGGAGGCTTATGATATATATGTGAGATTCCTAATATGCAATGTGTGAGAAAGAATATCAATTATTTTAAAATTTTTCACATGACTAATTTACCATAGATAAGGATAGTCATAATGAGACAAACATGATAAATGCATGTAAAGAAAACATTAAATCAGAATAAACCAAGAAAATTCAAAACTAAGATAGAAAACAAAGAAACAAAATGGTCTTACTCTGATTTGCCCCCAATGAATTCGCCAAGTTATCACGACGTGCCTCGTGGTGGAATTCGTGAGAAGTAAGTGGCTTTTCACACCTCCTCAAAAACGTGATTGTATGTATATTATGAATAAAATGAAAATGGAGTCACCACCAATTATTTTTTATGATATGATTGGAACACTGAAAATAGTCTACATTCCCAAAGTTCAGATTCGGGAGTAGGTTACGTATAGAGAAGGTATTAGTACCCTACAATATCCGTTTAATGAATAGTTACTCGTTGATTCTAATTCTATCTTATGAATTGGATTATGATGGCCTTTATTGTATTACATATGTGTTTTCCTAATAATATGATTTAATTTTAATTATTTTTATTAGTTTGGTTATTCAAATCTGTCCAACTTCATGGTAGGATTAAAATAATTTTTTTTTGCCATAGATTTGGATGAAAAAAAGTACCTCAATAATGTTAATTTTAATTTTAATTTTAATTATTTTTATTAATTTAGTTATCCAAATCTATCCAATTTCATAGTAGAATTTAGATAATTTTTTTTACCATATATTCAGATGAAATAAAGTACCTCAATAATGTTAAGTATCATTATAATCATACCTTCAATCAAATTACTTAATTTTGATACATCATAAGCATAAATTTTATCATTTTTGAAAAAATTATTTTATTATTTTAAAAAAAATTAAATAATTTGTTAATTTTATTATTAAATCTTTTTAATTTCATGATAAGATTTGAATAAGATAATATACCTTAATAATATTAAGTACTATTATGATCGCACCTACAATTAGACTACTTAATTTTAATACATCATAGGCATAAATTTTATTATTTTAAATATTTTTATTTATTATATTTTAAAATATTTTTAAAGAATTTTTTATTTTATATTTTTATAAATATTTTAATCTCATTATTTTTGGAATATTTTTAATAAATAATTATAATATATATTTTTTAAAAAAAATTATTTTCAACAACTTTATTTATTCATTTGTTTAAAAAATATCATATTGATGATTTTTATTTAAGATTATCAAATTTATCCAATTTTATGATCAAATCTGAAATAAAAATTTAGAAAATTTGAAATTATAATTTCAATATTATTCCATAATTTTAAAGTATCAAATTTGTCAACTTCATAATTAAATTTGAATATATAACTGTTTAGAAAAATTAAAATCATAATTTAATATTATTTTATAAATTTTTAAAATATCAAATTTATTCAATTTTATGGTCAAATCTAAATAAAGAATTGCTCAGAAAAAATTAAAATTATATTTATTGTGCCTACAATTAATTTTAATATTATTTTATCATCACAAATATTTATAATATACTTGTAAAATAAAAATAAAAATTATGAGGGCACATGACGAGTATAAAATAATTTTTATATGTAATAATATTAAGATTTTTATTTAATCAGCTTACCTGATTTAATTTTAAAATATTTCTTACATCAAAAATATTAAATAGTTTAAACCTTTAAATTATTTTATTTTTTTCATCATAAAAATTACATAAAAATACTTTTATTATCATATATTAAATAAATATTAATTAATTAATTTTATAATAAAATAAAATAAAATAAAATAAAAAATGATGCAAGTTAGGATGGTCGATTGTCCCACCTTTCATTTAGTTTTTGAAATAAAAAGAGGGGAAAGATGTTTACTGTCAAAAAGGACGTCCTTCCTCATTTGTAAAATTTTAATTTTTTATAATTTATATTTTATTTATTTAAAATATTAAATTTAAAAAAATAAAAATAAAAATTTTAAAAATAAAATAAAAAATATAGAAATAAAATAAAAGTAAGAAAAAGAAAAATAAAAAAGAGATAGGATAGAACAAATAATATATATATATACTTTAAAAAAAAACTTCTCTCCTTTTTTATACTCTCTTCTTCTTCTTCATTTTGAAAATTCTTTCTCTTCTTCTCTCCTTCTTGTTCTTTTATGTTTCTCTTTTTCTTTTCTCTATTCTCCTTTCTTCTTTTTTTAGATTCTTTTAATAAAATACTTCTCCTTTTTCAATAACTTTCCCCTTTTTTTGTATCTCACTTCTCCTCCTTCTTTTACATTTTTTTTATCTTTTTCTGCCTCCTATTTATCGTCTTTTGTGTTTCCCTTTTTCTTTTCTCTATTCTCTCCCTCTATAAATGAGATTGCTCTAATTTTTATAAAGGGAGTTTCAACAATTATATTTACATTTAGCACACATTTAATTTACATTTAGCACATATTTAATTTACATTTCATCTAAAAATTGTCGGCAATCAAAGAATTCAATAATAAACCTATTATTTTTTAATA